>CM065136.1:1000000-1275000 GCA_033026305.1 Cirrhinus molitorella
AGAATTTTAAAATGTAGTTAAAATAAATTAAAACATACGTTAAAATTTTTTTTTTAGTAATTTTAGTAATCTGCCAAGGGTCTTCTTTAAAATGAGACCAAACCTAAGTCTATACTCCCAAGCTTCAGCTTTTGGACATGGACATTTTAGTCATCTATGAACCTTTGTGTAACTTTTTTTTAGGGTTAAACTGAAATGAATCACTCGTTCAAAATAAAACTCATGCAGGTGTATCAGTGTCACGCTGATTTGACAGGAATCCTTCTGAACTGCTGAAGCCTGCTGTGTTTTCTCAACAGAGGCTCAGTGTCTGAGACGCTGAAGGATCTGAGCGTCTGTCTGCTGACCTCATGTTATTTCTGTTCTGTTTCTTATGCAACAAATGAGGAGAAGCGGCACTCGAGGAGACGACAGCCCGGCGATGGGGGTCAAAGGTCAAACGAGGTGGAAACTCAAGAGTCTCTGTGCTGTGCTTGCAACATTGCATCAGGATTTCCGGAAAAACGTCCAAAAAAAAACGTTGAAAGACAAACAGCTGATTATATGACCAATTCTCTAATAAATGTAAAACTAAACAATTGAGTGACAGAAAAGTACCATATCATAATACTTTGTTATTGTGAATAAATAAATAAATAATATATACATATATATATATATATATATTTATTTATTTATTTATTTTAGGGCTGTCAAACAATGAATCGCCTCCAAAATAAAAGTTTATGTTTACATACTATATGTGTGTTTACTTTGTATATTTATTATGTACATATAAATACACACACATGCATGTATATATTAAAACAAAATATTTATATGTATATATATTTATGCCTGAATACAATTTAGATTATAAATGAATATAAATCTAATTATAAAAGATATAAATCTAAAATATTTTTCCTTAATATATACATGCATGTGTGTGTCATATGTGTGCATATGTCCATAATAAACATACACAGTACACAAATATATAGTATGTAAACCTTTTTTTTTTTTTCACGGCTTGTTTATTTTATTAAAAATACACAAAAATCTGTAATATTGTGAAATATTATTGCGATTTATAATATACTTTAAAATATAATTTATTTCTGTGCTTTGACACAATTTGTATTGTAAAAAGCGCTATATAAATAAATAATGCTGACTCTGTGATGCAAAACTGAATTTTCAGCATCATTACTCCAGTCTTCAGCGTCACATGATCCTCCAGAAATCATCCTAATATACTGATTTATTACTTTTTTTTATCAATGTTGGAAACAGTTGTGCTGCTTAATTTTTTTTTAGAACCTATGACACTTTTTGATGTTTCTTTGATGAATAAAACGTTAATTTTTCATTTATTTATTTATTTTTATTTTTTATTTTAGAATAGGTATCTTTTGTAACAATAAACACATCAAAGTTTCAGGTCAGTATTTTTTTTGTCTTAGTGTGTTTATTCAGCAAGGATGTAATAAATTGATAAAAAAAATGGTAGTAAAGGCTTATATTGTAAGAAATTTCTATTTTGAATATATAAAGAGCTCATTAGCAGAAACAGATGTTCAAAAATCAAGTTTTTTTATTATGCATTCCAATTAATCTCAATCATACGGCAGTTGGGTTATTTTGATTAAGTAAAAATAACTAAAAAATACAGGTAACTAACAATAAAAACATGATAACATAAAAAAAATACATGATTTTTGAAAATGAAAAAAGTTCCTGTTTTTGCAAAATAATAACAAATTAATAAAAAATAAAAATTATATATATATAATTTTTATTATTTATTTATGTGATTTTTATTTATTTTAATATTATTATATAATTATTATTATTATTTATTATTTATATATAATAAATACACCCCCCCAAATATATATATATATATATATATATATATATATATGTATATATATATGTATATATACTGAATATAGTATTACATTATATATTATTAGCAGAAACAGATGTTCAAAAATCAAGTTTTTTTATTATGCATTCCAATTAATCTCAATCATACGGCAGTTGGGTTATTTTGATTAAGTAAAAATAACTAAAAAATACAGGTAACTAACAATAAAAACATGATAACATAAAAAAAATACATGATTTTTGAAAATTAAAAAAGTTCCTGTTTAAATAACAAATTAATAAAAAAATAAAAATTATATATATATATATATATATATATATATATATATATAATTTTTATTATTTATTTATGTGATTTTTATTTATTTTAATATTATTTTATAATTATTATTATTATTTATTATTTATATATAATAAATACACCCCCCAAATATATATATATATATATATATATATATATATATATATGTATATATACTGAATATAGTATTACATTATATATTATTAGCAGAAACAGATGTTCAAAAATCAAGTTTTTTTATTATGCATTCCAATTAATCTCAATCATACGGCAGTTGGGTTATTTTGATTAAGTAAAAATAACTAAAAAATACAGGTAACTAACAATAAAAACATGATAACATAAAAAAAATACATGATTTTTGAAAATTAAAAAAGTTCCTGTTTTTGCAAAATAATAATAAATTAATAAAAAAATAAAAATTATATATATATATATATATATATATAAGAGAGAAAAATAAAAGCCGTGAAATAAGTCAAATAAGAATGTCAACCCATGGGTTTATGAATATACAGTATCAAACGTCTGTTAATCGTTAAAATGTGATTACAGATAACCCAGGATTTATCCGGGGTTTAGGATGACCCAGGGTTAACAATTTCAAGTGAGAAAAGCCCTCAATTGCGTTAGTTACGTTTTATGAAAAGTAATGCATTGTATAAATATTGTAATGCAATATAAATATTGCATATTCTGTCAAAACTCAAAAATATATCATGTTTGGAGTACAATTAAAAAAAAAAAAAAGAGTGCTGTGCCATGTTTGATGACATTGATAACAGGATATTCAAGGTCAATCTGTTCAAAAGTGATCTTTTGGTTTGTGCCATTAAATAAAATTTAATATTTTTAATATATAAATATTTATATTTATAATAATACATAAATATTTAATACTTGTATTAATATTTTTAATATACATTTAATATGTAAATTACTTGACTATCTCAACAGAACACATACAATTATATTTATTTAATACATATTTAACACTTAAATTACTAGAAAATCATGTATATATATATATATATATATATATATATATATATATATATATATATATTTTTTTTTACACAATTATATAATCTGAAAACGAAATTGTGGTATAAATAAATAAATGCTATTTTTTTCAGTGATATCAGACTTAGTTTCCTATAAATAATTTGATCTTTTGGTTTGTGCCATTAAATATTTAGACACTTTTTAAATGTATTTAATATGTAAATTACTTGAATATCTCAAAAGAACACATACAATTATATTTATTTAATTCATATTTAACACTTAAATTACTAGAAAATACATTATATATATATATATATATATTATATATATATATTATTATTATTTTATTTTATTTATTTTTTTGCACAATTATATACTCAGAAAACTAGCGAAATTGTGGGATAAATAAATAAATGCTATTTTTTTTCAGTGATGTCAGACTTAGTTTGCTATAAATAATTTGATCTTTTGGTTTGTGGCATTAAATATTTAGACACTTTTTAAATGTATTTAATATGTAAATTACTTGAATATCTCAAAAGAACACATACAATTACATTTATTTAATTCATATTTAACACTTAAATTACTAGAAAATACATTATATATATATATATATAAATATATATATATATTTTTTTTTTGCACAATTATATACTCAGAAAACTAACGAAATTGTGGGATAAATAAATAAATGCTATTTTTTTTTAAGTGATGTCAGACTTAGTTTGCTATAAAAGATTTGATCGTTTGTGCCATTAAATATTTAGACATTTTATATTCAATATGTAAATTACTTGTATATCTCAACAGAACACATACAATTATATATATTTAATTCATATTTAACACTTAAATTACTAGAAAATTATATATGTATATAATATATATATTTTTTTTCATTATTTATTTATTTTTACACAATTATATAATCTGAAACTAGCGAAATTGTGGGATAAATAAATAAATGCTATTTTTTTTCAGTGATGTCAGACTTAGTTTGCTATAAATAATTTGATCTTTTGGTTTGTGGCATTAAATATTTAGACATTTTTTAAATATATATATTATGTAAATTACTTGAATATCTCAACAGAACACATACAATTATATTTATTTTATTCATATTTAACACTTAAATTACTAGAACATATATATATATATATATATATATATATTTTTTTTTTTTTTTTTGCACAATTATATAATCAGAAAACTAGCGAATTGTGGGATAAATAAATAAATGCTATTTTTTTTCAGTGATGTCAGACTTAGTTTGCTATAAATGATATGATTGTTTGTGCCATTAAATATTTAGACACTTTATATTTAATTTGTAAATCACTTGAATATCTCAGCAGAAGACATACAATTATATTTATTTAATATACTTTTAACATTTAAATTACTGGAATAATTCAATGTAATTTAAAAAAAAAATAGAGTGAAGTTGTGGGACGTATTTATTTAAAATATAAATCTTTTGTAACAATAAACACTACCGTTCAAAGTTTGGTAAGTAAGTAAATTAAGTAAATTTTCTTTCTTTCTTTGAAAGAAATGATTGTTTATTTAGCAAGGATGTGATAAATTAATAAAAAGCGAGAGTAAAGACTTATATTGTTAGAAATTTTTATTCTGAATATATGAAGTGTTCATTTGCAAAAACAGATAAGGTTTTTAACAATTTTCAAAAGTCATGTTTTTTTTATTGCGCATTCCAATTAATCTCAATCAAACTGCAGTTGGGTTATTTTAAGTAAAAACAACTAAAAATACAGCTAACATGATTTTGGAAAATAAAAAAAAGTAATATTTTTGGCAAATGTAACAGCTCTTTCACACCAAAAATTAGAATACTGATTTATTATTAATGTTGGAGACCGTTGTGTTGCTTAATTTATTTTATTTTATTATTTATTTATTTTTTTTTATTTTTTTTGGAACCTGTGATACCTTTTTCACGTTTTTTTGTTTTATGAGTAAAACATTCAAAAGAGCAGCATTTATTTAAAATAGAAATCTTTTGTAACAATATACAGTACTGTTCAAAGTTTGGGGTTAGTAAATTTTTCTTTCTTTCTTTCTTTGAAAGAAATGGTTGTGTTTATTTAGCAAGGATGTGATAAATGATTAAAAAGCGATAGTAGACTTCTATTGTTAGAAATTTCTATTTTGAATATATGAAGTGTTCATTTGCAAAAACAGATAACTAGCAATTTTTTAAAAATCATGTTTTTTTTTAATTGTGCATTCCAATTAATCTCAATCAAACTGCAGTTATTGGGTTATTTAAGTAAAAAAAAAATTAAAAAATACAGCTACCTAACGTGATTTTGGAAAATGTAATAAAATGGAGTTACCTGTTTTTGCAAAGAAACTCTTCATACATATATGTGTTTTATAAAAAGTAATGCTTTGTTAATTGTGTGTTACTTTTAGGCTTGTTTTTTAAAAACAAAAAACTCGAAAGTTATATTTTTGGCAAATGGAATAGCTCTTGCACACCAAAAATTAAAATGCTGATTTATTATTAATGTTGGAGACAGTTGTGCTGCTTAATTTATTTTTAATTTATTTTTATTATTATTTTTTTTTGGAACCTGTGATACTTTTTTCAAGATTCTTTGATGAATTAAACGTTAAAAAGAACAGCATTTATTTAAAATAGAAATCCTTTGTTACAACATACACCACCGTTCAAAGCTTGGGGTTGAGTAAATTTTTCTTTCTTACTTTCTTTGAAAGAAATGATTGTGTTTATTTAGCAAGAAGGTGATAAACCGATGAAAAGCGATAGTAAAGTCTTGAAGAGTTGAAGAGTAAATCCGTTCTTTAAAAATGCATTTTTATCAGGCTCTGGTGTATAGCTTTCTATGTAAGCACTGGTTCTTCTGATTGGGCTGAGGCTGGGATTTTAGCGAGTTTGACAAAACAAACAATTTTTTAGTTTAGTCAACTCCAATATCTCTGTTGTCACTGAGTACAACTTAACATTTCAACTTGAATAAACTTATTTGAGTTGACTGAACTTAAAAAAATGTTAAGGCAGCAGAGCAACAAATTATTTTAAGTTGGCTCAACAAATTGTGTTTTTTGTTTTTTAATCATGCTAACAACATGCTAGCAACTTTGCTAATCATGCTAGAAACATGCTAGTGCCATGCTAATTATGCTAGAAACATGCTAGCAACTTTATAGTAGCATGCTAATCATGCTACAAATATCCTAACAACTTGCTAATCATGTTAGAAACATGCTAGTACCATGCTAATCATGCTAGAATCATGCTAAAACATGCTAGCAATTTGCTAACCATGCTAGAAACATGCTGTAAACATGCTAATCATGCCTGAAACATGCTAGAAACATGCTAACAACTTTATAGTAACATGCTAATCATGCTAAAATCATGCTAGAAACATGCTAACAACTTGTTAATCATAAAAACGTGATAGTTCCATGCTAATCATGCTAGAAACATGCTAGTGCCCTGTTAATTATGCTAGAAACATGCTAGCAACTTTATAGTAGCATGCTAATCATGCTAGAATCATGCTAGAAACATCCTAACAACTTGATAATCACATTAGAAACATGCTAGTACCATGCTAATCATGCTAGAATCATGCTAAAAACATGCTAGCAACTTGCTAATCATGTTAGAAACATGCTAGTACCATGCTAGAAACCTTTTAGCAACTACTAGAAACATGCTAATCATGCTAGAAACATGCTAGTACCATGCTAGAAACCTTTTAGCAACTACTAGAAACATGCTAGAAACATGCTAGTAATGTGCCAATCATGCTAGAAACATGCTGAAAACATGCTAATCATGCCTGAAACATATTAGCAACTTGCTAATAATGCTAGAAACATGCTATCAACTTTATAGTAACATGCTAATCATGCTAAAATCATGCTAGAAACATGCAACAACTTGTTAATCATAAAAACATGATAGTACCATGCTAATCATGTTAGAAACATGCTAGTGCCCTGTTAATTATGCTAGAAACATGCTAGGAACTTCATAGTAGCATGCTAATCATGCTAGAAACATCCTAATAACTTGCTAATAATGCTAGAAACATGCTAGCAACTTATAGTAACATGCGAATCATGCTAGAAACATGCTAACAACTTGATAATCATAAAAACACGATAGTACCATGCTAATTATGCTAGAAACAGGCTAGTGCCCTGCTAATTATGCTAGAAACATGCTAGCAACTTCATAGTAGCATGCTAATAATGCTAGAAACATGCTAACAACTTGTTAATCATAAAAACATGATAGTACCATGCTAATCATGCTAGAATCCTGCTAAAAACATGCTAGCAACTTGCTAGTCATGATAGAAACATGCTAGTACCATGCTAATCATGCTACCCAATGCTAACAACATACTAGTACATTTACATTTACATTTAGGCATTTGGCAGACGCTTTTGTCCAAAGCGACATACAGTTGGGAGAACATAGAGCGATTCTTCTTAAGGAGACAAACAGACACAGGCAGTGCTATAATACCAGATTTCAAGTGGTGCTTCAGACAAGTACAAGCTAGAAAGGGAAGGAATAAAGAGATTAATTTTTTTTTTTTTTTTATGGTAACAGCAAATAGAGTTGAAAGAGATGAGTTTTAAGCTGTCGCTTGAAGCTTGTCAGGGAATCAGCATTCCGGATAGGGGTAGGAAGATCGTTCCACCAGCCAGGAACAGTAAAAGAGAATGTTCTGGATAGTGATTTAGCACCTCTCTGTGATGGTACCGCAAGGCGTCGCTCACTAGCAGATCTCAGAGTTCTGGAGGGGGTGTAGATTTGCAATAGCGAGTGCAGATAAGCAGGTGCAGTAGCTGTGGTTGTCCTATATGCAAGCATCAGAGTCTTGAACTTGATACGAGCCGCAATTGGGAGCCAGTGCAAGGAGATAAAGAGAGGTGTAACATGGGCTCTTTTGGGCTCGTTGAAGACCAGCCGTGCTGCTGCATTCTGAATCATTTGTAGAGGTTTGATTGTGCATGATGGAAGACCAGTCAAAAGAGCATTGCAGTAGTCCAGTCTGGAGATGACAAGGGCCTGGACAAGAAGTTGTGTAGCCTGCACTGTTAGAAAGGGCCTGATCTTTCTGATGTTGTGCAAAGCAAACCTGCAAGATCGAGTAGTCTTTGCAATATGATCTTTGAAAGACAGCTGGTCATCAAAGATGACACCCAGATTCCTGATTGAGTTTGAAGAAGTGATTGTGGAAGAGCCCAGCTGGATGGTGAACCCATGCTGTAAGTTTGGAGTGCAAGGAAAAACAAGAAGCTCAGTTTTTGCCAAGTTAAGCTGGAGGTGATGTTCTTTCATCCACGTTGAGATGTCCGCCAAGCAGCCTGAGATCCGTGCAGGTACTGTTGGATCATCTGGTTGAAATGAAAGATGGAGTTGTGTGTCGTCAGCATAGCAATGGTAGGAGAAGCCATGTGACTCTATGATGGGACCCAGTGATGTTGTGTATATGGAGAAGAGGAGAGGACCAAGAACTGATCCCTGAGGAACCCCAGTGATCAGTTGATGTGTTTTGGATACCTCTCCTCCCCAGGTTACCGTGAATGACCTACCGGCGAGATAGGATTCAAACCGGCGAAGCGGAGTTCCTGTGATGCCCAGCGATGAGAGGGTGGACAGGAGGATCTGATGGTTGACGGTGTCAAAAGCAGCGGATAAATCAAGCAGAATTAGAACTGATGATTTAGAATCAGCTTTTGCTGTCCGCAAGGCTTCAGTAACTGACGGTAGCGCAGTCTCAGTTGAGTGGCCACTCTTGAAACCTGACTGGTTAGGATCCAGTAAGTTGTTCTGTGAAAAGAACAATGATACCTGGTTGAAAACAACTCGTTCGAGGGTTTTTGCAATGAATGGAAGCAGAGAGACCGGTCTGTAGCTGTCAAGAAGTGAGGTGTTCAGTGTTGGTTTCTTAAGCAGTGGGGTTACCCGAGCCTGCTTAAAAGAAGTTGGAAAAGTGCCTGTGAGGAGTGATGTATTTATGATGTGTGTGAGTGCTGGTAAGACAGTAGGAGAGATTGCTTGAAGAATGTGTGAGGGGATGGGATCAAGTGGGCATGTTGTAGGGTGGCTGGAGAGGAGAAGTTTTGATACTTCTGTCTCAGTGAGGGGACAGAAGGAGAAAGTGAGAGTGTTCGAAGTGGGTGTGGTGGGTTGTAAGTCATGTGTATGAGGGGCTAAGAATTGTTTGCTGATTGTTCGAGTTTTGTCTGTGAAGAAATGTGCGAAATCATTAGCTGTTAGTGTAGTGGTGGGTGGTGGTGGAGGGGGACAGAGGAGAGAGTTAAATGTTTTGAAGAGATTGCGCATGTCAGAAGCACTATTGATCTTGTTATGATAATATGAGGATTTGGCAGTGTGGAGTTGAGTAGAAAAAGCAGAAAGCAACGATTGGTACATACTCAGGTCAGACGGGTGTTTAGATTTGCGCCATTTTCTTTCTGCTCGCCTGAGTTTGGACCGATGTTCACGAAGAACATCAGTCAGCCAGGGGTTAGAGGGGGTAGCCCGTGCTGGCCTGGTGGAAAGAGGACAGATATCGTCGAGACAAGACTTTAAGGTGTTGCATAAGGTGTCAGTGGCTGCATCCACATCCAGAGATGAGAAATGGATAGGTGAGGGAAGAGAGGAGGAAAGTACAGAGGAAAAGTGTGAGGGTGAGAGGGAGCGTAGGTTTCGTCTGAAAGTAACCGGTAGAGGGGTTGGTGATGCATAGGTTGAAAGATGAATATTAAATGTAATAAGGAAATGGTCAGAGACGTGTAGGGGTTTGACCAGGATGTTGTCAGCGATACAATTGCGAGTGTAAATTAAGTCAAGTTGGTTGCCAGATTTGTGAGTGCTCGTAGTGGTAAGGCGTTTGAGATCAAATGAGGCAAGAAGTGAATGGAAACCTGTAGCATAAGGCTTGTTAAGATGAATGTTAAAATCACCAAAGACCAAAAGTGGACTGCCATCTTCTGGAAAAGAGGATAGCAGTCCATCCAATTCTTCTAGAAAGGTGTTTAGAATTTGGCCTGGAGGGCGGTAAATGACCACAACCTGGAGTTTTACAGGAGCTGTGAGTGTTATTGCATGACATTCAAATGAGCTATGATTGCATATGGGTGAATGTGTTGTGTATTTCCACTTGTCAGAAATGAGCAGACCAGTTCCCCCACCCCGCCCAGCCTGACGTGGAGTGTGAGAAAAAGTAAAATTCTTAGAGAGAGCAGCGGGGGTTGCTGAGTCTTCTGGACGAATCCAGGTCTCAGTCAAGCGCAAGATGCTAAGATCAGATTGTATGGAATAAGCAGAAATGAAGTCTGCTTTGTTAACTGCGGACTGACAGTTCCAGAGGCCAACAGAAAAAGCAAGAGGTGGAGTAGAGGATGTAGCGATAGGACGTAGGTTAGCAAGATTGCGATGCCGTTTGCGTGAGGAGTTAGTGCGTGGTTGAGTGACAACCGGAATATATTGAAAACACATGATAGAATTGGCAGGCAAAAGAGAGGAGAGAGAAAATGAAAGAAGTACTTGTGTGCGTTGTCGGTTTCGTTGCTCGGTTAAAGTCGCGCAGGAAAAGTCGCAGGTCTTTACTTTCGTCGGTCTTCACGCGAGGAGGCTGAACGCGAGGGCTGAACGCTTCCGCTGACGCTTCCGCGTCAGCTTTCAGATGTCAAATAAATACTCAATCGAACGATAATTAGGGGGGAAAAGCCGTTACGCCTACTGCTTAATTCACCCGAAAGCAAGGCAAATGGCTCAAATAGAAACTAAACCGAGACACTTAAGTGCTTGCAGGAAGGCAGCAATAACAATAACAACAGCTTGGTTTCGCCGACGGCTTACTAGTCTAATTTTAATAAGTGCTATCAAAACTACAATTTCAAATTACACCACGATAATAGTTACTAAAATGTACGAAACGAAAAAGAAAAGTTCTAGCAGCAACTTGCAAAGTACACAACTCTAAATGAAATAAAGTATTACGCAGACACTTACGCTTAGCGCGCTGTGCTTGTTTCCTTCTCGGTGAAAAAGTCGCTTCTCGACTTTTTACATGACATAGTAACATGCTTATCTATCTAAAAACCTTTTAGCAACTACCAGAAACATGCTAATCATGCTAGAAACATGCTAGTAATGTGCCAATCATGCTAGAAACATGCTAGCAACTTTACTAATGATGCTAGTAACATGCTAGCGATTTGCTAATTGTGCTAGCCACACGCTAGTAACATGTTAATCATGCTAGAATAATGCTAACAACAAGCCAATCATGATAGAATCATGTTAACAACATGTTAGTAACTTGCTAATCATGCTACTCATGCTAACAACATACTAGTAACATGCTTATCTATCTATCTGTAATCTATCTATCTATCTAACTGTTTTGTCTTCAAAACATTGATGCTTTAAAACTACCTTAAACTTCAAACTATTTCAGACTGAAAAATATTTAATAATACTTTCTGGTCAGGCTTTCTCAAGCCAGCTTGAAGTCTGTCTTGACAAACTTTATCTAGTTAGTAGTAACGCACAATAACGTGCTCAGATTTTCCTGCATCAGTGCAATGCAGTATTGTTTCCAGCGCGTCTCAGACCGCAGGCGAGCCCATCTATTGTTGCGGCCGAGGAAAAGAGGCTTTCATTTGAAGAACCTTGACTCACAGCTACGTCCATGAGAGCTGTTATCATAGGCAGCGCTCTACAGGAAACGCTAATCATGCTAGAAACATGCTAGAAACATGCTAATCATGCTGGAATCATGTTAGAAACATGCTAACAACTTGTTAACCATGACAGAAACATGCTAGTACCATGCTAATCATGTTAGAAACATGCTAGAAACTTGCTAACAACTTGCTAATAATGCTAGAATCATGGTAGAAACATGCTAACAACTTGTTAATCATGACAGAAACATGCTAGTACCATGCTAATCATGCTAGAAATATGCTAAGAACTTGCTAATAATGCTAGAATCATGCTAGAAACATGCTAGTAACATGCCAATCATGCAAGAATCATGCTAGTAACGTGCTAATTATGCTAAAAACATGCTAGTAACATGTTAATCATGCTAGAAACATGCTAGTAACATGATAATCATATTAGAAACATGCTAGTAACTTGTTAGTAGAATGCTAATTATGTTAGAATCATATTAGAAACATGCTAGTAACTTGTTAGTAGAATGCTAATTATGTTAGAATCATGCTAGAAACATGCTAGTAACATGCCAATCATGCAAGAATCATGCTAGTAACATGCTAATCATGCTAAAATCATGCTAGAAACATTCTAGTAAAATGCTAATCATGCTAGAAACATGCTAGCAACTTGCTAATCATGCTATAAACATGCTAATCATGCTATAAACACGCTAGAAACTTTGCCAGTCATGCTAGTAACATGCTAGTGACTTGCTAATTATGCTAGCCACATGCTAGTAACAGGCTAATCATGCTATAATCATGCTAACAACATGCTAATCATGCTAGAATCATGTTAGCAACTTGTTAATCATGCTACTCATGCTAACAACATACTAGTAACATGCTTATCTATCTATCTATCTATATCAATCAGTAATCTGACTATTATCTATCTATCTATCTGACTGTATTGTATTCAAAACATTCATGCTTTAAGCTTTAAAACTACATTAAACTATTTCAGACTGAAAACTATCAAACTTAAAACTTTTAAAACCTTTTAAAAACTTAACCTTAAATCTTTTTAAAACTTTCTGGTCAGGCTTTCTCAAGCCAGCTTGAAGTCTGTCTTGACAAACTTTATCTAGTTAGTAGTAATGCACAATAATGCGCTCAGATTTTCCTGCATCAGTGCAATGCAGTATTGTTTCCAGCGCGTCTCAGACCGCAGGCGAGCCCATCTATTGTTGCGGCCGAGGAAAAGAGGCTTTCATTTGAAGAACCTTGACTCACAGCACCGTCCATGAGAGCTGTTATCATAGGCAGCGCTCTACAGGAAACGCTGTTTATCACTTCCTTTCAGTCGTAGTTTGTTTAGGGCTTCGTTGTGTGATCAGATTGCAGCGAGAGAGACGCATCGGAGGAGAACACCCACAGGAGCTGCTATCAGCCGATGCATATGTCTGTCTGTATGAAAACACGCTCTATCGCAGGACGACAGACCGCTCTGCTGGTCTCGGTCAAGCGGAGCTTTTTGTAGAGTGTGAGGGATTTGGAAAGAGGGGAGCGTTTCACTTCTGCTTTCTAAATGAGCCGTGAGCGCTCAACCAAGACACGGTCATTTCAAAATGCAGGAGAGGCACATCGCTGCACACTCAAACAGAGAGCGTTCAGAGAAGTGATCCGTCTGTCTGTCTGCGACTTTGTGTGTGCGTGCCGCTGTCGCTGCACATAGATGAGCCCTTAATGACACAATACAAAAAAGCAGAACAGACAATCGGAGGCTTTTTAATCATCTGATAAATTTCCGTCTCAAACTGATGCAACACGAGGGCAATTAAAAGAAACAAACACACAGTTCTCCATTCCGCTGCGGCTTCAGTCATCAATGGCAGCTGCTTGGCTGGAAACACTCACAGATGTGAGCCAAGGAGCTATTTGAGCCAATCACCTGAGGCCTAAAGGTCATGTGACCCTGTGTTTTCATAGTTGAAAACAGAGCCGGAATAATCCGATTAATCGGAATCAGATTCTAAAAATAAAGTACTTGTTTAATAAAACTACAATAAGTTTTAATTTTAATAGTAAATCCCCTTTACTTGCCAAAATTTTCATTAATTAAAAGATAAGTAAAATTATTTTTATGCTTTCTGTTAATATAAATACACAACACAGAATTTCTGAGGGAATAAAATTCACAAATAAAAGTTATGCATTCAGATAATCAGACGTGCTAAAAACAGAATTTGGTAAGCATAAAATGCAATATTTCATGGGGCCCTAAACATGTCATTGTTGTTAAAGCTTTAATGAATTGATGTTAAATTGTATACGTTTCGTGATTTTAATGAATTAGACATGCTTTTTTGATTAATACGATTTTATTTATTAAAAAGTCTGGAAAAATTAAAAAGGAAAAAAAATGGAATCCAAAAAAATTAAAAAGGAAAAAACTGAATTTTGAAAAAAATTAAACTGAATTTGTGAAAAAATAAAATGGATTTCATGGGGCCCTATACAAGTAACGCAAGTTACGTAATCAGATTACTTTTTTCAAGTAACTAGTAAAGTAACGCATTACTTTTTAATTTACAAGAAAATATCTTACTTTACTTTTAAGTTACTTTTTCAAATATTGAAAATTTGTTATATAATATTTGACTTTTTTTTGGCTATTTATTGATGTTTAGAGAAATCAGGAGTAAGTGCAATAATTAAATAATAATTAACAAATAAAATTATCCTTTATATATTTAATTCTAGTGTCTTTGCCGCTGACCTTCAATGATCTAATTCAACCACACAAGCAAAAATTACTCTTTTTTTCTCACATGTTCTACTGTATAGATGTAAATTTACGTTTCCTTCAAGCTTTTGGCGTTCATTTGCCAAAAACAGAACTTGTTTATATTAAAAACAAGATTTAAAAAGTAACGCAAAAGTAACGTAACACATTACTTTCCATAAAAAGTAACTTAATTAGTTACTTTTTTAGGGAGTAACGCAATATTGTAATGCATTACTTTTAAAAAGTAACTTTCCTCAAAACACTGCTTGTAATTAGATCAAATTACATTTTCAAATACTCGTAATCAGACTACATTTACTATTTTTTGCATTTTTAGATTGCATGATTATATTTTTTTACACAATAGCAATAAATTATTCATAATTTATTGTTTCTCCCTAAACTTAATCTTTTAAATGCTCCTTTCTAAAATAGCCTACTGCGTGTGTATATATATATATATATATATATATATATATATATATATATATATATATTCAGAAAGTCTTTACGGTTTATGGATATTCACACAAAGACCTGTCACTAGTCAGGACACAGCATTTGACCACTGTTTCAAAACCGCATTAACTACTGATAAACATGTTGATTTTACTATATATATCTATGTCTTTGGAAGGCTTTTGTCTTTCAAACACATTAAAATGCAAAAATTCATATATATATATATATATATATATTATTTTTTTATTTATTTTATTTTATTTTTTGGTCAGCCAATCCTATTTCACCTAATACATTTACTTGAAATGAACCCCTGACTGAGATTTTAAAATAAATATTAAAAAAATTATTACATTTGCATGTTCATTGGTTCTCTGAAATTGGTTATGGTCACATGATGACATGCGGGTAAACAAATATATAAAATGTTTATGATAATATTTTTAATTATTATTATTTTTATTTTTTTTACAATTTAATACATTTTTAGCTTTTCATTAAACTCACAAACCCTCTGTAATTCCTTCACAAACCCATTTTGAGAAACCTTGATGTAATATAACGTTTAATGCACTTCATGTTGTTAATAACACCAAGTGGAATACATTTCCTATTTGTATTTTTATTTCAATATGCTAAACTATTATCCTATTTACATCAATGTGATAAATGAGTTAGGTTAAAAGTAATCTAAAAGTAATCTGATTACATTAACTAAAATGTATAATGCAATGGATTACGTTACTAACTACAATTTTTGTCATGTATCTTGAAATCAGTAACGGATTTCAATTTGCAAGTAATCTACCCAGCTTTGGTTGTAAATGTAAAAATTATTAGAGATTATTAGAGTAAAAAAAACTGTTTTTTACTTCAAAATTTTACGTTTAATTTTTTTGTAATTATTTGAGAAATTTACTAGCAATTTCTATAGAAAAAAATGTTTTTTAAAGTAAATCCTACACTGAAAAAATTGTGTAGAAACACAGAAATTAAAATAATTGAATTAAAAGAAAACTAAAATCCAAATTTACAACTTTGAAAATTAATTTTTACAGTCTACGTCAAATTTTGTTACACCTTACACTAAAATATTCATCAGTGTCTGTCATATTTGTCATATTTATGACCAATCAGTGGTGAAAGCAAGGGCTTAAAATTAATAGAAACACATGAGACACACTATTTTTTACTAAAATACCAAACAAAACTAATAATACTAATACAACATACTAATAATTGGTATTTGATCAGCATCAATTTATAGTGTCACATCTTCAAATCTTATACTTTTTGTGCTGTATTAGCTGGATGTGGACAAATATTAATATTAATTAATACCACAAAACCAGTCATAATTTATAGGAGTCATAATATAATAAAACAATATTTGGCTGAGATACAACTATTTGAAAATCTGCAATCTGAGGGTGCAAAAAAATCAACATATTGAGAAAATCGCCTTTAAAGTTGTCCAAATTAAGTTCTTAGCAATGCATATTACTTATCAAAAATAGGTTTTGATATATTTACGGTAGAAAAAAATATCTATAATATGATTTTTGGCATAAAAGAAAAATGTATAATTTTTACCCATGCAATGTATTTTTGCCTATTGCTACAAATATACCCTTGCATATATATGTGCAATGATGCTATTTTAGTGCAAAAATTGGAGCACATTACAAATATTTTGGTCAATCTCCTTTGCAATTTTACATTTAACTCAATGAGTTTGCAATTTCTGGGTAAAAACTGCTTATACACCTATTTTTTTCAGCAACTGCACATTTCAGAACAGCAAATTTCGAAATTATATTTCACTGACATCCTTATGCACTTAAAAGCCATGTAAAATACAGGTTAGATTATAGATTAGACAAAAAAAATCCTGTGTCTGATAATCTGAGTATGTGTAGTGTTTGAGAACATGTTCTGTATTGACCAACCTTAGTATGTACTCATCCGCTGATAATCATCTTTTGTGAATTTAAGTGAAAATGACAATGACAGGCTTTAGGCCTGGCAGTTTCTGAATAACTAAATCGAAAGTCTGTCCCTCTGCTGGTCATCTCTGGTCAGGAAAGAAAACAGTGATGAAGCAGTATCACTTCAGCTATCTTTATAAATAGAAACCAAAGTAATCAGTATTGCTGCATCCCACAATGCAGCACACGGAAGGAAGGTTTGTTATTTATGAACGGAAACAGATCAGTTTCACAAAGTCAAAGGCTCATTTAATGACATTTCACAGTGTAAATAAATAAATAATGCATAGAAAATATACCTTTTCATATTGCTTTTTGAAGTCACAAACCTTGTTTACATTCTGAAAACGCAGCTGGCTGCTTTCAATGGCTATTGATTAAAAAACAAGATTTTTCAGACACTATAAGATCAATTCTGAACATCTTAATCTATATTCTTTCTACTGAAACAATATGCACCAGCATGCTTTTGCCAGATCTAATCACTCTAGTAGCCTATAAATAAGTAAAATAAACAAATAAACCAATAAAAAAATAAACTGTTACCATAAACCTTAACTAATTAAAAAAAAAAAAAGATATATTATAAATTAAATTAAATTGTATATATTATAAAAAAATAAATATACAAACACAAAAAAACAATAACAACTAGAGATTAAGAAAATATGTACAGAAAATCACTTGCACTAAATAACTCTTAAAGTAGCCTATAAATAAGTCAAATAAACAAATAACTAACAAATAAATTTACAATTCAATACCATAAACCATTAAATAAATTGTACCAAAAAATAACTTTGCTAAAATACCTATCCTCTTACAGAATAAATAAATAAATAAAATAAATTAAAAAAAATGATAATAATCCAATACCATAAACCATTAAAAAAAAAAACTTTCCTAAAATACCTATCCTCTTACAGAATAAATAAATAAACCAATAAAATAAGTAAAAAAAAAAAAATTATAATAATACTAATCCAATACCATAAACTATTAAAAAAATGGTTAGTTCCTAAAATACTTATCCTCTTACAAAATAAATAAATAAATAAATAAGTAAAAAATTAATTAATACCATAAAACATAAAAAACGTACCAAAAAAATTACTGTCCTAAAATACCTATCCTCTTACAGAATAAATAAATAAATAATCAAATGAGCAAAAAATTAATAATTTAATACCATAAACCATAAAAAAAATTACCAAAGAAAATCACTTTCCTAAAATACCTATCCTCTTACAGAATAAATAAATAAATAAATAAAATAAGTAAAAAATTAATTAATACCATAAAACATAAAAAAAATTACCAAAAAATTACTGTCCTAAAATACCTATCCTCTTACAGAATAATTAAATAAATAATCAAATGAGCAAAAAATTAATAATTTAATACCATAAACCATAAAAAAAATTACCAAAAAAAATCACTTTCCTAAAATACCTATCCTCTTACAGAATAAATAAATAAATAAATAAAATAAGTAAAAAATTAATTAATACCATAAAACATAAAAAAAATTACCAAAAAATTACTGTCCTAAAATACCTATCCTCTTACAGAATAATTAAATAAATAAATAAACCAATAAAATAAGTAAAAAATAATAATAATAATTCAATACCATAAACCATTAAAAAATGGTTAGTTCCTAAAATACCTATCCTCTTACAAAATAAATAAATAAATAAAATAAGTAAAAAATTAATTAATACCATAAAACATAAAAAATTGTACCAAAAAAATTACTGTCCTAAAATACCTATCCTCTTACAGAATAAATAAATAAATAAATAAAATAAGTAAAAAATTTATTAATACCATAAAACATAAAAAATTGTACCAAAAAAATTACTGTCCTAAAATACCTATCCTCTTACAGAATAAATAAATAAATAATCAAATGAGCAAAAAAAATATAATTTAATACCATAAACCATAAAAAAATTTACCCCCCCAAAAAAAATCACTTTCCTAAAATACCTATCCTCTTACAGAATAATTAAATAAATAAATAAATCAATAAAATAAGTAAAATAATAATCCAATACCATAAATGCTAAAAAAAAATTACCAAAAAATCACTTAAAAACACCTAAAATACCTATCCTCTTACAGAATAAATAAATAAATACACAACTATATTCTATTGAAACAATATGCACAAGCATGCATTTAGCAAATGCTTTTATCCAAAGTGATTTCAATTGCACTGGAGGTATTTTTTCAGCTCATGCAATCTCTGGCATTCAAACCCGTGTTGTTTCTAGCATGCATACTGTGTGCATGAATGTGATGTGTGTAATTGTGTGTAATTGTGTGTAATTGTGTGTAATTGTGTACTTGTGATCCAGCAGCACTTGAGTTCAGGCTCCAGGGGAAAGCATCTCAAGGTCTTGGCCCGTCCGTCGCCAGATCTCCGCGGGTGAGCTCAAATGAGGGCACTACCTAAACAAATCAGGAGGTTTTTCTAACACGATAAGCTATTCTTTCACATGTATGCAGAGTTTCAAAGGTGAACTATTGATCGCGGTGAGTAAACCGAGCCAACTTCATCACACCCGCTAATCTAATCAGAGGATTGACAAAGAACACAGCTAACTCTAAAATAAACGCAGTGCAAACACGGCTTTCATACTTCAACCGCTGATAGAGACACACAAGCGCCTCGGTTTTTGCATGAGCTTCGAGTGAATCGATTCAAAGTGAAGCGCGGCCTCCCTCATGAATATTAAGTAGGCGACGGCCGGTTGGCCTATCCGATTGGCTGGTGTTATTTGAATATTAATGATGTGTGAATGACCCATTAATGGCCTTAATATGATTAAGCTGAAACCTATAGCCGTGTGCGACTGGTCAGTTGTCAAGCAGAGACGGTGAGAGAGTTTAATGGTCACACACAGGAAGCAGTAAAAGTCGGACAGGAAGTGGAGAGAATGACACATGGCAAACGTGAGCACGACTCATGCACGTGTGTGCTTTTATTGTTTTTTAAAGCAACAATTGTATAGGAAGCACTCTTTGTAGACCACAAACAAGGCAGGAGGTGAAATTCAAGGGTTCAACATAGACAAATAAACAACTAAGCATAAAATATAGCATTTAAAGAATTAATAAATGAATGCATACTTATATTAATAAATATAAAAAAGTTAATTTGCAAAAACAGGTACATTTCAGAATTTTTTCACTGTGCATTCCACTTAATAGTAAAGTAAAAATAACAAAAAAAAAGTGTCTGTTTTTGCAAATAAGCTCCTCATACTATAGCCACATAAACCAAATACAAAAATCACTTATAAGTAAGTGAAATAAACCAATAAAATAAGTAAATTAATTAATAATCCAATACCATAAAGCATAAAAAATGTACCAAAAAATCACTTTCCTAATATACATATCCTCTTACAGAATAAATAATAAATAAATAAAATAAGTAAGTTAGTAAATAAATAACCCAATACCATAAAACATAATAATAAAACAAAATTAGCAAAAATCACTTTCCTAAAATACCTATCCTCTTACAGAATAAATAAATAAATATACAAACAAACAAACCAAACAATAATAACTAGAGATTAAGAAAATATGTACAGAAAATCACTTGCTTTAAATACCTGTTCTCTTAAAGTAGCCTATAAATAAGTAAAATAAACAAATAAACCAATACCATAAACAATAAATAAATAAAAAATGAACTAAACAAATGAAAATAAAAAGAAACTGAATAAAAAAATGTATGTACCTAAAAAAATCACTTTCCTAAAATACCTATCCTATTACAGAATAAATAAATAAATAAATAAATAAAAACAGAAACTGTACATGTACACAAAATCACTCTAGCCTATAAATTAAAAAGTAGCCTATAAATAAGTAAAATAAACAAATAAACCAATAAATAAATAAATAAACCATTTTTTTTTAAATAAACCAACCAAACAAATGTACAAATAAATAAAAAAAAACACCTAAAATACCTATCCTCTTAGAGGATTTACAGAATAAACAAATAATATATATATATATATATATATATATATATATATATATATATATATACAAACACTCAAACCAAACAATAATAACTAGAGATTAAGAAAATATGTACAGAAAATCACTTGCTTTAAATACCTGTTCTCTTAAAGTAGCCTATAAATAAGTCAAATTTACTAATAAACCAATACCATAAACAATAAATAAATAAAAAATGAACTAAACAAATGAAAATAAAAAGAAACTGAATAAAAAAAAAAAAAACATCCTAAAAACTTACCTAAAATACCTATCCTATTACAGAATAAATAAATACATAAATAAATACACAAACTGTACATGTACACAAAATCACTCTAGCCTATAAGTAGCCTATAAATAATTAAAATAAACAAATAAACCAATAAATAAATAGACCAATACCATAACCATTTTTTAAAATAAACCAAACAAACAAATATACATAAATAAATAAAATCACCTAAAATACCTATCATCTAAGAGCATTTACAGAACAAACAAATAAATAAATAAATATACAAACACACAAACCAAACAATAACAACTAGAGATTAAGTAAATATGTACAGAAAATCACTTACATTAAATGGCAATATTTTTAAAGAATAAATAAATAAATAAATAAATACACAAATTCACACATAGACAAACAAACTAGACAAAAATAACTAGAGAAAAATCACTTACATAAGTATAAATATGTAAAATAAGTAAATAAATAAATAAACAAAGCAAAAACACCAAAACTGTAGCATACAACCTGAATTTCTTGTTACATGAAGAAGATGAAGTATTAATATAGATCAGAATATCCCTCATAGGCAGTGAAAAAAACAAGATGTTCTTAAAATAAATCTGAAAGATAAAAAATAATATGATATACTGACAAATTAACATAAAAATACCATAATAGTGGCTTTATGAATGTGTAACCATAATACAGTGGTCTTCTTTGCAATGTCTTGTGAATATCATTGTTGATCCATATCATCAGAATTATATAAATCAGAGTTTCACTAACAATTATTAATAAAAATAAACATTATGTCTAATATTACGCTAGTTTCTGAATGACCTTAGTGTGTAAATATGGCCATGACCATTCAATTTGACCGTCTGACATGCCACTTCTGTCTGAAGGCTTGTGTGTATGTTATATGTGTGTGTGTGTGTGTGATCATTGACCTCAGAGATGAGAGTCAGCAGAAACACACAATAAAGCACAGCCTGCTGCTGTTCCTGCTCTTCACACACATATCCGTTACAGATGTGAGACATCGTGACCCGCCGCCGCGAGGAAACACTATTGTTCACACAAGAGTCTGATGAACAGCATCAGATGAGCGGGAAATCACAGCACAAGAAGCCCAGAACAATGTCTCTGCACTTATTGAGACATTCACGACCAATGCTCTATTGTTCTGACTACTCCATTGTTTCTTTGGAAGGACAAATGCACCTTTAAACTGCATTTACGAGGAATTCAATCATGGGTCTAATAGCAGTTAGAGAGCTAGATGGATCCCCTCTTAGTGGGCCTTCTCTTATTTCTCTAGGAGAACACTGAATTCTTATAGGAGCTAATGGGATCATAGTGAATGAGCTTTGAGTTTGACTTTGGCGACACCAAGTGCTCAAAGCAAGTACTGCACATTTAAAATACAGCACTTTTTACTTCAAGTAAAATAATTGAATGTTTAGGTAGTGTCAAAACTATTTCATAAGAAAAATATAATATAAAAATAAAAATATTAAATATATAAAATATTAAAATATATTATATTATATTATATTAAAAAATATAAAATATAAAATGCCATAAGAGAATCTCTTGGTTCCCCCAATTTTTTAGCTTTTTTTAGAAAATGTAAATAATCCAGAAATCCATAAACAGTGGATAAATCCATTAAAATAACCTGAAACCACTGAAATCTTTCAGTTTATTATTCAGTTTGCTTAAAAGCTAATTATATTTGTTGAAAAAAGGCTTATCTTACTTAGTATTTAGTCTTGTTTTTAGTCAAAATTCTTAAATGAGATGCATTTACTAAATAAACAAAATGACATAAAATATTTTAAAATTAAATGAAGTGTACTTAAAATAAGTAAAATTATCTGCCAGTGGGGTAAGTAAAATAAAAATGTTGGAAAAAGTAAATAATCCAGAAATCCATACACAGTGGATTAATCCATTAAAATAACCTGAAACCACTGACATTTTTCAGTTTATTATTCAGTTTACTTAAAAGCTAATTCTATTTGTTGCATGCATTTAGCTGGTTTCAGTATTAAATCATTAAATCCCAGAAATGTGGGATTATTCGTCTATATCTCAGAAACCTGTGATTTTAACAGCGATATGCAGACTTTTTATAGCCACACTGCAAAAAAAGGCATATCTTATCTAGTATTTATTCTTGTTCTTGTCAAAATATTTAAAAATTCTTAAATTAAGATGCATTTACTAAATAAACAAAATGACATAAAATATTTTAAAATTAAATGAAGTGTACTTAAAATAAGTAAAATTATCTGCCAGTGGGGTAAGTAAAATAAAAATGTTAGAAAATGTAAATAATCCAGAAATCCATACACAGTGGATTAATCCATTAAAATAACCTTAAAATAACCTGAAACCACTGAAATCTTTCATTTTTATTTTTTCCCCTTAAAAGCTAATTTTATTTGTTGCATGCATTTTGTTGGTTTCAGTATTAAAAGCAGAAAACTTTTGCATCTAAATGGTAGTGTCTGGTATGTCAAAACTATTTTATAAGAGAAAATATAATTAAAATAAATAAATAGAAATAAAAATAAAAAATATTAAATATGGGTTTACAGCCTGATGCCATAAGAGAGTCTCTTTAGGTTCCACCAATGTTTTTTTTTTTTTTAGCTTTTTTAAAAAAGTAAATAATCCAGAAATCCACATACAGTGGATAAATCCATTAAAAAAAACCTGAAACCGCTGAAATCTAAATTAATTCTTAAATTAAGATGCACTTAAAAAAAAAAATACTAAGTAAGCAAAATGACTAAATATTTAGTCTTGTTTCCAGGGGGAAAAAAAAACTAAAATGCAGTTTGCTAAAAATAAGCAAAGTGTGGTAGTAAAATACTTTTGTTTTAAGAATATTTTACTTGTTTCCAGGGGGAAAAAAACCCAAACAAATTAAGTGCATTTTGCTTAAAACAAGACTAAACATCTTGTCATTTTGCTTATCTAGTAAATGCATCTTAATTTAAGAGCTTTTAGATATTTTGACTAGAAACAAGACAAAAATACTAAGTAGGATAAGACTTTTTTTTTTTTTTGGCAGTGCATTGTGCAACACTAATGAGTGAAAATCATCTAAATGGTAGTCAAAACTATTTTATAAGAGAAAATATAATATAAAAATAAACATATTTTTCTTAAAAACTAATTCTATTTGTTGCATGCACTTTGTTGGTTTGAGTATTAAAAGCAGAAATCTGGGATTATTCTTTTACATCTCAGAAACCTGTGATTTCAGACTTTTTATAGCCACACACTGCAAAAAATGCTTTTCTTACTTAGATTTTTTGTCTTATTTATAGCCAAAATATCTATAAAATCTTAAATCAAGAAGGATTTTCTAGACAAGTAAAAATGATAGTCTTGTTTTCAGAAAAAAATGTCAAAATTAAGTGAGTTTTTGCCTAAAACAAGCAAAATAATCTGCCAGTGGGGTAGGAAAATCATCTTATTTCAAGATGAGAACTAGATTATTTTGCGTGTTTCAAGCAAAAAGTCACTTAATTTTGATGTATTTTTTCTGGAAACAAGACAATCATTTTTACTTGTCTAGAAAATCCTTCTTGATTTAAGAATTTTTAGATATTTTGGCTGGAAATGACAAAAAGTGCACTGCAAAAAAGGCGTATCCTACTTAGTATTTTTGTATTGTTTTTAGTCAAAATATCAAAAAAATCTTAAATTAAGATGCATTTACTAAATTAGCAAAATGACATAAGATATTTAGTCTAAAACTAAACTAAGTGCATTTTGCTTAAAATAAGACTAAATTTTACTAATAAAAAATATTAAATATGAATTTACAGCCTGATGCCATAAGAGAATCTCTTTAGGTTCCACCAATTAATATTATTATTATTATTTATTTATTTTTTATTTTATTTTTTTTTAGCTTTTTAGAAAATGTAAATAATCCAGAAATCCATATATAGTGGATAAATCCATTAAAATAACCTGAAAACACTGAAATCTTTATTTTTTTCCCCCTTAAAAGCTAATTCTATTTTTGTCTTGTTTTTAAAATCAAAATATCTAAAAAAAAATTCTTAAATTAAGATGCATTTACTAAATAAGCAAAATGACATAAAATATTTATTTAAAGGTAAAATTATCCGTCATACTTTTGTTTTAAGAATATTTTCCAGGGGGAAATACTAAATTAAGTGCATTTTGCTTAAAACAAGACTAAATATCTGCTTATCTAGTAGATGCATCTTAATTTAAGAGTTTTTAGATACTTTGACTAGAAACAAGACAAAAATACTAAGTAGGATAAGATTTTTTTGCAGTGCATTGTGCAACACTAAAGAAGGTTCTTTGATGTTGCAATGAAACTCAAACAAACTAAACATATAAAACATTCTTTATAACCAAACAGACACTTTCAGATTCACACAACTGATGTTTTTATAAAGCGTCTTACATCGTCAAAACACAGGAAAAGACCTGAGGACATCTGACACGAAACTGTGCAAAGTGTTCTGACTTCAGCAAAACAGATGCAATACAAAATAGGTTTTTGATCATAAAATCTGATATAAATACACGGGCAAGGAAACATCGTCACAAACAGGCATAAATATACACTCTCTTAATATGCATTTCCTCAGTAACATCAGCGACTAATATCAATTCAATGCAAATAGCAATTCTGAATAATTCATCGTACAGCGAAAACAGATAAATGCATATTTTTCCTCGTAGGGATTTGCAATATTTTTGAGCTTCAGTTGGTGCATAATATTCCCAGATCCTGAGATTCGAATGCAGCATTAGAAAATCCAGGAACGTGGATGAGTCTGATGCAAAACATTGAGCTTGACAGAGAAACACTATATCAAGTGACACTCATCTATTTACTATCTGACATTTGTTGTGTATGGCAATGTGTAACCAGTGATTACAGTTCAGCTGGTTCATTTCAGCTCAGAAGCTCCTTTCAAAGCATTAAAAAGTGGGAATCGGTTGCAAGCAGCATATAAAATCATAACTATTTCATTATAACAGAGAATGTTTTACTCTTAAATCACCTACTTCTTGAATACTGTGTGCATGCTACTTATTAAGAAATGTTACTTTTGGCAGATTATATAATAGGAAAGGAGGTTTATTTGGAGTTAATGGAGCTGGTAAAATATGTTATCTACTGGTGTCCATCATGTGTACATGAAAAATAAATCAAGCTGTGATGCTGTGCTTCATCATAATGGTATGAAAGCCCGTTTTCACCACTGAATAAAAAATAAAAAAGGTTATTGTGACTTCTCTCACAATTCTGACTTTTTTTCTCACAATTGCATGATACAAACTCGATATTCTGACTTTTTATAATTGCGTAATATAAACTTGCAATTGCGAGAAAAAGTCAGAATTGTGAGATAAAAAGTTGCAACTGTGAGTTATAAAGTCAGAATTGCATGGTATAAACACACAATTGCAAGAAAAAAGTCAGAATTGTGAGAGAAAATGTCGCAATTGTGAGTTATAAAGTAAGAATTGCATGATATAAACTCAAAATTCTGAGAAATAAAGTCATAATTGCATGGTATAAACTTGCAATTGCAAGAAAAAAAGTCAGAATTGTGAGATAAAATGTCGCAACTGTGAGTTAAAGTCACAATTGTCAGAAAAAGTCGCAATTGTGAGTTATAAAGTAAGAATTGCATGATATAAACTCACAATTCTGAGAAATAAAGTCATAATTGTGTGATACAAACTCGCAATTGCAAGAAAAAAAGTCAGAATTGTGAGAAAAAAATGTTATAATCATGAGTTATAAAGTAAAATTGCATGATATAAACTTGTAATTCTGAGAAATTAAGTCATAATTGTGTGATATAAAGACAATTGCGAGACAAAAAAGTCAGAATTGTCAGATAAAAAGTCATAATTGTGAGAAAAAGTTGCAATTGCAAGTTCTAAAGTAAGAATTGCATGATATAAACTCGCAATTTTGAGAAATAAAGTCATAATTGCATGGTATAAACTCGCAATTGCAAGAAAAAAAATCTGAATTGTGAGATCAAAAGTTGCAATTGCGAGTTATAAAGTAAGAATTGCATGATATAAACTCACAATTGTGAGAAAAAAAGTCTGAATTGTGAGATAAAATGTCGCAACTGTAAGTTAAAGTCACAATTGCGAGTTATAAAGTAAGAATTGCATGATATAAACTCACAATTGTGAGAAAAAAAGTCTGAATTGTGAGATAAAATGTCGCAACTGTAAGTTAAAGTCACAATTGTGAGTAATAAAGTAAGAATTGCATGATATAAACTCTCAATTCTGAGAAATAGTCATAATTGTGTGATATAAACTCAATTGCAAGAACAAAAGTCAGAATTGTGAGATAAAATGTCATAATTGTGAGTTATAAAGTCAAAATTGTGCAAAAAATTGCAATTGTGAGTTCTAAAGTAAAACTGCATGATATAAACTTGCAATTCTGAGAAATAAAGTCATAACTGTGTGATATAAACTCACAATTGTGAGACAAAAAAGTCAGAATTGTGAGAAAAAGTTGCAATTGCAAGTTCTAAAGTAAAATTGCATGATATAAACTCGCAGTTCTGAGAAATAAGTCATAATTGCATGGTATAAACTCGCAATTGCAAGAAAAAAAAATCTGAATTGTGAGATAAAAAGTCGCAATTGCGAGTTATAAAGTCAGAATTGCATGATATAAACTCAATTGTGAGGAAAAAAGTCAGAATTGTGAGTTATAAAGTCAAAATTGTGAGAAAAAGTCGCAATTGCAAGTTATAAAGTAAGAATTGCATGATATGAACTCAATTTAATAAACACAGTTCTGAGAAATGAAGTCATAATTGTGTGATATAAACTTGCAATGGCAAAAAAACGTCAGAATTGTGAGATATAAACTCAATTCAATAAAAACTCAATTCAACATAAACAATTCTGTGAACATATCAGACCCTTTTTCTACTCAGAAATGGTCTTTATAACTCACAATTTGAAGTTTGTATCTCACAGTTCTGAGAAAGAAAGTCCGAATTGCATGATACAAACTCGCAAGATCCTTTTTTTTATTTTTTACTCAGTGGTGTAAATGGGCTTCCATATAATGGTGATGTTTTCCTGACACAATTTTTGAAGGTTCAATGTCAAACAAATCATCACTAGTAAACATCACATGCACCACAGCACCATCTGCTGGTTGCGACAGGAATGATTCCACTCTTCATTGTCCTGTTCCTCTCTTTGACTCGTTTGTCTCTTGTTTTGTAGTTTCTAGCTGAACCCGCAGCAGCCGGACGGCTCTTTCTCCGGCTCCATCACGTCATGAAGCTGAAATCTGGGCTCGATGGGCAGCTGGACTGAATGTCTCACCAGTTCCCTGAACAGGACACATGAAGACTTACACAGCAGGACTTTGTTATCTCTGTACAGAAATGGTAACATGCATCCGGTTTCACAGACAAGGCTTAAGCCTATTCCTGGACTAAAATGTAAGTCTAAGCTGTTTATATCTTGAAATATATCAGTGCCCTTCTTCTGTCTCAAGATGCCTGCAGTAATGTTTTTTTCTAAGGCATGTTTATAAAAATGACTTTGACCTAATAAACTATGGTCTAATCCTGGCTTAGTCCAAGCCCTGTCTGTAAAACCAGCCCATCATTTTTTTACATTTAAGTCAGTTCTTCAATATTGTGAGATACAAAGTCAGAAAGTCAGAATTGCATGACATAAACTCACAAATTCTGAGAAAAAAAAGTCAGAATTGTGAGATAAAAAGTCGCAATTACGAGTTATAAAATCAAAATTGTGCAAAAAGTCACAATTGTGAGTTATAAAGTCAGAATTGCATGATATAAACTCACAATTCTGAGAAAAAAGTCAGATTAGTTAGATAAAAAGTTGCAAATGCGAGTTAATTGTGCAAAAAAGTCACAATTGTGAGTTATAAAGTAAAATTGCATGATATAAACTCACAATTCTGAGAAACAAAGTCATAATTGTGTGATATAAACTCACAATTGTCTGATTTGTTAGATAAAAAGTCTGAATTGTAAGATAAAAAGTTGCAAAATGCAAGTTGTAAAGTCAAAATTGTGAGAAAAAGTCCCAATTGCGAGTTATAAAGTAAGAATTGCATGATATAAACTCGCATTTCTGAGGAATAAAGTCATAATTGTGTGATATAAACTCACAATTGCAAGAAAAAAAGTCAGAATTGTGAGATAAAAAGTCAGAATTGTGAGATAAAAAGTCGCAAATACGAGTTATAAAGTCAAAATTGTGCAAAAAAGTCAGAATTGTGAGTTATAAAGTAAAATTGCATGATATAAACTCGCATTTCTGAGGAATAAAGTCATAATTGTGTGATATAAACTCACAATTGCAAGAAAAAAAAGTCATAATTGTGAGATAAAAAGTCGCAATTGCGAGTTATAAAGTCAAAATTGTGCAAAAAAGTCAGAATTGTGAGTTATAAAGTAAGAATTGCATGATATAAACTCGCATTTCTGAGGAATAAAGTCATAATTGTGTGATATAAACTCACAATTGCAAGAAAAAAAGTCAGAATTGTTGGACAAAAAGTCAGAATTGTGAGATAAAAAGTCGCAAATACGAGTTATAAAGTCAAAATTGTGCAAAAAAGTCAGAATTGTGAGTTATAAAGTAAAATTGCATGATATAAACTCGCATTTCTGAGGAATAAAGTCATAATTGTGTGATATAAACTCACAATTGCAAGAAAAAAAGTCAGAATTGTTAGACAAAAAGTTAGAATTGTGAGATAAAAAGTCGCAAATACGAGTTATAAAGTCAAAATTGTGCAAAAAAGTCAGAATTGTGAGTTATAAAGTAAAATTGCATGATATAAACTCACAATTCTGAGAAACAAAGTCATAATTGTGTGATATAAACTCACAATTGTCTGATTTGTTAGATAAAAAGTCTGAATTGTAAGATAAAAAGTTGCAAAATGCAAGTTGTAAAGTCAAAATTGTGAGAAAAAGTCCCAATTGCGAGTTATAAAGTAAGAATTGCATGATATAAACTCGCATTTCTGAGGAATAAAGTCATAATTGTGTGATATAAACTCACAATTGCAAGAAAAAAAGTCAGAATTGTTAGACAAAAAGTTAGAATTGTGAGATAAAAAGTCGCAAATACGAGTTATAAAGTCAAAATTGTGCAAAAAAGTCAGAATTGTGAGTTATAAAGTAAGAATTGCATGATATAAACTCGCATTTCTGAGGAATAAAGTCATAATTGTGTGATATAAACTCACAATTGCAAGAAAAAAAGTCAGAATTGTTGGACAAAAAGTCAGAATTGTGAGATAAAAAGTCGCAAATACGAGTTATAAAGTCAAAATTGTGCAAAAAAGTCAGAATTGTGAGTTATAAAGTAAAATTGCATGATATAAACTCGCATTTCTGAGGAATAAAGTCATAATTGTGTGATATAAACTCACAATTGCAAGAAAAAAAGTCAGAATTGTTAGACAAAAAGTTAGAATTGTGAGATAAAAAGTCGCAAATACGAGTTATAAAGTCAAAATTGTGCAAAAAAGTCAGAATTGTGAGTTATAAAGTAAAATTGCATGATATAAACTCGCATTTCTGAGGAATAAAGTCATAATTGTGTGATATAAACTCACAATTGCAAGAAAAAAGTCAGAATTGTTAGACAAAAAGTTAGAATTGTGAGATAAAAAGTCGCAATTACGAGTTATAAAATCAAAATTGTGCAAAAAGTCACAATTGTGAGTTATAAAGTCAGAATTGCATGATATAAACTCACAATTGTGAGAAAAAAGTCAGATTAGTTAGATAAAAAGTCGCAAATGCGAGTTAATTGTGCAAAAAAGTCACAATTGTGAGTTATAAAGTAAAATTGCATGATATAAACTCACAATTCTGAGAAACAAAGTCATAATTGTGTGATATAAACTCACAATTGTCTGATTTGTTAGATAAAAAGTCTGAATTGTAAGATAAAAAGTTGCAAAATGCAAGTTGTAAAGTCAAAATTGTGAGAAAAAGTCCCAATTGCGAGTTATAAAGTAAGAATTGCATGATATAAACTCGCATTTCTGAGGAATAAAGTCATAATTGTGTGATATAAACTCACAATTGCAAGAAAAAAAGTCAGAATTGTTAGACAAAAAGTTAGAATTGTGAGATAAAAAGTCGCAAATACGAGTTATAAAGTCAAAATTGTGCAAAAAAGTCAGAATTGTGAGTTATAAAGTAAGAATTGCATGATATAAACTCGCATTTCTGAGGAATAAAGTCATAATTGTGTGATATAAACTCACAATTGCAAGAAAAAAAGTCAGAATTGTTAGACAAAAAGTTAGAATTGTGAGATAAAAAGTCGCAAATACGAGTTATAAAGTCAAAATTGTGCAAAAAAGTCAGAATTGTGAGTTATAAAGTAAGAATTGCATGATATAAACTCGCATTTCTGAGGAATAAAGTCATAATTGTGTGATATAAACTCACAATTGCAAGAAAAAAAGTCAGATTTGTTAGACAAAAAGTTAGAATTGTGAGATAAAAAGTCGCAAATACGAGTTATAAAGTCAAAATTGTGCAAAAAAGTCAGAATTGTGAGTTATAAAGTAAAATTGCATGATATAAACTCGCATTTCTGAGGAATAAAGTCATAATTGTGTGATATAAACTCACAATTGTCTGATTTGTTAGATAAAAAGTCTGAATTGTAAGATAAAAAGTTGCAAAATGCAAGTTGTAAAGTCAAAATTGTGAGAAAAAGTCCCAATTGCGAGTTATAAAGTAAGAATTGCATGATATAAACTCGCATTTCTGAGGAATAAAGTCATAATTGTGTGATATAAACTCACAATTGCAAGAAAAAAAGTCAGAATTGTTGGACAAAAAGTCAGAATTGTGAGATAAAAAGTCGCAAATACGAGTTATAAAGTCAAAATTGTGCAAAAAAGTCAGAATTGTGAGTTATAAAGTAAAATTGCATGATATAAACTCGCATTTCTGAGGAATAAAGTCATAATTGTGTGATATAAACTCACAATTGTCTGATTTGTTAGATAAAAAGTCTGAATTGTAAGATAAAAAGTTGCAAAATGCAAGTTGTAAAGTCAAAATTGTGAGAAAAAGTCCCAATTGCGAGTTATAAAGTAAGAATTGCATGATATAAACTCGCATTTCTGAGGAATAAAGTCATAATTGTGTGATATAAACTCACAATTGCAAGAAAAAAAGTCAGAATTGTTGGACAAAAAGTCAGAATTGTGAGATAAAAAGTCGCAAATACGAGTTATAAAGTCAAAATTGTGCAAAAAAGTCAGAATTGTGAGTTATAAAGTAAAATTGCATGATATAAACTCGCATTTCTGAGGAATAAAGTCATAATTGTGTGATATAAACTCACAATTGCAAGAAAAAAGTCAGAATTGTGAGATAAAAAGTCGCAATTACGAGTTATAAAATCAAAATTGTGCAAAAAGTCACAATTGTGAGTTATAAAGTCAGAATTGCATGATATAAACTCACAATTGTGAGAAAAAAGTCAGATTAGTTAGATAAAAAGTCGCAAATGCGAGTTAATTGTGCAAAAAAGTCACAATTGTGAGTTATAAAGTAAAATTGCATGATATAAACTCACAATTCTGAGAAACAAAGTCATAATTGTGTGATATAAACTCACAATTGTCTGATTTGTTAGATAAAAAGTCTGAATTGTAAGATAAAAAGTTGCAAAATGCAAGTTGTAAAGTCAAAATTGTGAGAAAAAGTCCCAATTGCGAGTTATAAAGTAAGAATTGCATGATATAAACTCGCATTTCTGAGGAATAAAGTCATAATTGTGTGATATAAACTCACAATTGCAAGAAAAAAAGTCAGAATTGTTGGACAAAAAGTTAGAATTGTGAGATAAAAAGTCGCAAATACGAGTTATAAAGTCAAAATTGTGCAAAAAAGTCAGAATTGTGAGTTATAAAGTAAGAATTGCATGATATAAACTCGCATTTCTGAGGAATAAAGTCATAATTGTGTGATATAAACTCACAATTGCAAGAAAAAAAGTCAGATTTGTTAGACAAAAAGTTAGAATTGTGAGATAAAAAGTCGCAAATACGAGTTATAAAGTCAAAATTGTGCAAAAAAGTCAGAATTGTGAGTTATAAAGTAAAATTGCATGATATAAACTCGCATTTCTGAGGAATAAAGTCATAATTGTGTGATATAAACTCACAATTGCAAGAAAAAAAGTCAGAATTGTGAGATAAAAAGTCGCAATTGCGAGTTATAAAGTCAAAATTGTGAGAAAAAGTCTTAAGCCTAGTCCCATACTAAAATGTAAGTCTAAGTCGTTTCAACTAAAAGAAACTTGCAGTGATTGATCTTGAAATATATCAGTGCCCTTCTTCTGTCTCAAGATGCCTGCAGTAATGTTTTTTTCTAAGGCATGTTTATAAAAATGACTTTGGCCTAATAAACTATGGTCTAATCCTGGCTTAGACCTAGCCCTGTCTGTGAAACCAGCCCATCATTTCTTTACGATTTAAGTCAGTTCTTCAATATTCTGCAAGCATGCCTGAAGAAACTCACTTTGCCACCGTCATAAAGGCCTCGTCGACGTTGAGTCCGGTTTTGGCACTGGTCTCCAGGAAAATGACCCCATATTCCTGCAAAAAAACATGTTGCATGAAGATAAAATCGAAACACTTATAAAGGGCCCTGAGCATGAAAGGGGAAGTATAAAAACTGGATTATACATGTTTGAAAGGGAATCAGGGGTTTAATGTGTTTTTAATTTGTGAACCAGTTCTGAAAGAAAAATTAAAGCTGTACTAGCTTATAATATACATACACAGACAGTAATAATTGTCTATATGTGACTCTGGACCACAAAAAGCAATCATAAGTCGCTGGGGTTTAGTTGTAGCAATAGGCAAAAATACATTGTATGGGTCAAAATTATTAATTTTATGCCAAAAATAATTAAGATATTAAATAAAGATCATGTTCCATGAAGTTATTTAGTAAATTTCCTACCATAAATATGTCAAAACTTAATTTTTGAAAAGTAAAAAGTAAAATGCATTGCTAAGAACTTCATTTGGACAAATTTAAAGGCGATTTTCTCAATATTTTTATTTTTTTGCACCCTCAGATTGCAGATTTTCAAATAGTTGTTTCTATCCTATTATAACAGTCCATACATCAATGGAAAGCTTATTTATTCAGCTTTCAGATTATGTATAAATCTCAATTTCAAATAATTTACCCTTTTGTGGTCCATGGTCACATTTTACAAAACTCTCAAAAATCTGAAATAATAAAACTTTTGTAATGTTTTTGAAAGAGTCTCTTCTGCTCACCAAGGATGCATTTATTTGATCGAAAATAAAGTTAAAATTCTGAAATATTATTACAATGGAAAACAGCTGTTTTCTATGTCAATATCTATTAAACTGTAATTTATTTTTGTGATCAAAAATTGCATGATATAAACTCACAATTCTGAGAAATAAATGAATATTTGTGTGAAATAAAATATAAAAAAGTCAGAATTGTGAGATAAAAAGTCGCAATTGCGAGTTACAAAGTAAAATTGCATGATATAAACTCACAATTCTGAGAAATAAATGAATAATTGTGTGATATAAAATATAAAAAAGTCAGAATTGTGAGATAAAAAGTCGAAATTGCGAGGTAAAAAGTAAAATTGCATGATATAAACTCACAATTCTGAGAAATAAATGAATAATTGCGTGATATAAAATATAAAAAAGTCAGAATTGTGAGATAAAAAGTCGCATTTGCGAGTTACAAAGTAAAATTGCATGATATAAACTCACAATTCTGAGAAATAAATGAATAATTGTGTGATATAAAATATAAAAAAGTCAGAATTGTGAGATAAAAAGTCGCAATTGCGAGTTACAAAGTAAAATTGCATGATATAAACTCACAATTCTAAGAAATAAATTAATAATTGTGTGATATAAAATATAAAGGAGTCAGAATTGTGAGATAAAAAGTCGCAATTGCGAGTTATAAAGTAAAATTGCATGATATAAACTCACAATTCTAAGAAATAAATTAATAATTGTGTGATATAAAATATAAAGGAGTCAGAATTGTGAGATAAAAAGTCGCAATTGCGAGTTATAAAGTAAAATTGCATGATATAAACTCACAATTCTGAGAAATAAATGAATAATTGCGTGATATAAAATATAAAAAAGTCAGAATTGTGAGATAAAAAGTCGCATTTGCGAGTTACAAAGTAAAATTGCATGATATAAACTCACAATTCTGAGAAATAAATGAATAATTGTGTGATATAAAATACAAAAAAGTCAGAATTGTGAGATAAAAAGTCGCAATTGCGAGTTACAAAGTAAAATTGCATGATATAAACTCACAATTCTAAGAAATAAATTAATAATTGTGTGATATAAAATATAAAGGAGTCAGAATTGTGAGATAAAAAGTCGCAATTGCGAGTTATAAAGTAAAATTGCATGATATAAACTCACAATTCTGAGAAATAAATGAATAATTGTGTGATTTAAAATATAAAAAAGTCAGAATTGTGAGATAAAAAGTCGCAATTGCGAGTTACAAAGTAAAATTGCATGATATAAACTTACAATTCTGAGAAATAAATGAATAATTGTGTGATATAAATATAAAAAAGTCAGAATTGTGAGATAAAAAGTCGCAATTGCGAGTTATAAAGTAAAATTGCATGATATAAACTCACAATTCTGAGAAATAAATTAATAATTGTGTGATATAAAATATAAAGGAGTCAGAATTGTGAGATAAAAAGTCGCAATTGCGAGTTATAAAGTAAAATTGCATGATATAAACTCACAATTCTGAGAAATAAATGAATAATTGTGTGATATAAAATATAAAAGAGTCAGAATTGTGAGATAAAAAGTTGCAATTACGAGTTATAAAGTAATAGTTTATAAAGTAACGGATAAAGTAATGTTTTCCATGACTGTGGGAACTAAACAGATGATAATCATAATCAGATGTGAAACACTAGATGGCTCATGATGGTGATTCAGACTCACTCTGGCGAGTTTTTCTCCATCCTCTCGTCTGATCACTCTGGCGCTGGCCATGTCAGACTGCAGAGACGACACGGACACTTACAGTTTCAGTGTGTGCTTGAGTTATGGCTTATATAACACCAGATCCAAGCTCAAAGTCTTATTACCTTGTTGCCAAGCAACATGATGACCACATCATCCTGAGCATATTCATGGATCTCCGTAAGCCACGCCTACAACAAAACATCCAGCCAATCAGAAACCTCTCTAGAGATCCAAGACTCAAAACTCAAATAATGTTAGATATTTATTATGATAATGAGCTTGTTGTTAACTAAACAACATACTAGCTGCCACAACCACAAACCATTACAACAGTTAACAAAAACTAAAAGCATTTACTTTATTTTTCTTACTTTAAATAAAATAAACTTTTAAAGTTTTATTTTCTTTTTAAAATAATATTTTTTACTAGGTTAACTTGATGGACTAAAAATAACAAACTAAAGTTGAAATAGTTTTTAAAAAATAAAAAAGCAACACAAATTAAGTTATTAAAATGATTAAAACTATATATAACTAATTATAAAAAAAACAACACAAATTCCAAAAATTACATTTTATGAAATAAAAATTTCAAAAATTCACAAAACTACACTAATACATTATTAATAATGAAATATTTACACTTTTTTAAAAAAAGCTCAGTAAAAAAAGAAGTGTTTAACATTCAGATGACAAACTAAACATGATTTTTAAAAATAATGTTAGATATTTATTATGATAATTAGCTAAATTATGTTAACTAAACAACATACTAGCTGCCACAACCACAAACCATTACAACAGTTAACAAAAACTAAAAGCATTTACTTTATTTTTCTTACTTTAAATAAAATACCTTTTTTTTTTCCTTTTTAAAATAAACTTTTTAATCAGTAATATTTTATTAGGTTAACTTGATGGACTAAAAATAATAAACTAAAGTTGAAATAAATAGTTAAAAAATAAATAAATAAATAAATAAAAATTAAGTTATTAAAATGATTAAAACTATATCTAACCAATTATAAATTAAAAAAAAATCTAAACAAATTATAAAAATTACATTTTATGAAATATAAATTCACAAAACTACACTAATACATTAATAATAATGAAATATTTACACTTTTCCCAAAAATGCTCAGTAAAAAAGAAGTGTTTATCATTCAGCTGACCATCACTAAACATGATTATTATATTAGTTGTGACCCTGAACCACAAAACCAGTCATAAGGGTAAATTTTTCTAAATTGAGGTTTATACATCAAATAAAAGCTGAATAAATAAGCTTTCCATTGATATATGGTTTGTTAGGATAGGACAATATTTGAAAATCTGCAATCTGAGGGTGCAAAAAAATAAAAATATTGAGAAAATTGCCTTTAAAGTTCAAATGAAAGTCTTAACAATGCATATTACTCTTCAAAAAGTAAGTTTTGTTATATTTACGGTAGGAAATTTACAAAATATATTCATGGAACATGATCTTTACTTAATATCCTAATGATTTTTGACATAAAAGAAAAATCTATCATTTTGACATGTGCAATGTATTTTTGGCTATTGCTACAAATATACCCCAGCGACTTAAGACGTTTTGTGCTCCAGGGTCACATTTATTTCATGTGATTTGCCATAGAATGACAAATGAAGCTTGAAATGAAGTGTATTGACTGATAATCAGAGTTCGTACCCTTGTGTTGTCGAAGGAGGATCTGCTGGTGATGTCATAAAGCAGGAGAAGAGCTGTGAGATCAATAATAAAACAATCATCGATTAGATAAAACTACTGTGCAGGGAGAAATAGTGAAGGAGTAAATCATTTCTCACCCTGGGCGTCTCTGTAATAAGCGTGTGTGACGCTACGAAATCTCTCCTGTCCCGCTGTATCCCAGATCTGAGACAGAAGATCATCCACATTCGTTCATTAGAATGATCCTCTTTCTCTTATGCATCAGCTGATTCGTTAACGCTTCTCGTTATGATTCTCAAGAATGAGAATCTGCATCACTTACCTGCAATCTCACCTTCAGCTCATCCACTGTAAGGACTTTATTCTGACAACAGAGAAGCCGTGAAATATAAATGACAACACCATACAGCATTTTGACATTTTTTGGTTTCTGGTCTCTATGTTTCTCAGAGGTGACAGCCTGATATTATTGATTAACGGGGCGAATTACCGTAAACCCGATTCCCACCGTTGCAGAAAACGACCCAGGGATAAACTTCCCTTGATCAAACTGAACCAGCAGAGACGTCTTTCCCACTCCGCTGTCTCCCACCAGGATGGTCTACAAGCGAGAAGATGAAGAGAGACGCTCAGAATACGACAGATTAGGGATGCGCATTAATAGGAGCATGCAGAATACGTTAACAGAAAAATCTTGGCTGTTTTATAATCAGTGTGTCTCCATGTGAAGTCACAGATAAGTGCTGGTGCTGATGGAGGTGTGTTGTTGCCATAACAACCGCCCAACCTCCCCCCCTCACTCTCAACAGGAAGTAATTAGGCGGAAGAAACACAGATGCTGTGGAATTCATCACTCATCAGGAACACGAGAGAATTCGATCTTCATTCAGAGAGTATACCGCAAGCGTCTGGAAAGTGTCTCTTATGGAAGATTCTTGAGATCTGAAAAGTCCACTGTGACTGTGTGTCTTTATTTAGAGTTTTATTCATTTATGTAACAACCACTCGAATACAGAAAATAACAAACCCGTTCAGAAACCCAAGGCTAAACCACACACAAATTAAACAGCCTCTAGTCTACAGCTAATGTGTGTGTGCTGTACATCAACCACTGAAGCACTAAACACACTATTTTGACCCTAATGAGAAAGAGATATGCTGCTGATCACCATCACATCATGACACACTGCATTTACCACCATCACATATCACAGTCACCATCATTGCATAACACAATATAATCAGATTATAACATACTGTAATCACCACCATCACATATCATAATACACTATAATTTCGACCATCAGTTACCATAATACACTGTATTCACATCAACACATACCATAATCACTATAAACTTGACCTTCAGTTATCGTAATACACTGTATTTACCATCACATACCACAATTACCATCATCACATGCCATAATCACTATAATCAGATCATAAAATACTGTAATCACCACCATCACATATCATAATCACTATAAACTCGACCTTCAGTTATAATAATACACTGTATTTACCATCACATACCATAATCACCACCATCACATAACACAATATAATCACTATCACATCATAACACACTGTAATCACCACCTTCACATATCAGAACACACTATAATACACTGTATTTACCTCACATACCACAATCACCACCATCACATTCCATAATCACTATAATCAGATCATAACATATTGCAATCACCACCATCACATACCATAATCACATCATAACATATTGTAATCACCACCATCACATACCATAATCACCACCATCACATACTGTAATCACCACCATCACATACCATAATTACAATAATCGGATCATAACATACTATAATCACCACCATCACATACCATAATCACATCATAACATACTGTAATCACCACCACCACATACCATAATCACTATAAACTCAAACTTCAGTTATAATAATACACTGTATTTACAATCACATACCACAGTTACCATTATCACATACCATAATCACTATAATCAGATCATAACATACTGCAATCACCACCATCACATACCATAATCACTATAAACTCGAACTTCAGTTATAATACACTGTATTTACAATCACATACCACAGTTACCATCATCACATACCATAATCACTATAATCAGATCATAAAATACTGTAATCACCACCATCACATATCATAAAACACTATAATTTCGACCTTCAGTTATAATAATACACTGTATTTACCATCACATACCACAGTTACCATCATCACATACCATAATCACTATAATCAGATCATAAAATACTGTAATCACCACCATCACATATCATAAAACACTATAATTTCGACCTTCAGTTATAATACACTGTATTTACCATCACATACCATAATCACCATCATCACATAACACAATATAATCACTATTACATCATAGCACACTGTAATCACCACCATCACATATCAGAACAGACTATAATACACTGTATTTATCTCACATAACACAATCACCACCATTACATACCATAATCACTATAAACTCAACCTTCAGTTATAATAATACACTGTATTTACCATCACATACCACAGTTACCATCACATACCATAATCACTATAATCAGATCATAACATACTGTAATCACCACCAACACATATCATAAAACACTATAATATTGACCTTCAGTTATAATAATACACTGTATTTACCATCACATACCATAATCACATCATAACATACTGTAAGCACCACCATCACATATCATAAAACACTATAATTTCGACCTTCAGTTTTTAATAATACACTGTATTTACCTCACATACCATAATCACTGTAATCATATCATAACATACTCTAATCACCATCACATATCATAACACACTATAATTTTAACCTTCAGCTTTCATAATACACTGTATTCACCATCAACAAATATTATAATCACTATCATCACAACATAATATAATCACATCATAACATATTGTAAATATCCACCATCACATATCACAACACACTACAATAGTTATTATAATAAACCATAATCACTATCATCACATATCATCACACTATAATCAACACCATCAGACATCTATAAAACTATAATCACTATCATGAGATATCATAACAAAATATGTACCATAATAACATATCATAACTTTATTAACATTATTATCACATCACATATAACACACTGTAATCACCATCAAATAAGACAGTATCAAATGAGGCTCTGACTCATTCAAGACTGAAGAGAGTCTTGAGAGAAAAATACCCACAATGTGTTGCATTGGGTCTCCTTTGAAATGAATAATGAATGAACAAACCCCAAGACAAATAAACCTTAACAACGCATACATTAAATAAAATATTACAAAAACAAAGCACATGAATGAACAGCATCACATCATCCCATATTATCATCTCATCAAACAGAAGACAGAAAGATCCGCATCAGGAAACAAACATTCGGCGGTTGGTTGGCTTATTAATTGATTAATCATGATTACCTTGTGTGTTAAATCCTGATTATAAGCGACGCCCGCTGCGCCGATCTGATCCATCACTGAGCGCGCGCTCTCGCGGGGCGCGCTGCGCGTCTCCGCCGATGACGACACAACAGAGAGATCGACGTCATTTCCACATCAGCAAACGCATTATGTGCACCTCCTTCATAACAAACGAAAAACAGTCAGAATTACATTCTTTGAATATACGTTATTTTGAACGAATGGAATCTGACAGCATTATTGTAATTAATCCGACAATATGTTAATGAAATCATTCTATTGTTATTGTGGCATTGAATAAAAAAATATATATATAAATATATAAACACAAAGCGCACATAAAACTAAGAGTTTTATTATTATTATTATTATTATTATTATTATTATTATTATTATTATTATCATATAAAACATTAACAGTGACACTTAAGAAAATATATTGATAGTAAAAGCGCACAATAGTGTAAAAAAAAGAGAAGAGTTTTAATGGTGACCACTAGATGGCTGTACAAACTAAAAGACACAGAAATAATATTCCAAATTCGTATGAAAGGTTCTTTTCTATGACTTTTTGCAGAGTCATAGAAGAGTCTTTTGTAAAACTGATGGACATTGAGAGTATATAGACAAGTATGTTATTGCAGTATTTTTTTTTTAAAGGGTGATGAGTTATCTTGGTGTTCATTTATGTATTATTATTATTATTATTTATTTTTGTTTTTATTTATTTATCCAATTATAATGAAAAATTGAGCTGTTGTCTTAACCTGCTTGACAATAAAATTTGAAAAATAAAAAATCAGAAATGATGCAGAAAACACCAGCAGTGTTACTTTTAAAAGTAATGCATTACACTATTAATTTACTCCCTAAAGTTGCATTACTTATTTTATTTATTTTTATTGTATTTTTTTTTACGGAAAGTAATGTATTACGTTACTTTTGCATTACTTTTTTCATCTGGCCTGGGCTTGCTTGTATGTATTTAAATTCAGATTTATACATTATCTGAAAGCTGAATAAATAAGCTGTTATGATAGGACAATATTTGGCTGAGATACAACTATTTGAAAATATGGAATCTGAGGGTGCAAAAAAATACAAATATTGAGAAAATCGCCTTTAAAGTTGTCCAAATTAAGACATTCCCAGGGAATTCTAGGAATGTCTTTAAAAAAATAAATAAAATAAAATAAATAACTAATATAGGAAGAAATATAAAATAAAATAAATACATTTAGGGAAAAAAATCTAAATACAAATTATCGTCTGCTTTGTTGTCACTAAAAGACAAAAAATACAATCAAATTTAATTAAATAAAAAAGTAAAATAAATAAATAAAATAAATTAAATAAAACATAATAATTTTACAGCCTTTTACCATTAAATTCACAGCCATTTTTTTACAGTGTACATTCTTCTTTTATCCATTCTGCATCCTATAGCTAGATTGGCTCAGAGCATGTTCTAGGACAGAAGCTGCTGTTTTTACAGCCAGAGGCCAGTAGGACACAATGTTCCCCATCAGTGATGAGTGACACTTTGCCTTCTGATGGGTTTCTTTAAACACAGCTTGCTGTAAACCCAGTTCTGTGTCACAGCAGGACCTTCATGACCTGATACACAACCAGTGCTGGACTGGAGAGACACAATGTCCTTCAGAAGCAGGTTAGTCTTTAATCTTCTAATTGAAGGTTATCAGGAATGCATTTTCTATCATGCATCACCTAAAGTCACATCAGCATCATCATCTCCCTGACTGTGGAGATGAATAAATATGTTGAATAACTATAGTGACACAGCCTTTACTTGGTTATAGGCATTCACAATGTAAAATATAAGCAAAGATATTAAAATGAAAAGCGGGTAGTTTGTCAATTTTTTACATTGAAGTTACAAAAAAAGCCTGGGAAAGGGAAAATAAAATAAAATAAAATAAAATAAAATAAAATAAAATAAAATAAAATAAAATAAAATAAAATAAAATAAAATAAAATAAAATTAAATTAAATAAAATAAAATTAAATAAAATTAAAATCCCTAACCTTAAAAAATGTAAAAAAAAATAAATAAATAAAAAATAAAAATAATAATAATAAATATGATAAATAAACAAATAAATAAATAAAAGTTACATGAAATATGTACAAAATAAATACAAAAAATAAAAAAACACGGGAAAGTCCTGAATTTTGGAATCTTCCATTGCACGCCATTAAACCATTAAAATCCTTAAAAAACAAGTTCTAAAATAAAATAAAATAAAATAAAATAAAATAAAATAAAATAAAATAAAAATCCCTAACCTTAAAAAATGTAAAAAAAATAAAAAAATAAATAAAAAATAAAAAAAATAAAAAAATAATAAATAAATAAAAATTACATGAAACATGTACAAAATAAATACAAAAAATGAAAAAGTGGGTAGTTTGTACATTTTTTACATATTTTTTAAAAAAAGGCCTGGGAAAGTCCTGAATTTCATAATCTTCGGAAACACTGACACTATCATGCATGACATCATCATCATCATCATCATCATCAACATCCTCATCATCTCCCTGACTGGGCCTTAAGCAAACAACTAAAACAGAGTATTTTCTACGATCTGACATTGTTCTCATAGTTTCCTATTCGTCCATGCAGACGTCTGTGGTCAAATCTGGAGGCAATTCTGAGCCCAAACTCACTGCCATCAGCTGAAACCTGATGTAGACGGAATGTGAAGACGGCAGACGCGTGGAAATGACAGAAAACATTCATTTATGTTCATATTTCTGGAATAAATCTGGTGACTGTTGCTCACTGAAGTGCAAATCATCCAAGGTGAGTCTAACCCAGCGCTACACAAGAAAGAAAGATCATTTGCTGAATCTAACCAGCACTGTTTCCTCTGTTTTGGCTGAAGGCTTTTGTTTCCTGTCTAGACAAACATCAGATACACAAATGAGTATCATCCAGGAGCTGTAATTAGACATACGGGACAAATTCTGGGTGTAAAAGATTCACCTCAGACATGCCTGTCTGCCTCCTGCTCACCGCTCTGTCATATACACACACACACACACACACACACACACACACACACACACACACGTTTAGACTGTTTTTAGGTCAGATATTAACATACACTGGATTTGAAACAGCTTTTTCGTATGCAAATGAACTCTGCTCTGGAAGAAATGTGAATAGCAATGATTTAAACAATATTTACCCTACTAAAAATGTAATGTATTTAAAATGCATTTTTAAGTCTTTTGACGTACTGACATATCACTCAAGACTTACTGATATAAAAATTCCAATTAAACTTTATTTGGAAAAAAAAAAATTGTAAATGTTACATTTGAATGTTCTGAAACAAGAAGTAACATTTAAAAATGTAACAACAAAAAAAGAACTTCTAACTGAAATGTTTCAGGAAGCACACTAATGTAACATTATTAAAGACAAATGAACATTCTAATTATTCTACACTGCACAAAATGCTTTTCTTACTTAGATTTTTTGTCTCATTTCCAGCCAAAATATCTAAAAATTCTTAAATCAAGAAGGATTTCTGGAAAGGAAAAATAATTGTCTTGATTCAGAAACAACCATTAAAATCCTTTAAAAAAAGTCACAAAAACAAAACAAAATACAATAAAATAAAATCTGTAAAATGTATTAAATAAAATAAAATAAAATAAAATAAAATAAAATAAAATAAAATAAAATAAAACAAGCAAAATAATCTACCAATGGGGTAAGAAAAATCTTATTTCAAGCAAAAAAAATAGATTATTTACTTGTTTTAAGCAAAAAATCACTTAATTTTCACTTTTTTTTTATTAGAAGTAACATTCTAATAATGTTTGTTCATAACTTTCAGAAAACATTGTCATATTTCTTAGAACCTTCTCTAGGTACAAGCATTAGAGATCCTACACAACAACATGTGTGTCATATTTGTATAATAAAATGATACACTAACTGTAGTGGCACAGCCTTTACTTGGTTTTAAGTATTCACAATGTAAAATATAAGCAAAGATATTAAAACGAAAAGCGAGTAGTTTGTAAATTGTAAATAATAAATTTGTAAATAAAATAAAATAAAATGAAATGAAATGAAATAAAATAAAATAAAATAAAATCCCTAACCTTAAAAAATGTTGCAAAATTTTTTTTTCTTTACATTGAAGTGAAAAAAAGTGCACGCCATTTAAACCGTTAAAATCCTTAATAAACAAGTTCTAAATAAAATAAAATAAAATAAAATAAAATATATATATATATATATATTTATTAAAATATAAAAAGTTCTAAAAAAAAAAATATATATATATATATATATATATATATATATATTAAAATATGAAAAGTTCTAAAATAATATATATAAAAAGTTCTAAAAAGTTCTAAAATAAAATAAAATAAAATAATCTACCAATGGGGTAAGAAAAATCTTATTTCAAGCAAAAAACTGGATTATTTACTTTTAAAACTTACGTTTTAAGCAAAAAATCACTTAATTTTCACTTTTTTTTATTAGAAGTAACATTCTAATAATGTTTGTTCATAACTTTCAGAAAACATTGTCATATTTCTTAGAACCTTCTCTAGGTACAAGCATTAGAGATCCTACACAACAACATGTGTGTCATATTTGTCATTTAATGAAAAATAAACACCTCACGCTGTATTCAAGTCTGCTGATAAACACAGCTGATAAACACTGGCTGATGTCCGCTGAAACGGTGGGAGACTAATTGCGGTGGGAGGAACAATGAACAATGGCTCTGGTTGCCCACGTCAAACATTCCAGAACATTCCAGAACATTCCATTGTCTGATCTCTCACAGTCTGTTAACCCAATGCATGTTTACCAACCACAAGAAACCAGCCAAAATGAAGACACTCAACCGGTCTGCGTCTGAGCTTGTTGCTGCGGATCGTTTGTGAACGTATGAGACCTTCCTGGCCCAGTTTCTCACCGAGATCTGCTCCAAGAACCAGAAAATCCTGGAGGCTTCTAGAAGACCGCATGCTGCTCGAAAGAGGCCAGACACGTCTGGAATCTGCTGGCTTTCTCCTCAAAGCTCTTGTTAGACCGGTTTTTCGAGTGTTTGAAGCATTTGAGGAGCCCAGGTCATAAATATCACAGACACTCATTTCCTGTGCGCGAAGGGATGGACTGATATCAGATGTGAGAGAACAGGTAGAAAGAGAGGTTGAGCAAATGTTTAGGGTTGGACTGATGGGCGTTTTATATGATTCAACAGCAATTAGATTAATCCATGGCAGTTTCGCTCAGGAAACCAATGAACTTTCTGTACATCCCTCAGGATCAACGGCTTGAATGTGAAGCTTTTTTCCAGGTTTTCTGTGACCGTGGGAAACCTGGGGAAAAGATTTACATTTAAGTAAAAAAGGCCTGGGAAAGTCCTGAATTTCTGTAGGGAATGTAAATTTCTGAATCTTCAATTGCATTACATTACAACCATTAAAATCCCTAAAAACAAGTTACAAAATAAAATAAAATAAAATAAAAATAAAACCTGTAAATAATAATAATAATAATAATAATAATAATACATTTTATCTATAGTGGCGCAATAAATGCAATAAAATATAAATAAATATATAATAAAACATTTGTTTAAATAAATAAAACTTGTAAAATTAAAAATTAAAATAAATAAATAAACACCTATTTTACCTATAGTTTGTGATTTTTTTTTACATTTAAGTAAAAAAGGACAGAAATCTTCCATTGCACGTAATTCCAACCATTAAAATCCCTAAAAACAAGTTACAAAATAAAAAAATAAAATAAAATAAAACCTGTAAAAATAATAAATAAATAAATAAATACATACATACATTCTACCAATAGTGGCATAGCCTTTACTTGGTTTTAGGTATTCACATTTTTTTTAAATACAATAAAATATACATAAATATATAATAAATACATAATAAAAATAATACAAAAAATTTAATAAATTAATTAATTAAACCTGTAAAAATCTAATAAAAAATTTGAATAAATAAATAAACACATTTTACCTATAGTTTGTGATTTTTAGTTTGTAGAATCAAGAATGTAAATTTCAAAATCTTCCATCATACATCATTCCAACCATTAAAATCCTTAAAAAAAGATACACAATTAAATTAAAATTAAATTAAATTACTAATTTAAAAATTTAAATTAAATATTTTTAGAAATAAAAAAAACTGTAAAAAATAAAAAATAAAAATGTAAATAAATACATACATAAATATGTTTAACTATAGTGACACAGTCTTTACTTGGTTTTAGGTATTCACAATTGTTTTAAATACAATAAAATATAAATAAATATATAATAAATAAATAATATAAATAATTAAAACTAATTAATAAATAAATTAAATTAATAATTTAAAAACATAAATTGAATATTTTTAAAAAATAAAAAAATCTGTAAAAAACAAAATAAAAAAGTAAATAAATACAGAAATAAATATGTTTAACTATAGTGACACAGTCTTTACTTGGTTTTAGGTATTCACAATTGTTTTAAATACAATAAAATATAAATAAATATATAATAAATAAATAATATAAATAATTAAAACTAATAAATAAATAAATTAAATTAATAATTTAAAAACATAAATAAAATATTTTCAAAAATAAAAAATCTGTAAAAAACAAAATAAAAATGTAAATAAATACAGAAATAAATATGTTTAACTATAGTGACACAGCCTTTACTTGGTTTTTGGTATTCACAATGCAAAATGTAAACAAAGATATTAAAATGAAAAGCAGATTGTACATTATTTACATTGAAGTAAAAAAAAAGGCCTGGGAAAATCCTGAATTTCTATAGGGAATGTAATTTCGGAATTAAAAATCCACCATTAAAATCCCTAAAAAACAAGTTACAAAATAAAATAAAATAAATAATAAAAAATGTAAAACATAAAAAATAAATCAAATAAAAAAATTAAATAAATAAATACATTTTACCTATAGTGGCGCAGTTTATTTTAGGTATTCACAATGTTAGATATAAACAAAGATTATATATTTGTATTCTGTACACTCACTGAAAATAACCACTACAGGAGCATATTTAGAAATATCAAACAATCAGCTTTAAGTCCTTCAGCTTTCTATGTAGTAATGAACATGTAGCAGTATGTCTGTGCTAAATGACTAAAATTTCCTGTTTTCACACAATGAACAAAAGAAAATTACAATTCCTTCTATTGCGAATGTACATCTAATGAATATTAATTACGTCTTGACGCGTCCAGTCACCAAACCTTATTAATATTCATTACGCCAATCCTTTAACAGCGTCGGATTCGTTCATTCGCGATCCGAGTAGCGCCCGCCCACCAACGTCAGGCTTTCAGCCAATCAGTGAAGCCCGCTTAATCTAATTAATATCCAAGAGGCTACAGTTCGTCATAGGATTATTGGAAAGCGCTCGGACAGTAGAGGGTTAGTGAATGATGGGGGAGGGGCCTGAGAGAGTGACGACGAGCACGCGCTCGGGGACGCGCATTGGGAACTTCAGCCACAGCTGAACCAGCGCAGAAAGTCCGCGATATTAAACCTGGACAGTAGCTATTAACCCTACATTATGGTGAGTACAGGCGATTCTTTTGTAGAATATAATCTGATAGACAGATAAATACACATTGGTGTACTTTACGATCATGTTTTTTAGCGATGAAAGAAGTTATGGAGTGTGACAGCGGCTCTTATCGACACTGAAGCAGGTTTTTCCTCCTCAGTTTGTTTTGAAAGCTCAAATGCTGGCTTTGACTTTAAACTTGATCGGTTTAGAAACAGAAAGGTTATTTTGACGAGTAAATGACTTTAAAATTCAGTCATTCGTCTTCATTGTGTGGTTTATCAGTGATTATCATGAGGTTTAAAGGTCTCCTGTCATTTCTGTGGACACCTATTGTTTACAATAAACAGCAGAAACTTCCCTCTTCACTAGTTTAGCATTTAACTAATCACTGTGGACATTTACTGTTTGATGAAGAGTTTCGTTTAACCCTTTGCTGACCAGATGCTATAGATTAGGGGCTTTTAACCTTGACACACAAATAGACCCTAATATAAAAACAAGAAACAGTTTAAAGAACGTTAACCAACATTATTTATTACTTAAAGGTAAAAAAAAAAAAAAAAAAAAAAAAAAAACCTAAATAAATAGGTTTAACTATAGTGGCAAAAATGACAAAATAAATAAAAATAAATAAATAAATAATAAACAATAAATTAAATAAATAAAAATACAAAAATAAATCCATTTCACCTTTATTTGGTTTTAGGTATTCACAATGTTAGATATATATAGACCCTAATATAAAAACAAGAAAGTTTAAAGAACATTAACCAACATTATTTATTACTTAAAGGTAAAAAAAAATGTAAATAAATACATAAATAAATAGGTTTAACTATAGTGGCAAAAATGACAAAATAAAATAAATAATAAAAAATAAATGAAAAAAAAAAAAATTTTACCTATAGTGGCACAGTCTTTATTTGGTTTTAGGTATTCACAATGTTAGATATAAATAGACCCTAATATAAAAACAAGAAACAGTTTAAAGAACGTTAACCAACATTACTTATTACTTAAAGGTAAAAAAAAAAAAAAAAAAAAAAAAAACTAAATAAATAGGTTTAACTATAGTGGCAAAAATGACAAAATTAAATAAATAATAAACAATAAATTAAATAAATAAAAATACAAAAATAAATCCATTTCACCTTTATTTGGTTTTAGGTATTCACAATGTTAGATATATATAGACCCTAATATAAAAACAAGAAACAGTTTAAATAACATTAACCAACATTATTTATTACTTAAAGGTAAAAACAAATAAATACCTAAATGAACAGGTTTAACTATAGTGGCAAAAATAACAAAATAAAATAAAATAAATAATAAAAAATAAATAAAATAAATAAAAATACAAAAATAAATCCATTTCACCTTTATTTGGTTTTAGGTATTCACAATGTAAAATATAAGTATAAATATAAGCAAAGATATTAAAATGAAAAGTGGGTAGATTGTACATTTTTTACATTGAAGTAAAAAATAAGGACCGGGAAAGTCCTGAATTTCAGACTCTTCTATTGCACGCCATTCCAACCATTAAAATACTTCAAAAACAAGTTATAAAATAAAATAAAATCCCTAACCCTAAAAAAATTAAAATAAAATAAACCTGTAAAAAATGTAAATAAATAAATATGTTTAACTATAGTGGCAAAAATGACAAAATAAAATTAAATAAAATAAAATAAATAAATAAATACATTTTACCTATAGTAGCAATGTTAGATATAAATAGACACTAATATTCAAACAAGAAAACAAAACAGTTTAAAGAACATTAACCAACATTATTTATTACTTGAAGGTATTTTGATATATTGTATCCCCACAGACCCCTGTCTGTAATTACTGTAAAGTAAAATAAAAAAGAATAATAATAAATAAATAATAATATATGTAAATGTACACAAACGTTTTTGGACCGTAAGATTTTTAATGTTTTTTTTAAATAGTCTCTTCTGCTCACCAAACCTGCATTTATTTGACCCAAAGTAAAAATTGAAATATTTTTACTATTTCAAATAACTGCTTTCCATTTGAAAATATTTTAAAATGTAGTTTATTCCTGTGATGCAAAGCTGAATTTTCAGCATCATTACTCCAGTCTTCAGTATCACACGATCTTTCAGAAATCATTGTAATATACTGATTTGCTGCTCAAAAACATCTATTAATATTATTATTATGTTGAAAACAGCTTGAGTGGAAATTTTCCAGGTTTCTTTGATTAATAGAAAGCTCAGAAGAACAGCTTTTCTCAGAAATATTATTTTTTGTAACATTATAAATGTATTTAAAAGTATTAATCTCTATAATTTCTTAAGCAAAAAAATAAAAATAAAAATAAATAATATATAATATATATATACACATATACAAGCTTTTAAATGTTAAAGTGTATATTGTTACAAAAGCTTTTTATTTCAAATAAATGCAGATTTTTGGATCTTTTTATTCATCAAAAAATCCTGAAAAAATAAACTGTTTTAAATATTAAATTTACATATTAAAATATATTTAAAAATATACAATTTAAAATATATTCAAATAGAAAACAGTTCTTACTGTTTAAAAGCTTTTGACTGGTAGTGCATATATATATATATATATCAGATCAGGCTAAAGGTCCTTTATGTGCCTATAAAATAGTTGCACAAGTTTTCTTTTCCCCTGTTGACATTTCCTTTTGAAACAGGAAGTTTATCTTAACTGGTCAAGGTCTGGCTGGTTAGTCCGGTCCAGGTAACCTCTGCTGGTAGTACACTATGTAATCTTAAACAGCATCTTTGTCCATTGACAGAAAGTATCTGTGAGCTGTAATGCGTGAAACAGACATTTGACCTGCTCCTTTGCTTTTATGTCACTGTCTTGTCATCATCATCCAGTCAGTGTGAGATTATTTTCATGCGGTTTCATCAGTCAGTTTTTACACTCATTCACGTGATTTGTCTCAAATTGCTTTGCTGTCCCATGAGCAAAGATGGCAGATTTTAAATTGAGTATTTCCTGCATTTATCCGAGCAACTGCAGTCAAGATGAAGAGAGCGCAACAGTCAGGTTCAGAAAGTTAAAATCTAATTTTCTCAATACAGGAATTGAAATGGTTAAAGATAGACCTAATGTGAGCTACAAGCTTGTTAATGACATTAACCAACGTTATTTCAACTTACTATGTTGGAAAACTCTCCATAAATTTGAGAATGATAGTCATTTTGAAGCTTTGCTTATACTACAGAATAAATATTGTGAATTTTTTGTTTTTGCTTTTTTTTTTTTACATTTTGGACATTTTTTTAAATAAAATTGCAAGATATACACTGCTGTTCAAAAGTTTGGGATCAGTAAGATTTTTGATGGTTTTTAAATAGTTTTTATGCTCAAAAGCTGCATTTATTTGATCAAAAATACAGAAAAAATGTTAATATTATGAAATATTATTTACATTTAAAATAACTGTTTTCTATATGAATACATTTTAAAATGTAATTTATTCCTGTGATACAAAGCTACATTTTTAGCATCATTACTCCAGTCTTCAGTGTCACATGATCCATCAGAAATCATTGTAATATACTATTTATTATATGTTTATAATTTTTTTTTAGAATCTGTGATATATTTTTTAAAAGATTCTTTGGTCAATAAAAGGGTAAAATAACAGCATTTATTTAAAATTGAAAGGTTTTCTAACAATATACACTACTGTTCAAAAGGCTGGGGTCAGTAAATTTTTATTCTTTCTTTTTTTTGAAAGAAATTAATGCTTTTGTTCACCAAGAATGTGTTAAATTAATAAAAAGTGATAGCATAGATTTACATTGTTAGAAAAGATTTATAGTTTAAATAAATGCTGTTCTTTTTAACTTTTCTTTCATCAACAAATCCTGAAAAAAGAATCACGGGCTGCAAAATATATATATTTTTCAGCACAACTGTTTCCAAAATTGATAATAAAAGTAGTAAATCAGTATATTAGAATTATGACAGCTGAAAATTCAACTTTACATCACAGGAATAAATTATATTTTAAAGTATATTAAAATAAAAACAATTCTTTTATATTGTAATAACATTTTGCAATATTACTGTTTTTTTCTGTATTTTTTATCAAATTTGATGAGAATAAGAAACTTCTTTAAAAAATAGTACAAGTCTTAATGATCCCAAACTTTTGAGCATCAGAGTAAATGCAGAATTGCAATTCTGAGAAGAAAAGCAAGAATTGTGGCATAAAAAGTTGCACTTGTGAGTTTCATTTTTTATTTTTTATTTTGTTTTATTAAAAAAACAAGTGTGAGACATTAGAGAAAAAGTAAAAATATTCAGAAATAAAGCCAGAAGCGTGAGATAAAAAGTCGCAATTACCCTAATTGTTTTACTTTTACTGATTTACTCAGCTAAAGAGTTTACAGTCCTGAAATACAGGAACTAGGAAGATGTTGAATATCGCTCAATATATAAATAAAGGTGTGAGTTTGTACAGGTTCAGAGCACATACAGGTGATTTTGTGAGAAACATATCCTACTACTAATCTGCCTGCTGTTTAAAAATAAAAACAGTAAATGAACCTGCAGGCATTATTGATGATAAGCTTGTCATGACAGGAGTTCAGTCAGACGTTTACTGTATATGTGGATCCTTCTAGTGACCCAGTGACCTCCAATCGGCTGCGTTTCACTGGGACACATCACTGAATGAGGTTTGATCTTAATGAAGTCTGTTTGATCAGACAGTCTTTTCATATATTGACAGACGTGAGCAGATAGTCTGAGTTTATTACCGGCTGTTTATTCTAGGGCTGTGCTGATAAACGATATCATATCGAATTGCGATCTTGATGTTGATAGCGACGATAAGCTCTAGGCATTTTTACTCGATATGGATTAACATAAGAGCCAATCACAGCAGAAATATGCGACGACAGCCAATCAGCATGCAGCTTTTAACGTTCACAAAGAACAAAGCAAACTCAACACAAGGACGACAAAAATGAGCCGAAGCAGCGACGACAGTGAAACTAACCTTGAGTTATGATCCAAAAATGATGAAATTGTCGATAAAAAACGTAGCACGAATTCATTTATATGGAAGTGGTTTGGCTATTTGAAAAGGCGCAGATTAAAACAATCTGTAAAATATGTAAACATTTTACACTTTATGTGCACTGGTTAGAAATTTTAGTTTTATTTTGCACATTTAATCTACCTCCTAAAGCCAGACACTGTTGACAGACTAGTCTTCCTGACAAAAAAAAAAGGTAAAGTTTGAAAATTGTGTGCAATTTCTAGTTTTATGTTTACATTTTGCACATTTAATCTCCCTCTTAAAGGCAGACGATGTAGACAGACTTGTCTTTCTGGAAAAGAAAAGACTGTAAATGTGTTACTTACAAATTATGTTCACAACAGATTTGTGTTTACATTTTGCACATTTACTCTCATTTACCTTTTATTTTTTTATTTATTTTAGTAAGTTGTATTAATTTAAGGCCAAATGTGTCATCTGTTTTTGTTAATAAACTATACTTTAAAATGTAATTAATGAACCCTCAAATTGTGGCTTCAGTCATAGTTGGGATACTCTTTTAAAGCTGGCAGCATTAACAGTTTATATGTCGAAATATATATCGTTATCGATCAATATGGGAAAAAATGATCGAGATTACTTTTTTCCGTATCGCTCAGCCCTAGTTTATTATATTATATGCAGAAAACTGGAAGATCTAGATGATCTAGATCTAGGGCTGTGCCGATAAACAATATCATATAGAAGCATAATAAAATGTCAATATATGATGATAAGCTCTAGGCATTTTTACTTGATATGGATTAATATGAGAGCCAATCACAGCAGAAATGTGCGACGACAGCCAATCAGTGTGCAGCTTTTAACGTTCACAAAGAACAAAGTCAATTTCCTATGGCGCTTTGCAAAGCAAACTCGACACAAGGACGACAAAAATGAGTGGAAGCAGCGACGAAAGTGAAACTAACCTTGAGTTATGATCCAAAAATGATGAAATTGTCGACAAAAAATGTAGCACGAATTCAGTTATATGGAAGTGGTTTGGCTATTTGAAAAAGGCGCAGATTAAAACAATCTGTAAAATATGTAAACATTTTACACATTATGTGCACTGGCTAGAAATTGTATAGTTTTATGTTATAGTTTTATTTTGCACATTTAATCTACCTCTTAAAGCCAGACACTGCTGACAGACTAGTCCTCCTGACCAAAAAAAAGTAAAAGTTTGACAAATTGTGTGCAATTTCTAGTTTTATAGTTTTCTGTTTACATTTTGCACATTTAATCTCCCTTCCTTTAAGTCTGTCTACATCGTCTGGTTTTAAGAGGTAGATTTAATGTGCAAAATGCACAAAATCCATATCGAGTAAAAATGCCTAGAGATTATCATCGTTATCAACATGTATTTTATCATGATTCGATATGATATTGTTTATCGGCACAGCCCTAGTCTTGAGTGAGATCATCCAGTTTTCTGCATATAATATAATAAACTAGAGCTGAGTGATATGGAAAAAATGAAATCTCGATCATTTTTTCCCATATTGATCGATAACGATATATATTTGGATATATAAACTGTTAATGCTGCCAGCTTTAAAAGAGTATCCCAACTATGACTGAAGCCACAATGTGAGGGTTCATTAATTACATTTTAAAGTATAGTTTATTAACAAAAACAGATACACATTTGGCCTTAAAAAATTAAGGCAACTTACTAAAATAAATTAAAAACTAAAAGTTGTGATAAAAGAAGGTGAATGAGAGTAAATGTGCAAAATGCAAACCTAAAACTGTTGTAAACATAATTTGTAAGTAACACAATTACAGTCTTTTCTTTTCCAGAAAACATAAACATTTTACACATTATGTGCACTGGCTAGAAATTGTATAGTTTTATGTTCTAGTTTTATTTTGCACATTTAATCTACTTGTTAAAGCCAGACGATGTAGACAGACTTGTCTTCCTGACCAAAAAAAGTAAAAGTTTGACAAATTCTGCGCAATTTCTAGTTGTATAGTTTTCTGTTTACATTTTGCACATTTAATCCACCTCTTAAAGGCAGATGATGGAGACAGACCTGTCTTTCTGGAAAAGAAAAGACTGTAATTGTGTTACTCACAAATTATGTTTACAACAGTTTTATGTTTACATTTTGCACATTTACTCTCATTTATTTATCATTTTTATCACAACTTTTAGTTTTTAATTTATTTTAGTAAGTTGCCTTAATTTTTTAAGGCCAAATGTGTATCTGTTTTTGTTAATAAACTATACTTTAAAATGTAATTAATGAACCCTCAAATTGTTGTGGCTTCAGTCATAGTTGGGATACTCTTTTAAAGCTGGCAGCATTCACAGTTTATATATACAAATATATATCGTTATCAATCAATATGGGAAAAAATGATCGAGATTTCATTTTTTTTCCATATCGCTCAGCCCTAGTTTATTATATTATAAGACTCAAGACCTTCTGTTTCTGACTGAAGAAATCTTAAAATCTCAAGGAGACTTTAGGAGAAAATATTTGACCTCAAATGAGTGTAGTATAAAAAATTACAAAAATATTAAATGTATGTACATTTTTCCCCCAAAACAAAACATTTTAATATTACTCATCCTCCTCCAGTACTGTTTAAGGTAAGTGTATAAAATAAAAATAAATATCTATAAATAAATAAATGTCTATAAATAAATAAATGTCAAATTAAGAAAACCTATAAAATAAATAAACTTTGAATAAATAAATTAACTGTTAAAAAAAATCATGAATGTGAATATGTTGTTAAATTATTGAATTATTAACTTAAAATCTCAAAGAGACTTCAAGAAAATATTTTACCTCAAATGAGTGTAGATGACAAAAAAAGATTACAAAAATATTAAAATATGTGTAGTTTTTCCCACCAAAACAAACATTTTAATAACGCTCATCCTCCTTCAGTACTGTTTAAGGTAAGTGTATAAAATAAAAATAAAAAAAAAAACATAAATAGATAGATAGACAGACAGATAGATAAATAAATAAATACACAAATACATAAATATAAAACTAAGAAAAACTGTAAAATAAATAAACTTTGAATAAATAAATCAACTGCCATCAAAAAAAAAAAAAAAAAAAAAATATATATATATATATATTGAATTACTAATTTAAAATCTCAATGAGACTTCAAAAAAATACCATACCTCAAATGTGTAATGACAAAAAAAAGAAAGAAAGAAAGAAATAAAAAAGATTACAAAAATATTAAATGTATGTACATTTGAAATTTCCCCCCCAAAACAAAACATTTTAATATTGCTCTATAAAATAAATACACAAATACATAGATGTAAAATTAAGAAAATCTGTAAAATAAATAAACTTTGAATAAATAAAATAACTGCCATCAAAAAAAATATATAAATATATATATAAAAAATAAATATATATATATATATATATATATATATATAATATTGAATTACTCATTTAAAGTCTCAAGGAGACTTCAAGAAAATACCATACCTCAAATGTGTAATGACAAAAAAAAAAAGATTACAAAAATATTAAATGTATGTACATTTGAAATTTCCCCCCCAAAACAAAACATTTTAATATTGCTCTATAAAATAAATACACAAATACAGAAAAATAAACTTTGAATAAATAAAATAACTGCCATTAAAAAAAATCATGCATGTTAAATTATTGCTTAATTATTATTGAATCATTCACTTAAAATCTCAAGAAGACTTTGTTGAGCTCAAAAGGGTTGGGATGACAAAGAAAGTTTGTGAATCCCTGGTTTAGTAAATAATGTCATATTCTCAGTTGTGGACGTCATCATGGAGATTTACTTTGTCACTGAGGCTCTTAGTCTTTGTCTGTGATGTGAAATTGTGGATTGAGGCTGTATCTGTCGCTCAGGTGTTTGAACAGATCAGCTTCCCTCAGAAAATCTCAGAACGTTTCCTTCCTGCTCAGGGCTTGCTGATGCTTGTTTCTAACCTCAGCCATTTGAATGAAGTATTTGAATAAGTATTAGATTTCACTGTGGCTCTCTGTTTTTGTATAAGTGTATATATAATGGTCATTAAGCAGTGAAGGTTTGCAGCAGCTGCTGTTGGAGTCTGAGCTCTGGTTTCAGGCGTTTCTCAGTGGAGTGAGGCTCATGATGATGGTCAAACCCACATCCGCTGCTCTTCCAGTCTATAAACAAACTCTCTCTCTCACACACACACACACACACACACACACACATGTTCACGCTCAGATTGAAGTTGGATGATGTCATTTCCTGTGCTGCCATTTGTTGTTGATGTTGTTGTTGTCGTTGCTCCTCTGGGTGCGTCTCAAGGTTTCTCAGAGAAGAATCTGAGAGTGTGAGAGAGAAAAATAAACAAAAACAAGGTCAAAATAAACTATTTTGCATGAGAAAATGACAGTAAAACAATATTTTTAAGATTTTAAATTAGTTTTTCTTTTTCATTTTTTTAATTTAAGTTAAAAGTTAAGTAAGTAAAAAAAAGTTAAGTAAAAAGTTGTTGTCTGTTTTTGTCATTTTTTAAAATATATTTCTGTGTGAATTTACATCAAGTTCAACTAAATAAAAATAAGAGATGTTGCCTTGTTTGAAAATAGTTTTCTATATTTGTATCTCACAATACAGACTTTTTTCTCGCAATTCTACGTTTTTATCTTATAATTTAGATTTTTCCACCCAAAAATATAATAAAAAAATAAACAAATAAATAAAATAAAAATAAAAAACTAGTGCGATTAAAAGTCTTGTTAGGTCTAAAGTTTATTACTATGGAGGCAAATAAAAAAAAAAAACGGCGACTTTTTATCTCACAATTTAGACTTTTTTATTGCAATTCTAAGTCCCTTCAATTCCAAAAAATAAACTAATATAATAAATAACTAAAATAAAATAATATATTTCTTTTTATCTCACAATTCAGACTTTTTTCTCGCAAATCTAAGTTTATATCTCATAATTTAGATTTTTCTAATCAATTCCCCCCAAAGATATAAAAAAATAAAAAACAAAAAATAAATAAAATAAAAATTAAAAAAACTAGTTAAAAGACTTAGAACAGTGTGATTAAAAAAGTCTGTTAGGTCTAAAGTTTATTACAATGGAAGCAAATGAAAAAAGGTAGTTGCAACTCTCTTTTTTTTTATAATTTTGACTTTTTTTCTTGCAATTCTAAGTCCTTTCAATTTAAAAAAATAAACTTAAACTCACCAAATAGACAAATGTTTGAGTTAGAACTAAAAATGAATTTACTTGGTAAAGATTATTGAAGTATGTTTTACAAGAAAATATTATTACTTAGAACCATTTTTGCTTAGAAATACATTACATTAATGCACTGGCAGATGTTTTTTTTCCAATGCAACTTACATTGCATGAAAAACATTTTTTTTTCCTCCAGCTCATGCATTTTTTCCCTTCATGCATTTGAAATGTAATGCATTTGGCAGATGCTTTTATTCAGAGTGACTTGCATTGCATTCAAACTATACATTTGATCATTCATGCGAGTGCCATGTTCAGTTTATGAAATTTAGAGTAAAGTGCAATGAAATTGCAAGTAAATTTTTACAAATAATTACAATGAAACCGCAAGTAAATAAACAAAAACAAGGTAAAAAAAAAACTATTTTGCATGAGAAAATGACAGTAAAAATGCGATTATAGTTTTTTATTAAGACTTTAAATAGTTTATATTTTAAGTTTTAATTTGTTGTCATATTTAAATTTTAATTTCTAGGTGAATTTACTAGGTGAAGATAAACTAAATAAAAATAAGAGATGTTTCCTTGTTTGAAAATTGTTTTCTACATTTTTATCCACTTTTTTTTGATGTATAAGTTTATATATCATAATTTAGATTTTTCCCATCAGTTCCCCAAAAAAATATTATTTTTATAAAAATCATTTTTTAGATACTATTATTGTTTTTATTAAAATTTTCTATTAGTTTTTATTTTTTTATTTTTCATTTTAATTTAGGTTTTAATTTGTTGTCTGCTTTTGTCATTTTCTTTTTATATTTCTAGGTGAATTTACATCAAGTTAAACTAAATAAAAATAAGAGATGTTGCCTTGTTTGAAAATAATTTTCTATATGATTTATTTTCTGTATTTATAATAAATATTTATTAATAGTTTTCTATATTATTTGTTTTCTATATTATTATTAGCATATTCCATATCCAGAAAATGTGTCCTAAAAATCATCTAATTTCAAAATGCAAAAGTTGTTAACGCTCCTAAAATAGACTTTGTTTTCAGGCGCGTTCTTGAGAGGCTTTGTGTTGACGTCTATGCTCCTGTTATGGAGTTTGTTTTGTAATCTATTACTATAATTGGATTCTATCTGAAATGCACATGAATCAGGTGTGGCTTCCTGTAACCCTTAGCTCTCTGGAAACGCTATTAATACAGCTCTATTTATAAAGACATCATCCGAGTGAAGGGAGTCTTTTGTGAGGGTTAAAAGTCTCTCTTGTGATTGATTCTCATCAGATATCATCTTAGACAAAAGCCAAAGGATCATATAAACGCTGTGAGAGAGATACAGTAATTCATTTAGACTTGAATTATAGTTATACAATGCTTTGTGTTTAATAAATAATAAAAAAACATAACGTCAGATGTTTAGAAATGACATTTCACTGTTTAATTTTTAATAAATACATTTCATTAATGCGTTTGGCAGATGCTTTTAAACTAAATAAAAATAAGAGATGTGGCCTTGTTTGAAAAGAGTTTTCTATATTATTTATTTTCTATATTTATAATATATTTATGAATAGTTTTCTATATTATTATTATTATTGTTATTAACTAGCATATTCCAGATCCAGAAAATGTGTCCTAAAATCACATAATTTCACAACACAAAAGATGTTAACGCTCCTAAAATAGACTTTGTTTTTTATTTCTATCACTGTTTATTGAGAAATGCTTCTGCTTCAGCTTCAATTTAATCTTTTATGCTTTCAGAAGCATTTTTAAGATCAAATAACTCATGCACAGGCTTATGGATTATTGTTATGATACTGTAAGTACGTTTATGGTGCTTTTATCACATTTTCTGTCCTTTTTGGAGCTCCTTTTTTTGGTTTCACAGAATAAATGTGACCCTGGAGCACAAAACCAGTCATAAGGGTAAATTTTCTTAAAATTGAGATTTATACTTAATCAGAAAGCTGAATAAATATGTTTTTTATTGTTAGGATAGGACAATATTTGGCTGAGATACAACTATTTGAAAATCTGCAATCTGAAGGTTCAAAAAAATCTAAATATTGAGAAAATTGCCTTTAAAGTTGTCCACATGAAGATTTTAGCAATGCATATTACTAATCAAAAATTAACTTTTGATATATTATAAAAAATAATTATTGTCCAATGAGAAACACTTTACCATCACATCAGCTTCTGCAAAATTTAATCTTAGCATCTTTTTGTTAATAATTTGTCAAGTCTCTCCATTATGGATTATTGTTATGATACTGTAAGTACATTTTATGGTGCTTTTATCAAATTTTCTGTCCTTTTTGGAGCTCCTTTTTTCTGGTTCCACAGAATAAATGTGACCCTGGAGCACAAAACCAGTCATAAGGGTAAATTTTCTTAAAATTGAGATTTATACTTAATCAGAAAGCTGAATAAATACGTTTTTTAATGTTATGATGGGACAATATTTGGCTAAGATACAACTATTTGAAAATCTGCAATCTGAGGATGCAAAAAAACAAAATATTGAGAAAAATCGCCTTTAAAGTTGTCCAAATGAAGTTTTTAGCAATGCATATTTACTTATCAAAAATTAACTTTTGATATATTATAATAAATAATAACTGTCCAATGAGAAACACTTTACCATCACATCAGCTTCTGCAAAATTTTATCTTAACATCTTTTTGTTAATAATTTGTCAAGTCTCTCCATCAAAATACGTGATTTAGGACATTAATAAATGACTAATGCTTTCAGAAGCATTTTAACATCAAATAACTCATGCACAGGCTTATGGATTATTGCTATAATACTGTAAGTACGTTTTATGGTGCTTTTATCAAATTTTCAGTCCTTTTTGGAGCTCCTTTTTTTTGGTTCCACAGAATAAATGTGACCCTGGACCATAAAACCTTCAAACTGAGATTTATACTTAATCAGAAAGCTGAAATACATTTTTTTATTGTAATGATAGGACAATATTGCTTGTTTTTGCTCAATTTTGCCAACGAAAATAGTTCCAAACACAGATCACAGCACTGTTTTGCGTCTGTGAGCAATGGACGGTGTTTACTTATTAAATGAATCAGCATTTTGAATGAATCGGTTGGTAAGAATGATTCGGTGATTCGCTCATGAACACAGTCAGATGCTTTTTAATGAATGATTCGGCCGTTTGAATGAATCGGTTGAATCTCAAAGACTGACTTGTGTCACCCACTGGTGGTTTTAATTTCACATTTCAACTCTTAAATTATTTCAAATATCAGTATTCAACGTTTTATGTTTAAAACTAAACATTACGCTTATTAATGAATCTGCAACTGCTGTTTAAATGCACTAATGTTCCTCCTATATCCATCTAAATGCTATTTCAAATGCAGATTGCAGAAATGTTTTCTTATGTTGGAATGAAAGACACTAAACCGGATGAAGAGCTTCTTATTCTTACCCAAAAATACAAAATGGAAGAAAGAGTTAAAACAGAACGCAATTTTGCTATTTATGAACATTTTATATAGCCTATATTTATTTGCTTCTTTTCTATTTTGCATTTACTTGTACTTTTACTTTCAAAACGTAAGTACGTTTACTATAAAACAAATACTTTTAAATAAATATGACATACTTTAAGACTTTTACTCAAGTAATATTGTAAACGGTGACTTTAACTTCTAGCAAAGTCGTTTTCTGGTTAGATATCTGTACTTTTATTTAAGTATGGTTATAATATATTTTAAGTATGGTTATAATATATATATATATATATATATATATATATATTAGTGCTGTCAAACGATTAATCGCATCCAAAATAAAAGTTTATGTTTACATAAACATACAATATACATACAATATTTGTGCACTGTGTATATTTATTATGTATACATAAATACAAACACATGCATGTATATATTAAGGAAAAATATTTTAGATTTATATATAAAATATATATATTTATTTACAATCTAAATTGTATACAGGTATAAATATATATATGCATATAAATATTTTGTTTTAATATATACATGCATGTGTGTGTATTTATATGTACATAATAAATATACAAAGTAAACACACATATAGTATGTAAACATAAACTTTTATTTTGGATGCGATTAATCGCGATTAATCGTTTGACAGCCCTAATATATATATATATATATACAGTTTCTGCCATTATGTAAATATTAGTAAAATATAAAATTAATTAATTTGTTGTTTTTTAATTATTATTTTTTTTTTTTGCATTTGTTTATTTTAATTAAGCGAAAAAATAATACATTCAACTGCAAAATGTTTAACATTTTTAAAGAGAGGTAATTTTAATTTTTTTTTATTAATTTTGAATAAATACATTTCACGAATGCATTTGGCAGATGCTTTTATCCAAAGTTACTTGCATTGCATTCAAACTAAAAATTTGATCAGTTCATGCAAATGACAAAAAGGTTGTTGTGACTTTTTGTCACATTTCTCTTATGTCAGTTTTCTTGCAATTCAGACTTTTTCCATCAATTCGGAAAAAAATGAATCAAAATTAGTTCAGCAGAACAGTGTGATTTTTCAAAATAAGAGTCTGTAAGGTCTAAAGTTTATTGCTATGGATACAAATGGGAAAAAGGATAGTTGCCACTTTTTCTCTCACAGTTTGTCTTGCAATTCCCCCTAAGTAATTCAGATTTTTCCTATCAGTTCCCCCAAAAATAAAATACTAGTTAAACTACTTGAACAGAACAGTGCAAATAAAAAAGTCTGTAAGGTCCAAAGTTTATTACTATGGAAGCAAATGAAAAAAAAAGGTAGTTGTGACTTTTGTCACATTTCAGATGTTTTTCTCACAATTCTGAGTTCCTATCTCATAATTCAGACTTTTCCCTTCAATTCGGAAAAAATGAATCAAAATTAGTTCAGCAGAACAGTGTGATTTTTCAAAATAAGAGTCTGTCAGGTCTAACGTTTATTGCTATGGATACAAATGAGAAAAAAAAGATAGTTGCCACTTTTTCTTTCACAATTTTTCTTGCAATTCCCCCTAAGTTTATATCATTCAGATTTTTCCTATCAGTTCCCCCAGAAATAAAATAAAAAATAAAAAAATAAAAAACTAGTTAAACTACTTGAACAGAACAGTGCAATTAAAAAAATGTCTGTAAGGTCCAAAGTTTATTAATGGAAGCAAATGAAAAAAAAGGTAGTCAATTCTAAGTTCCTATCTCATAATTCAGATTTTTCCCTTCAATTCCAAAAAAAAAAAAACTCTAACTCATCAACCAGACAGGATGTCCAACAGGATGTGCTAATCAATGGAACTGATAAAGATTATTAAGTATGTTTTACAAGAAAATGCTTTTACTTATAACCATTTTTGCTTGGAAATACATTAAATGTGGTGTTTTTTCCCCAGCTCGTGCATTTTTTTCATTCATTCATTCATTTTATCCAAGGTGACTTGCATTGCATTCATGGATTCCTTGGGAATCGAACCCATAACATTGGCAGTACGATGTTCAGTTGTAGAAATTCAAGTAGAGCACAATGAAACTGCAAGTAAATAATTACAACGAAACCACAAGTAACATCAGATTAAACATGAAATGTAGAAGTAGAAAGACTAAAATAGTATGAGTCTGAGTTTAGTCATAATAGAGTGTTTTTCCTCAAGACATCAGCCCTTGACCCAGAATATCTTGTGCTTGTATCAGAATATATTTTTAATGGCCTCATTCTGCAAAATCTGATCATAAATATGGTGGCTGATCAAACGTAGGAGCGGCGTTTCATCTCCTCGCAGCGGATCCCAGTGTCGCCCATCAGCGCTTATATAACAGCAGCTCCTGCAGGATTTAACGCCCCACTGAATCTGATGACCCGAGGACTGATAGGAGGATTAATAACATTAGGAAAATAGTTAACCAAAAAGAGAGACCTACAGCTTACTCCAAAAGTGCATGACGTTCTTCAGTTGAGCACCAAAGATAATGTTTTGAAAGATAAGTCACTAGGGTCCAAACATATATTGTGTCCATTGTAAAGTCAAAGCATGTGTTAATTAAACATCATATGAAGCAGAAACAGATAGCGAAAGTGTGTGTGCACCGATGTTGACTGAAGGTGTGTGTGTTTTGGAGCTGATCCTGATTATATTTTGTCGTCTCGTGTTGTTCTGTTCTCTTCGCTGGAACTTGGACTTCGCTTCGCCTCTAGAACCAATTTAACTGTGTCCAGCGTGACCCATTTACAGGATCTGTGTTTGTGTTCGTCACTGTCATCGTTTCCAATGGTATTTGCTCGAGCGTCGCTGTTAGTGTTGCTCACGCTGATCTGAATGCAAATGATAGTCCACTAATTGTCCTAATGGGCTGGTTTGGGGTTTGTCTGACCTGTTTCTTAAGGTTTGTTCACTTACATCTAGTAGACGCTCCTGTGATGAACTCAGATGATCTGTGTTCTCAGATTTTTCAAGTTGAGCTAGCTATGTATTGTTAGGATAGAACAATATTTGGTTGAGATACAACTATTTGAAAATCTGAGGGTGCAAAAAAAATCAAAATATTAAGAAAATCACCAAATGAAGTTTTTAGCAATGCATATTACTAATCAAAAATTAACTTTTGATATATTTACGGTAGGAAATTTACAAAATATCTTTATGGAACATGATCTTAATATCCTAATGATTTTTGGCTTCGAAGAAAAATAATAATTTTGACCCATACAATGTATTTTTGATTCTTGTGTTGTTCTGTTCTTTTCGCTGGAACTTGGACCTCTCTTTTCCGCTTTGTTTCACCTGTAGAACCAATTTACCTGTCTTTGCATTCTTCAGTGTCATCATGAGTGTTTACAATCGATATTTTGCTCGAGCGTCTCTGTTAGTGTTGCTCAGTCCACTAATTGTCCTAATGGGCTGATTTGGGGTTCGTCTGACCTGTTTCTTAGCGTTTGTTCACGTACATCTAGTAGACGCTCCTGTGATGAACTCGGATGATCTGCGTTCTCAGATTTTTCAAGTTGAGCTATTTGTGATGCTCATTATGTCCCTCATGATGTTTTCTGGTTCCACAGAATAAATGTGACCCTGGAGCACAAAACCAGTCATAAGGATACATTTTCTGAAATTGAGATTTATACTTAATCAGAAAGCTGAATAAATATGTTTTTTAATTATTATGATAGGACAATATTTGGCTGAGAGACAACTATTTGAAAATCTGAGGGTGCAAAAAAAATCTAAATATTAAGAAAATCACCTTTAAAGTTGTGCAAATGAAGTTTTTAGAAATGCATATTACTAATCAAAAATTAACTTTTGATATATTTACGGTAGCAAATGTACAAAATATCTTTATGGAACATGATCTTAATGTCCTAATGATTTTTGGCTTCGAAGAAAAATAATAATTTTGACCCATACAATGTATTTTTGATTCTCGTGTTGTTCTGTTCTTTTCGCTGGAACTTGGACCTCTCCTCTTCGCTTCGTTCTTCCTGTAGAACCAATTTAACCGTGTCCAGCGTGACCCATTTACAGGACCTGAGAGAGACACACGGCACGCTGTAGCCTACTTACACTAGCCTATATATACCAGCGCAGCACACTCATTCAAAAGTTTCTCTGGAAGTGTGTAAAGAGAGATGATTGCATTTAATCTGTGTTTGCGTTCGTCACTGTCATCGTTTCCAATGGTGTTTGCTCGAGCGTCGCTGTTAGTGTTGCTCACGCTGATCTGAATGCAAATGATAGTCCACTAATTGTCCTAATGGGCTGGTTTGGGGTTCGTCTGACCTGTTTCTTAAGGTTTGTTCACGTACATCTAGTAGACGCTCCTGTGATGAACTCGGATGATCTGCGTTTGGAGATCTCAGCGATTGCAGATTTTCCACGTTGAACTATTTGTGCTGCTCATTATGTCCCTGAGGTTTGATCGCACAGATCTGTGGCCCAGAACGAGTAAAATTAGTAGCAGCTCGTCTAAAAACTTCAGTCGATGAGGGTCTGTTTACACCTGCTAATAACATCTGTTTATAGCAATCTGTTAATATTAAAAACCCAGACAGCAGGGAATGTTTTCGGAACGTTGTGGCAAGGTTTGCATTAAGTTATGAACAAACGTTCTTCCATGAGCTTTTATTCATGGAATGTTTTTCTTGGACATTTTTAAATGTTGCAACATTTGAAACAGCTTTTGAAACTCTTTGAGTTCAAATGTTACAACCTTTGAAACATTTGAAAGTAACATTCTCATAATTCCAAAATGATACAATGAAATGTTTCAGTAAACACATTTTTAAAAACTGGACTTTTGTTTTTGTGCTTCATCTACTAATAGTAACAGTATTTTTAATATATATGTATATGTGTGTGTCTGTATATATATATATATATATATATATATATATATATATATGTGTGTATGTATGTATGTATTGTTGACTGGACTAAATATATATATATATATATATATATATATAATTTTTTTTTTTTTTTTTTTTGACTATAAATATACCTGTGCTACTTAAGAATTAAATTTCAGAGGTAAAACAGCTGAAGACAATAGTCATTATTTAAATTTTGTTCTCATTCAACAGTGTCAGTGCAGTTAAATAGATAATATTACTGGATGTTAATTGTATTTTAATTGTTAAAATATTTATTTGCATTTATTAATTGAAAAGTATTTTTAATTTGTAAAAAATCCAAGTGATAAAATCTTTTATGCTTTAGCATATCTTAAAAATAATATATCCATTAGAAAAATGCTCATGGTTTCACAGACAAGGCTTAAAGATAGTCCCATAACATTAATTAAACTAAGGCCTAGTCCTGGCTTAATCTAAGCCAGGCCGTAGTGTTTTAAGATTAGATTAATTTGCATTATTTTTTCCACCTGTAGAAAAGAAATAAAAAAGAAATACCTTAGTATCTTGATCTTTAGGTTTTTAAACGTATTTTAAATCTTGGTTTTGCACTGTAAAAAACTATTTGTTGAGTCAACTTAAATAATAATTATACTAAATAATTTCTTACCTAAAATTAGTCCAGTCAACTTGAAAAAAGTTTAGTCAACTTGAAATGTAACATTTGAGTTGATTAAACTTAAAATGTTAAGGCAGCTGAGTAACATTTTTTTTAAGTTTAGTCAACTCAAATATCTTAACATTACAAATTGAATATACTTATTTGAGTTGACTGAACTTAATATTTTAAGGCAGCAGGGTAACAAATTATTTTAAGTTGACTCAACAAATTGTCTTTTTTTTATCATTTTAACTCTTGACGCCCCCTAGTGGACATTGTTTAGAATCACTGAAGGTGCAAGATAAAACTACATGTGTGTCATGGTGAATTAATGAGTTCTGTATGGTGTAGTGTTGTCAGTTTGTGGAATATTCCTATAAAGCAGCATCAGTTCTGATATAGCAGAGAAACGGGAAGAAACTGAAGGAGGCAGAGACAGAGAGGAAGATTCTAAGCGCTAGGAGGGGTTTGAGAACGAGCGCTGAGCTCTCTTGGATAGAGACTGAGCTACATTTTACACACGCAGCAGAGAAATGAGTCTCCCTCAGGGACACACACACACACACACACACACACACACACACTCATGAGACACAGCGAGACTGAGTACCTAAGCTAGTGGAAGTAAAGCGACTGATGGACACACAGCTGCATCTGTATGAATGACACAGCCCAACGACATGCAGGATTTAACATCAGGTATGTGTGTGTGTGTGTGTGTGTGTGTGTGTGTGTGAAACCGTGTCACTGTTTGACAGGCATTAAGAGACCACGAGTACAATATTAAAACCATTTTATCCCTATAAAGAATACAGAAGTATTAACAGATCTGAAGAATTAACAGCTGTTGTACAGTAGACTTTAGATAGCCTTACTAGTTTATTTTATTAAGTATACTTAATATATTTTTTAAGTATACTTAGTATATTTTTAAGTATACAAATATTATTATGACCAGTGTTGGGGAAAGTTACTTTTAAAAGTAATGTGTTACAATGTTGCGTTAATCCCTAAAAACGTTACTAATTACGTTACTTAGTTTTTATGGAAAGTAATGCGTTACAATATTGCGTTACTCCCTAAAAACGTTACTAATTACGTTACTTAGTTACTTTTTATGGAAAGTAGTGCGTTACAATATTGCGTTACTCCCTAAAAACGTTACTAATTACGTTACTTAGTTACTTTTTATGGAAAGTAATGCGTTACAATATTGCGTTACTCCCTAAAAAAGTTACTAAATTACGTTACTTAGTTACTTTTTATGGAAAGTAGTGCGTTACAATATTGCGTTACTCCCTAAAAACGTTACTAATTACGTTAGTTTTTATGGAAAGTAATGCGTTACAATATTGCGTTACTCCCTAAAAAAGTTACTAAATTACGTTACTTACTACTTTCCATAAAAAGTAACTGCGTTACAATATTGCGTTAATCCCTAAAAAAGTAACTAATTACGTTACTTAGTTACTTTTTATGGAAAGTAGTGCGTTACAATATTGCGTTACTCCCTAAAAACGTTACTAATTACGTTACTTAGTTTTTATGGAAAGTAATGCGTTACAATATTGCGTTACTCCCTAAAAACGTTACTAATTACGTTACTTAGTTACTTTTTATGGAAAGTAGTGCGTTACAATATTGCGTTACTCCCTAAAAACGTTACTAATTACGTTACTTAGTTACTTTTTATGGAAAGTAATGCGTTACAATATTGCGTTACTCCCTAAAAAAGTTACTAAATTACGTTACTTAGTTACTTTTTATGGAAAGTAGTGCGTTACAATATTGCGTTACTCCCTAAAAACGTTACTAATTACGTTAGTTTTTATGGAAAGTAATGCGTTACAATATTGCGTTACTCCCTAAAAAAGTTACTAAATTACGTTACTTACTACTTTCCATAAAAAGTAACTGCGTTACAATATTGCGTTAATCCCTAAAAAAGTAACTAATTACGTTACTTAGTTACTTTTTATGGAAAGTAGTGCGTTACATTACCTTTGTGTTAGTTTTTAAATCTGGGCAGGGCTTGCTTGTTTATTTTTAATATAAAAACGTTTGATTCTTATCAAATGTAAAAGCCCTTTCACACCAAAATGAAATGAAGTGAATAAGGCTAAGGCTAAAGGAAAATTAAATTGTCGTCTGTACAGTAGAACTGTAGGAAAAGAAAGTTCAACACTCTTCAGCAATGAGAGAAAAAACACAAATGTTAGTTCATCTGAAGCAAGTTTTGGTTATTAGTACACTGCAAAAAAAAAAAATGCTTTTTTTTACTTTTTGTTTCTTGTTTCTTGGAAATTAAAAAGTAATGCATTACTTTACTAGTTACTTGAAAAAAGTAATATTATCATGTAATATTGAGAAAATTGCCTTTAAAGTTGTCCAAATGAAGTTCTTAGCAATGCATATTACTTTTCAAAAATTAAGTTTCGATATATTTACGGTAAGAAATTTACAAAATATGTTCATAGAATATGATCTTTACTTAATATCCTAATGATTTTTGGCATACAAGAAAAATCAATAATTCTGACCCATACAATGTATTTTTTGCTATTGCTACAAAAATACCTCAGTGACTTATGACTGGTTTTGTGCTCCAGGGTCACAAATATACTTACTTTTTCTAAGTATGAGTCAAGTATACTTAAATGTCATTTGAAGTGTATTTCTGAGAAGTACATAAAAAAATAGGAAAGTATACTTTCCTTTTTTTTGTTTGTTTGATAGTATACTAATAGCACACTTGAATAATATTATTTTTCATAAGGGGATATAAAATCTAAAAACATATGGAGCCACTCAGATCATCTGATGAGAAATGTTTGAGTTTGTCCCAGTTAACAGGGAACATTCTCAAAACTTGTAATGTTTTTATGAATGTTAGGACGTTGATGTAACTTTAATAACATTTGATATTTCTTAAAAGGTTCTTACAGCAAATTTCTTGTAATGTCTTAATGTTATTTGCACTTGTTGGACGTTCTCATAATGTGGACAAAATGCTCTCAAAATGCCCTTGAACATTCTAAGAAACATTTTTGTAACCTTCAAATAACTTTATAATCATGACAACAAAACTGGACGTTTCAACATTTTAGAAACATTTCAAAACAATGTTCCAGCAATGTTTTTATAACTTAATTTCGTTGGCTGAGGTATTGAGATCTGAGAGTTTTGATTGCAGACGTACAAACCTTGACAAATGCATTTAAACCCGACACATTAAAAGATTAGATTGTTATCGTCTGAGAAGCAAGAGACGCAAAGGTCAACATTCACAACTCATTTGATGAACTTCCATGTAACTGTGGAAAGAAACAACTACAACTGGAATTAAGGAAGTAAATGAGTCTGTTTTAATGTCGTGTGACTTTAAAGCCCTCACATTGTTCTGTTTAATCTCATTGTTGTCTTGGACAAAATGTCAGATTTGTCAGAGGGAAGTAGGAGGCTTTTTGACTGGAGTCACGCTGCTCTGCTGCACACAGAGGTTTCAGTGTCTCAAAACAATGAAAACACCATCCTGCAGCATGATGTTCAGCGCTGTAGTTCTGCGTATTTAACGTCATTCCGGAAGCGATTCAGATCATTGATCCTGAACACAGCTGTACGATGCATTTGATCAAAGCAGCGCCGTTGGGTTTCCCGTTAACGCATGGATCTGACGACGCGAAACACATTAAACATCAACCAGGTGAGGGATTTTAGCCTGCGCTCAGTTGTTAAATACACTTGCATTTCTTCATTTATGCAAAGTGACTTACAACTGAGGAACAAGCGGTTATTCATAGCGCCCAATGGCAAGAATAATCTAGAGCAGTACACAAACTAGAGCAGAAGAGGAAAACACAGAGTCATTATGGTAAATGTCTCAAAAAGTTCTGTTTTTGAAGGTTATGATGGTCTTAGATGGTCATGCGGAGATTAGAGTTCATTCCAACTAGGGCTGCAACAAACATACTTTCTCCTGTTTTATTGTTTGTTTCCGCTTTTCTGATCATTCAGAATGAGGATAAAAAGACAAAATAAAAAAAATGCATTCAATTTCTATTATTTCCTGAATATTACTGATCAAAAAGTTGGCTACTATTCATGTTTTACTACTATATAGTATAGTAATTCAGTAATAATTCAGTACTTTTTCCTGTTTTATTGTTTGTTTCCACTTTTCTGATCATTTAGAATGAAGATAAAAAGACAAAATAAAAAAATAAGCAAATAAGTTCAAACATACATTCAATTTCTATTATTTCCTGAATATTACTGATCAAAAAGTTGGCTTCTGTTCATATGTTTTACTACTATATAGTATAGTAATATAGTAATAATTTAGATAAAAAGACAAAAAAATAAGCAAATAAAAATTTTTACAAATAAGTTTAAACATACATTCAATTTCTATTATTTCCTAAATATTACTGATCAAAAAGTTGGCTACTGTTCATATGTTTTATCGATTCATCGTTTTAATATTTGTTAGATTAAATCGATTATCAAATGTTTGAACTTATTTGCTTATTTTTTTATTTTGTCTTTTTATCCTCATTCTAAATGATAAAAGGGGAAACAAACAATAAAACAGGTACAAACAAAGTACTAAATTATTACTATACTATATAGTAGACTAATCATCTATTATTTCACTGATTAATCTGTAGACTTTGATTATTCATCTTTTGCAATTTGTAAAAATGTTATACATATTCTAACATAAATAAGGGTCACTTCAGCTTTAGAAAAGCAAATTATTCTTAACATTAGTTAATATGAACTAAGAATGAACAACTTTTACAGTATTTATTTATTAGTTTTACTAATGCATTTATAAAAATCACAAATTGTGTTTTTTAACATTTGGTAAATGCACTGTGAACATGAACAAACAATGAACAGCTGTATTTTTATTAACCAACATTAACAAAGACTAATACGTAAATGTAATAAATGTATTGTTCATTGTTCATTCATTTTAAATAATACATTAGCTAATGTTAACAAATGATACCTTATTGTAAAGTGTTACCAGTTCATTATACAAACAGATGTATTTGACACTCAAAATGAGATGACAGACAGAAAATAAGTAAGTTAGTTAACGTTAGTGAACTGCAGAGCGTGTGCAAACATCCACATCGTTGCAATCAGATGCATTTTTAACTGCTGCTTTACACTGCTGTCAGTTTTTGTGTTTATTTCATTACTGAATGGAAAGCGCGCAATATATATTTACATATTCATCCAAACGCCACTTAGATTCAGCTGCGTTTGCTCTGAAACACTGTCTTCTTCTCTTGAATTGCATCCAGGAGGGCTGAATTATTGAGGCTGTTACATAACGTCATATGAGCTCAAACGACTACTTCTGGAAATATTCAGGCGCTGCGTAAAATCATTGCGCCTGTGCACTCGTAGTACAGCAGCTAATTTTCTTGATTATTACGCCAGAACCAAAGTATAGTACCTAGTCATTTCAGCCTAGAAAATCACAACTTTTCATTTTCTGCTGGTCTTAGCACACGATGAAACTACAGAGGAGTCAAGTTTTAAATAGGAAAAATATAGAAAGTCTTTGGTTTTATTTTTGAGCGCGATGCTAATGGTCTAATCCGATTCAATGGTTTATGCTAAGCTATGCTAAAAGGGCTACCGGGAGAACCGGAGATCGGCTGAATGGAGTTGAAAACGGTAAAACTCATGTGTTTAACTCTGGGGGAGTTGGAAAATGAGCCTATTTGCTCATTGTTCCTTTAAAGAGACTTTGCTGTGAGTGCAGTTTCTTCCACATTCTGGTTAAAGCAGATGTTATGGGTAACCCGCAGATGTTACGAACGGTTATTTAATCAGCTTTAGTGATTGTATTGTAACTGTCAAGGCAGATCAAACTGGATTAATTTCTCTAATCTAGATGAGTCCCGTATGCTGAGCGCAAGTGCATTCAACATGAAGACCAGCATCACTCCACACTCCACCTCTTCTGATGTTCATGTCTCTTTTCTCCTTGCAGGTTTTCTGATCTCGGATATCATCGGTCATGGCGCTGGTCCAGTCTCTCCCCGTGTCCATTGACCATCCGGGACCAGGCCTGGACCCGCGTCTCCGTCCCGCCTCGCCTCCTCACATGGGAGCGATGGGTGCCGTCAGCAGCATGATGCCGAATCACGTCACGTATCCCGACCGCGCGAACATAGAGGTCAGCACTAAATTCCGTAAGGGCACTCCGGGCTCCGGACGCCTGCTCTCCGAAACCTCACACAACGTCCAGGCGGGAAGCAGGACTCCGTCCAGCAAAAGGAGAGGCATCGCTGGCAGATCGAAGGGCTTCGGTTCTCGCTCATATTCACATGAGGACCTGATAAGAGACTGGAACGATAATCATCTGGATGTGGGCTCCACTGGTTTGGACGGACCTCCGAAACTGGTTCCGGTGTCTGGACAATTAGAAAGAGTGAGTAATGGATTAAGGATTGACTAGATAAAAAAAAAAGTTTAAAGTTAGCTTGAGAGAGCTAAAACAGGAAGTTAGAGAAGTTTTAAAAGCTAGAAGTTTGAAGGTTTTCAGTTTGAAGTATAAAGTCATTTTAGAGTTTACATTCAGATAGCATGTTAACATGTTGCTAACATGATGTAACTAGCATGTTGTTATAAAAATTAGCAAGTTACTAGCATGTTTCTAGCATTATCAGTACGTTACTAGTATTTTATTAGCATGTTGCTAACATGTTAGTATGATTAGCATGTTACTAGCATGATGTTAGCATGTTTCTAGAATTATCATCAAGTTACTAACGGTGTTAGAGAAGTTCAGGAAGTTAGAGAAGTGATTCTAGCATGATTAGCAAATTACTAGCATGATTAACATGTTACTAGCATGTTAACATGATTTTATCATGATTGCAATGTTACTAGCCTGTTGCTAGAATGTTTAACAACATGATTAGCATGTTGTTAGCATTGTTAACATTTTACTAGCATTTTGTTAACATGTCTTGTGATTCACTAGCATTTTGCTAGCATGACTAGCATGATGTTAACATTGTCAAGTTACTAGTGTGTTGTTAGTGTGATTCTAGCATGATTAGCAAGCTACTAACATGTTAACAAGATTGATATGTTACTAACATGTTGCTGGAATGTTTAACAAGTTAATAACATGTTAGCATGACTAGCATGTAGTTAACATTGTTAACATTCTAACATTTTGTTAGCATGACTTGTGATTCACTAGCATTTTGCTAGCATGTTTCTAGCATGCCTAGCATGTTTCTAACATGATGTTAGCAATGTTCTAGAATGATTATCAAGCTACTAGTGTGTTGTTAGTGTGATTCTAGCATGATTAGCAAGCTACTAGCATGGTGTTAGCATGATTAGCATGTAGCTTACATATTTAGCATGTTACTAGCATGCTGATACCATCATCAAGTTTATCAAGTTACTAGTGTGTTGTTAGTGTGATTCTAGCATGATTATCAAGCTACTAGCATGTTGTTAGTGTGATTTTATCATGATTAGCATGTAACATGTTGCTAACATGTTTAACATGTTGTTAGCATGGTTATCAAGTTACTAGTATGTTGTTAGTAAGATTTTAACATGATTAGCAAGCTACTAGCATGTTGTTAGCATTATTTTATCATGATTAGCATGTAGCTTACATGTTTAGCATGTTACTAGCATGTTGTTAGTAAGATTCTAGCATGATTAGCAAGTAGCTAACACGTTTTACGTTACTAGCATGTTGTTAGTAAGATTCTAGCATAATTATCAAGTAGCTTACATGTTTTGCATGTTACTAGCATGCTGTTACCATGGTTATGAAGTTACTAGTATGTTGTTAGTAAGATTCTAACATGATTATTAAGCTACTAGCATGTTGTTAACATGATTTTATCATGATTAGCATGTAACATGTTGCTAACGTTTAACATCTTGTTAGCATGGTTATCAAGTTACTAGTATGTTGTTAGTAAGATTCTAGCATGATTAACAAGCTACTAGCATGTTGTTAACATGATTTTGTCATGATTAGCATGTAGCTTACATGTTTAGCATGTTACTAGCATGCTGATACTGTTACCATGGTTATCAAGTTACTAGTGTGTTGTTAGTGTGATTCTAGCATGATTAGCAAGCTACTAGCATGGTGTTAGCATGATTAGCATGTAGCTTACATATTTAGCATGTTACTAGCATGCTGATACCATCATCAAGTTTATCAAGTTACTAGTGTGTTGTTAGTGTGATTCTAGCATGATTAGCAAGCTACTAGCATGGTGTTAGCATGATTAGCATGTAGCTTACATATTTAGCATGTTACTAGCATGCTGATACCATTATCAAGTTTATCAAGTTCCTAGTATGTTGTTAGTGTGATTCTAGCATGATTAGCAAGCTAATATCATGGTGTTAGCATGATTAGCATTCACTCTTTGAACCTTTGCCATCTGGCTGACGTTACAGAGCCCCTAACATCAGGACAACCAGGCACAAGAATAGTTTTTTCCCCCAGGCAATCCGACTTATGAACAGCTAAATGTTCACCCCGTTGTGCAATAAAAATATGTGCAATAACTTCCATCAAGCATCAACAGCACAACTGTATATGCCACTTTCTTCACACTCATTTCTTAATTCATTTTTCGATATAAATATATATAGACAAAAAATATTTATATTTACATATGTATATTTTCTATTCTCTATTACCTTTATTTATTTTATTTTATTTTATTTTATTTTATTCTTTTATTGTCTGTGTTCTTGTCTATGCACCCTGGAAGCTAATGTCACAAAAACAAATTCCTTGTATGCGCAAGCATACTTGGCAATAAAGCTCTTTCTGATTCTGATTCTGTAGCTTACATATTTAGCATTTTAATAGCATGCTGATACCATTATCGTTTATCAAGTTACTAGTATGTTGTTAGTGTGATTCTAGCATGATTAGCAAGCTACTAGCATGCTGTTAGCTTGATTTTATCATGATTAGCATGTAGCTTTCATGTTTAGCATGTTACTAGCATGCTGTTACCATTATCAAGTTTATCAAGTTACTAGTATGTTGTTAGTGTGATTCTAGCATGATTACCAAGCTACTAGCATGTTGTTAACATGATTAGCATGTTTAATAGCATGATTATCAAGTTGGTAACATGTTAGCATGATTCTAGCATGATTAGCATGTTGTTATCAGTGTTTGCATGAGGTTCCTCATGATCTCTGATGTGTGTTTGTCTCAGAACGTTCAGCAGGCCATAATCAGACCCACTGCCTTCAAACCCGTGGTCCCTAGGAGCCGCAACGGCGCGCAGTATCTGTCCCCGCGGCTCGGCGCCGGTCTGTCGGGAAGCCAAGGAAACCTCAGCATGTTTTCTCCGGAAGACGAGGACGTCACGCCCGTGACGACGGAGCGACGCAGTTCCTACAGCGGCGCTCGCAACGCTTTGTTCAGCCAGTCGTTTACCATGACGGACACGGCTCGCAACTCCTTAACCAACCTGCCGGCGTACAGCGGCCCCGCGTACAACCAGAGCCAAAGCGAGGCGAGCAAACATCACGGACACTCCAACTCCGACAGCGGACGCTCCTCGTCCAGCAAGAGCACTGGATCTCTGGGGGGCCGCGGCCCGCTGCTGTCCGACATGCCGTCTCCTCCGCCCATCGAGGCCTACGAGGCCATCGTCAGAGACCTGGAGGACAAACTGAGGGAACGAGAACAGGAGCTCCAGCAGCTCAGAGAAAACCTGGACGAGAATGAGGCAGCCATCTGTCAGGTGTGTGAGAGACGCTTTTAACCCTTTAGGCGCCAGGTTTTTTTTTTTTTGGAAAAGTGCTATATTTTGACATCAAGATTTCAAAAGCTTGTGGCTTGAAAGGGCTTAACCCCTTAATTGTCACCGTCCCACGCCTAAGTTTACTTGACCATTTTACAAAAAAATCCTAATTTAATCACGACACACTATATATCTGATTAGTCTAAGACTCCTAAATAGTAGGAAAAGTAATAGATTAATTTATGAAAAGAGTCTACTTCATAACAGGAGTTCTGACCCTTGTCACAAAAATACATTCTTCATTGCCTTTTTCCATATATAATGCTTTAGAAATCATAAGAAATTATATAGCACTTGACAAATCTCAAAATTCATCCTTTGAAAATCATTTTAAAATCACTTCGCACTATGATGGGAAATGTACATAAAAATATCACAAAATGTTTTTGTTCATGAAATTTAAAAAATTAAGTTTAAATAATGCATTTTTAGGTCTATGTTCAAAAATGGAAGTGACAGTTAAAGGGTTAAAGGGTTCTTTTGTAAATTAGAAAAGTGTTGGGCATGACTGAAAGTTTATGTGGGGTATAAATATACTCATCTAATTTGCAATCTTGAATTTCATAATATTCAGGAAATAGCAGATACTGATTTTTTTTTTGTCCTAATTCCAAATGATCAGAAAACCAACAATAAAACAGGAAAAAGTACTAAATTATTACTATATTACTATACTATATAGTAGTAAAACATGAGCAGTAGCCAACTTTTTGATCAGTAATATTCAGTAAATAATAGAAATTGAATGCATTTTTTTATTTTGTCTTTTTATCCTCATTCTAAATGATCAGAAAAGTGGAAACCAACAATAAAACAGGAAAAAGTACTAAATCGTTACTATATTACTATACTATATAGTAGTAAAACATATGAACAGTAGCCAACTTTTTGATCAGTAATAGGAAATAATAGAAATTGAATGCATTTTTTTATTTTGTCTTTTTATCCTCATTCTAAATGATCAGAAAAGTGGAAACAATAAAACAAAGTACAAAATTATTACTATATAATTATACTATATAGTAGTAAAATGCATGTGAACAGGTTTTGATCTGTTCATCAGTAATATTCATCAGTAAGATACTTATTTGCATGTTTTTTTGTCATTCCAAATGATCAGAAAAGAGGAAACCAAAAATAAAACAGGAAAAAGTAATAAATCACTACTATACCATACAATACAGTAGTAAAATGAATGAGCTAGTGCTACTTCCAGCCCTATTTCCCCAACCCCTACCACCTTTACATATAGCAACAGCTCTCCTATGGACACTATGACCATGATCACCCCATATTAAGTATGATGTCTTGTCGCAATTTTGTGACTTTGGCGCTTAATGCCCGTTTCACACATACTCCTCCTACAGTGCGCATGCAGTCCGTGTGCATTGCGTATGCTGTGCAAAAACAGCACAGACTCATTTTGCTTTCACACAGGACACGTTTGCAGTCCGCTCCTGATCTGTGGCTGTTTACCACAAACACATGCATGTTATTTTGATTTCAAATCCAAAGGTGGATCCAAACGTTTTTCAGCATCGTGATCCTCTTTTATCACAGTACAGTAACACAATCGTTCATAGACATTCACGTTTAAACTCAATAAATATAAACAACACATTATTCGATGCACTTGACTTCTAGATTTGTAGTCTATATTAAGATGCTCACGCAAAATTTAACACAGCATATAGCTCCCCTTTATCACAAACAATTTAAATTAAAACTTACCACAGAGAGAAACAGACGACTATCGTTATTCTATTATATACAGTGGGGAAAATAAGTATTTGACACATCAGCATTTTTATCAGTAAGTGGGCTGTTGACACAAAATTTCCACCAGATGTAGCCATCAAGCCAAATACTGAATTCATACAAAGAAATCAGAACGTTCAAGTATACAAGCTGAGTCATAATAAATAAAGTGAAATGACACAGGGAATAAGTATTGAACACACTTTATTTAATACTTTGTAGAAAAGCCTTTGTTGGTGATTACAGCTTCTAGACGCCTCTTGTATGGAGAGACCAGTCGTCTGCTTTGCTCAGGAGTGATTCTGGCCCATTCTTCCACACAAACGGGCTTTAAATCTTGAAGGATCCTCGGGCCTCTTTTATGGTCTTTGATCTTCAGTTCTCTCCATAGATTTTCTATGGGATTTAGGTCAGGTGATTGACTGGGCCATTCAAGCAGCTTGATTTTCTTTCTTTGAAACCACTTCATTGTTTCCTTGGCCTTGTGTTTGGGATCACTGTCTTGCTGAAATGTCCACCTTCTTTTCATTTTCAGCTTTCTGGTAGATGGCAGCAGATTTTTATCCAGAATGTCCCGGTACATTTCTCCATTCATCCTGCCTTCAATAATATGAAGTCTGCCAGTATCCCTTGCTGAAAAGCAGCCCCAAACCATGATGCTTCCACCCCCAAACTTAACTGTTGGTATGGTGTTCTTGGGGTGGTGCGCAGTGCCATTTCTTCTCCAAACATGGTGTGTAGAATGACTGCCAAAAAGTTCAGCTTTGCTTTCATCTGACCATACTATAGTCTCCCAATAATCCACAGGCTTCTCCAAATGCTGTTTCGCAAACTTTAACACCTGATCGTGGCCGGTTTATGGTGAACTGATGCTCTTTCCATTTCCGGATAATGGCCCCCACAGTGCTCACAGGAACATTCGGCGTTCTGGAAATGCGCCTATAACCACTCCCATCAAAATGCTTTTCAATGATAAGATTACGAAGATCTTGAGAGAGTTCTTTGCTTTTACCCATCATGAAGTCTTTCCTGTGTGCCTCCTGTAGGCCATCAATTAGGACTAAAGCAGCTGATATCAATTAGTACTGATAGGGGGCAGGGTTTCTCTCTCAATACTGACAGATTTCAGGTGATCTCCTGGCTTTCTATGCCATTTTGCACCTTGTTTTCTTCATGTGTTCAATACTTATTCCCTGTGTCATTTCACTTTATTTATTATGACTCAACTTGTATACTTAAATGTTCTGATTTCTTTGTATGAATTCAATATTTGGCTTGATGGCTACATCTGGTGGAAATTTTGTGTCAATAGCTCACTTAGATATCCCGCTGTATTAAATCTGTATTAAAAGCAATCCAGTGGGTCTTAAAGAACTTTTCTTTTCTACATCCACAAGTGCATCTATTAATTCAGTGCATGCAGCACAGTAAAAAATAGACTCTGTGCGGAAACTATCGGACGGACGGACCGCAACCGTGTGCAGCGTGAATACCCGAATCCGTTAACATGGGTGCTGGAAAAAAATACGCACCACATACGGAGTATGTGTGAAACAGGCGTAAGGAAGAAGAAATGAGTTTGTTTTATTATTCCTAGCAGATCACAAACTTTCTTTTGTGCGCAGGTGTACGAGGAGCGTCAGAAACGCACGGAGCTGGAGATCGAGGAGTTCAGACAGACGTGCGCGGCTAAAATGCAAAAGGCGTCTCATAAAGCGCAGCGCGAGCAGCAGCTCCTGCAGCTCCAGGTGTTTCAGCTCCAGCAGGAGAAGAAGAAGCAGCAGGAGGACATGACGCAGCTCCTGCAGGAGCGCCAGAGGCTCGAGGAGCGCTGCGCCTCCTACGAACGAGAACACACGCAGCTGGGGCCCAGACTGGAGGAGACCAAGTGGGAGGTGAGGAGTTCAAGAGTCAAGGGTTAAGCAGTGAGACGAGGACATCAGTACTGCAAGACGTTTGCCTGTCTAAAACAGCGAAAACAAGTCCAGTATGTCTCAGGATTAGTTTATTTCTCATATAGCACCACCAAGTGGCCAAGCTCCTGATTTTTGCCCTGCAACTTCAGACTGAGCTCATACCTAAGAGTTCCGAGTTTGGCAAAGATATAGGTGTGTTCAAGCCATATCGGCATTCCCGTAATTATGAGATTCCAACTCGTAAAAAGCGTTCACGTCCTTGAAGAACTCGTAATTACAACTTGTGAACTTGGAATCTTCTGAGAGCTACAACTAGTACCATATGACCGCTGTACCACCTGACCAACGTAGGCTGTCTTTAAGCATTGATAATGTTGCTATAGAAAAGCATAATTCGGAGTCCGAGGACGTGAACAGCTCCTAGTAGAACGTCATGGTTTGTCATCTCGAAATTATGGTAATTACAATATGGCATGAACACAGCTTATCTCATTCTCTTCAGGATTTATAGGCATTTTACTACAAGTGGACCCGCCCCTTTTGAACGTTTTGCTGTCCCTTTGCAACTGCTCAAAGTTCGACTTTTTTTTTGATAATTATTGATCATTATTTTCCTTTGTGTAGTGGCCAAGCTCAGTGATTTTTGTCCTGCGACCTCAGATTGAGCTCTTACATTGAGATTGCGATTGAGTTTGGTGAAGATATCGCATTCTGTTCAGGAGTTTTAGGCATTTTACTAAAAGCGGCCCTGCCCCTTTCCAAACGTTTTGGTGTCCCTTTTGGTGGAGAGTCAAAGGTTTGACTTTTTTAATGATAATTATTGATATTCGCTCTCCAGAGAATCTTTATGCACTGATTTGGTTCTGATCAGGCGAAAAACCTAGGACTAGTTCACAGAAGTAGGTTTTGCAAGAATCCAAAATACCAATCTAAGGCCAATTAGGGCGAGCCTTGGCGACATTGTAGGTGGTGATAGTACCACAATCCCTCCAAGTTTCAAGTTTCTACAATTTACGGTTTGGTCTGCACCATCAGTTTTATGTAGAGAATGGAGATCCTTGGCCATTCCCTTTTTAATTGTGTAGAGAATTTTCCCTCATATAGCGCCACCAAGTGGCCAAGCTCTGCAATTTTTGTCCTGTGACCTCAGATTGAGCTCTTACATAAGTGTTCTGAGTTTGGTGAAGATATTATTCCGTTCAGGAGTTATAGGCATTTTACTAAAAGCGGCCCTGCCCCTTTCCAAACGTTTTGGTGTCCCTTTTGGTGGAGAGTTAAAGGTTTGACTTTTTTTAATGATATTTATTGATATTCGCTCTCCAGAGAATCTTTATGCCCTGGTTTGGTTCTGATCGGGTGAAAAACCTAGGACTAGTTCACAAAAGTACTAGTTTCTATGACATAAGACATAAGTCTGCGACTGGCGGTTTAGGAGTTATGAGCAATTTCGTACTTTTGATCGCTGTAGCGCCTCCGTCAGGCCAATTGGGGCGAGCCTTGGGGACATTGTAAGCCGTGATAGTACTACCATCCCTCCAAGTTTCGAGTCTCTACAACTTACGGTTTGGTCTGCACAATCATTTTTATGTGGAGAATGGTGATTCTTGGCCATTCTAACAATTACAATAGAGTTTCGGCGCTACACGATTAAACCCATTTACATAAATTACATAACACTGTTTCCATCAAGAGAACAAAATCTTTGGTGCAGATAATCACTATTAAAACATTAAAACGTTGTTGCTCGGATGATTCTGAACTTGTGTTTCTTTCAGGTGTGCCAGAAGTCAGGTGAGATTTCACTGCTGAAGCAGCAGCTGAAGGACCTGCAGGCGGATCTGGCGCAGCGCGTGGGCGAGCTGGTGACCCTGCGTGGGCAGCTGAGGGAGGTGCGTGCGGAGCTGCAGACGTGTCAGAGCCAGCTGCAGGAGGCGCATACGGCCTCACGCACGCGGACGCTGGAGCTCGAGGTCTGCGAGAACGAACTGCAGCGCCGCAAGAGCGAAAACGAGCTGCTCCGGGAGAAAATGAGCCGTCTGGAAGACGAGTCGTCTCACCTGCGCGAGCGCCTGAGCGCCTCGAACGCAGACGACCAGCGGCTGGCGGCCGAAAGCGAGGAGCTGAAAGCTCACAAGCAGCAGACGGACAGGCTGAAGACGGAGCTCGCTTACGAACGCCAGCGCTGGTCCGATCGGGCGTCGGCGTTCGAGAGCGAGAGAAAGAGCTGGGAGGAGGAGAAGGACAAAGTGATTCGGTATCAGAAACAGCTGCAGCAGAACTATGTTCAGATGTACAAAAGGAACCGAGATCTGGAGCGATCGCTCCGTCAGCTCAGCCTCGAGCTGGAGTCCCGAGACCAGGACGATGACAGCAGCGGAAACGAAGTCACGTTCGACGACATCGCTGCTACCGAAATCTGAAACCGGTAATCGTCCACTGCCGCACTCATTTCAGAACGCGCTCCGCATAAAATGCAACTAAGTGCTGTTTTCCAAACAGATTTAAGGGCTGTTCACACAAAAACGTTTTTCTGCTTTCAAAAAGGTGAGATGTGAGCAGTGGAACTGGGAGAAAACACAATGCGAAATGGTCAAAGGCGTTCATCTGGTATGCGCTTTACAGAAAAAACAATGCAATAGTGGCATAGTGGAATAAAAAAAGTTCTGTGTGAACAGCCCTCAATCTTTTGCAGACAGCACAGGGTTCAGTGCCATTTTTAAGTATGTTACATGATTTATGTGGCCCAATAATTGGTGCAACTTCATTAAATTGACTCTGTGTCATTAATTATTTTGGAAACATGACAGTTTGTAAACTCACAGAAGTGCACTTTTGTGTCTTTTAGCTATGTTTCCGTTCAAAGTTGCGAATTAAACTGGGAATGTCGCATAAAACATGAAAATAAGGCTGATTTTTGTGTGCAAATAATAAATACTAAAGTTTCTGCAAGCAGGGAAGCGGTGGCACTTTTTTCCTACACAGATGACTTGCTCCTCAGAATGAAATGCAATAAATGAATAAAGTCACCAAAATACAATATTAAAGTATTGTGAGATTAAATTGTGTGCATTTTAAAAATAGTCATAGCATTGTGTCAAAATTATAGAAACACAAACTTAAAAGTGGCATGTGTTTTACAGAAAAACAATGCAATAGAGGCAAAAGACGTTCTGTGTGAACAGCCCTCAATCTTTTGCAGACAGCACAGGGTTCAGTGCCATTTTTAAGTATGTTACATGATTTATGTGGCACAATAATTGGTGCAACTTCATTAAATTGACTCTGTGTCATTAATTATTTTGGACACATGACAGTTTGTCTGTAAACTCACAGAAGTGCACTTTTGTGTCTTTTAGCTGTTTCTATTCAAAGTTGCGAATTAAACTGGGAATGTCACATAAAACATTTGGAAATAAAGCTGTGGCACCTTTTATCTACAAAAATGCTTGCTCCTCAGAACAAAATGCAGTAAACCCCGTCATGTTTTGTTGCATTTGTATACTTGATCTTTGGGATTCAATCACGCGAGACCGTTTTAGGAGAATTAAAGTGAATTAATTAATCAAAGTTGCGAATTAAACTGGGAATGTCGCATAAAACATTTGGAAATAAGGCTGATTTTTGTGTGCAAATAATAAATACTAAAGTTTCTGCAAGCAGGGAAGCGGTGGCACTTTTTTCCTACACAGATGACTTGCTCCTCAGAATGAAATGCAATAAATGAATAAAGTCACCAAAATACAATATTAAAGTATTGTGAGATTAAATTGTGTGCATTTTAAAAATAGTCATAGCATTGTGTCAAAATGAATCAAAGTCATAGAAATACAAGAATGAAGTTGTAGAAACACAAACTTAAAAGTGGCATGGTGGAATAAAAGACGTTCTGTGTGAACAGCCCTCAATCTTTTGCAGACAGCACAGGGTTCAGTGCCATTTTTAAGTATGTTTCATGATTTATGTGGCACAATAATTAGCGCAACTTCATTAAATTGACTCGGCGTCAATTATTATTTTGGAAACATGACACAGTTTGTCTGTAAACTCACAGAAGTGCACTTTTGAGTCTTTTAGCTACGTTTCAAAGTTGCGAATTAAACTTGCAATGTCGCATAAAACCATTTGGAAATAAGGCAGATTTTTAATTTTTTTTGTGCAAATAATAAATACTAAATAGTTTCTGCAAGCAGGGAAGTGGTGGCACTTTTTCTTACATAACTGATTAGCTTCTCAGAATAAAATGCAATAAACCCCGTCATGTTTTGTTGCATTTGTATACTTGATATTTGGGATGCAATCACGCGAGACCGTTTTAGGAGAATTATACCAAATCATTTGAGACTTGACTATATATGGAAGTATCTTCCAGACTATTTTCAAAAGAAATTGCGAATTGTATATGTGGACGCATAAATTGTGCCATAATCCAAAAGCAACTGCAAGTATTGCGTTATCGTTTGCGTTTTTCCTTTCGCGAACACACAGTGACTTACATTTCAAATGGAAAGTCCATTAGCAGCTGTATTTCCTGTGACTTACGTGTAATGACCCTGTCATATTTAAATAGTAATCTCAATTTCAACGTCAGACAATCCAATGCTCTCCATTGACTTTGTATTGCGGGATGCTGCCTCCTTATCATTTCTGACTTATAACAAAAAACAAAACAATGAAAAAAAGCTGCTATGTGACAAGATGTACAGTAAACAAGATAAAAAACACAGAACTATGTTTTTATAAGCTGTCGACCCAAAAAAAACAAGCTGTTAGAGACACAAAAGTAGAGCGCAACTTGTCATATTACTAGAGAACTGCGCCTACTGGTGGGAAACTTAATCAGCGACGGTAAATGTTCATTATTTTTAACCACATCATAGGAATATTTCGCAACCCTATGTAAACCTGAAAGGAGGAGATATATTGAGAAACCAAATTTTATTGTTCTATGTCAGTGCTCCTTTTCCTTACCTTATTTTTGTTGGAGAAATGATCCAGCTGAATGGCCCAATGTTAAATACCCTGACATCTACAACTATTTGTGTCCTTAAACGCTCGTTTTTTTGGGTCGACAAGCTTTTAAAAACGTAGTTCTGTGTTTTTTAGTTTGTTTACTGTTAATAATATTTTGAGAATAAAGTCAAAATTACAAGAAAAAAATCATGAGAATAAAGTCACCAAAATACAATATTAAAGTATTGTGAGATTAAATTGTATGCATATTAAAAATAGTCATAGCATTGTGTCAAAATGAATCAGAGTCAAAGAAATACAAGAATGAAGTTGTAGAAACACAAACTTAAAAGTGGCATGTGTTTTACAGAAACAGTACTGTGCGTTTTTTCTTAAAACGCAACCGATAATGCAATACTTGCAGTTGCGTTTGGATTATGGCACAATTTATGTGTCCACATACGGAAAAACTTATTCAAATACAATTTGCAATTTCTTTTGAAAATTGTCCGGAAAATCCTTCTATTCATATGACAGCGTTTTTTAGTGCCATGTAAAAAAAGATAGAATTAAATGGAAAAAAATGAACATTACGAGGATAAATGTGTAGCATTGTAAGATTAAAGTCAAAATTACCAGTAAGAAATCATAATGAGAATAAAGTCACCAAAATATGAGATTAAAGCATTGTGAGATTAAATTATGTATTTTGAAAATAAAGTTACAAGAATAAAGTCATAGCATTGTGTCAAAATTAACAGATCAAAGTGGTAGAAATACAAATTTAAAGTTGTAATATTTTTGGAATATAGTTGAAATTGCAAGATGTAACTAATAGAAATACAAAATTAAAGTCATGATATTTAAAAAAAAAAAAAAGTTAACATTTTGAGGGAAAAAAATAAGAGAAACTACTGTTGTGGTACAGTAGCTTCTATGAGAGAAATTGACTTTTTTTTAAGTTTTATTTTGAAAATAAAGTTACAAGAATAAAGTCATAGCACTGTGTTAAAATTAACCGATCAAAGTGGTAGAAATACAAATTTAAAGTTGTAATATTTTGGGAATATTGTGAAAATTGCAAGATGTAACTAAGAAATATAAAATTAAAGTCATAATATTAAAAAAAAAAAAAAAAAGTTAACATTTTGAGGGAAAAAAAATAAGAGAAGCTACTGTTGTGGTACAGTAGCTTCTATGAGAGAAATGGACTTTTTTTTAAGTTTTATTTTGAAAATAAAGTTACAAGAATAAAGTCATAGCACTGTGTCAAAAGTAACAGACCAAAGTGGTAGAAATACAAATATAAAGTTGTAATATTTTGGGAATATTGTGAAAATTGCAAGATGTAACTAATAGAAATATAAAATTCATAATATTAAAGTCATAATATTAAAAAAAAAAAAAAAGGTTAACATTTTGAGGGAAAAAAAATAAGAGAAACTACTGTTTTTTTAAAGTTTTACGTGGCACTAAAATGTTGCTGTAGGCTCAGGCATTTCAAGACTAAAACAGTATTTGAGATCGGTCTTCTGGTTAGTCCAGTTATTCAGTCCACTCAATTAACATTAAATTAATACGCTGTGACAAACGCATGAGTTTTGTTGTGCATTCAGGAATTTATTTTATCATATTATTTTATTTTTATGCCAAAACAAAAAGTATCTATCTCAACTGAGCGCATACGTTTTTTCATACACATAAGATTTTACATGCAGTTTTTATTTTATGCGATATCCCAAAATTCGCAACTCATCAGCATTGAGTCTCACATAAAAAAGATAAGTTCTGCTGGTGTCTGGACTCCAAAATTTATACTGCGATCACGTCGTGTCAGAATTACCGTAATTCACCATCAGAGTTAGCAAATGCCGCTCATGTCCTCGTTGAACTCGTAATTACAAAGTTAGAAACTCAAGCTGCTCTTGGACTCCGTTCATCAATAGTTTAATGCATTTATGAAGTATTTTGCTTTTAAATCAACAACAAAGCTGCACATGCCATTCATTCTGGTGTAAAATAATCTATAAGTCGAAGGACATGAGCAGCAGAATACAGTAAAATCTCTTGCGGTAATTCTGACAGGAGCTGATCGCATGTATATAACACTAATGTGAGGAATATAAAGCTATTGACTGTTATATTTGTACCAAAACAAACCCATTACTGCACACATAATACTGAATAACATATAGACGCGTGCATATAGAAGCCACTGTGAATAGACCAAAGCGTTGCTTGTATCTTGTGGGTGATTGTGGCGGTATTGTAATTTTTTTAATTAACAGTATTTGTATGAAGCCAATACATTGTATATTTTTCGTGCTGTATATTTAATGTTCCTATGAGCTGTTTGTAATTAAACTCCTGCAATGACTCACATTCACTGGTGTTTTATTTTACTCAATATTTATGTTCTTAAACAGCCATACAAATGTTTTTTATGAATACTGATCTTTGTAATAAATCAGTGTCACCAGATTTATTCTAAACTGGTTAAAGTTGACAAAAGGATTTTGTTGGATGTGATTTTTGAGGAACGGAGCAGTTCGTCTGGTTAGATTCCTGTGATCATGCCGACAAACAGCTAATGGTAATATTCATGGGACATTCTTAAAATTATTAAATGTTTAATATATATTCTTGTAACGGTGAGAAAAAAATTCTGAGATCATTCTTGAAATGTTCTTAGGTTATTTGTACTTGAATGTTCTAAGAAATGTTTTTGTAACCTTTACAATAAATCTTCAAATAAATGTTAAAATATTATAAATAAATGTTCAAATAATGTTAATAAATATATATTTATTTATTTATTTATTGGGTAAAAACTAAATTACTAAATTTTAACGTTCTTAAAATATTATAAATAAATAAATGTTCAAATAATGTTACATATTGGGTAAAAATAAAGTTTTTGTAACCCTTAAATAACATTCTATTAACATCAATAAAGCCGGACATTATAACTCTTAGAATATTACAAATAAATTTTTGGTGAAAAAAAAAAAAAAGTTTTAAGATTTAAAGTAAGATTTAAACAATCTTAAAATATTATAAATACGTATTCAAATAATGTTATATATTGGGTAAAAATAAAGTTAGTTAGATTGTTGTAAGAAACATTTTTATAACCTTTAAATAACATTCTAACATAAATAAAGCCGGACATTATAGCTCTTAGAATATTACAAATAAATGTTTAAATAACATCATATTTTAGTGAAAAAAGTAACACTTTCTTACACTGTAAGAAACATTTTTTTAAATAACATTATCAATATCAATTATCAATATTAAAAATAAGCATTAAAATACCATCAATTTTTGGGTGAAGAAAGTTAGTAAAACACTGTAAGAAACATTTTTTTTTTTTTCAAATAAATTTTCTAATCATATCAAGAAAATGGACATTTAAACTAAAATTAATAAACTAAAATTAATTAATTAATTGGGTAAAACTGGGCATTTTAACTCGTAATTTTTGTTTTTTTATAAATAAATAAATAAATAAATAAATGTTATATATTAGGTAAAAATAAAGTTGGTAAAATTGTTGTAAGAAAAGTTTTTATAACCTTTAAATAAATGTTCTAATAATATAGCTAACAATAAAGCTGGACATTAATGTTCTTATAATATTACAAATAAATGTTTAAATAACATCACTTATTTTTGTGGAAAAAAAAAGAATGCAAGAAACATTTTTTTAAAATAACATTCTAATCATATCAAGAAAACTGGGCATTTAAACAATCTTAAAATTATTTGAACATTTATTTATAATATTTTATATATTGTGTAAAAACTAAATTAGTAGAATGTTGTTAGAAACGTTTTTGTAACCTTTAAATAATGTTCTATTTGCATGAATAAAACCAGACATTAACATTCTTTAAATATTAAAAATAAGCGTTAAAATAACATAAATTTTTGGGTGAAGAAAGTTAGTAAAACACTGTAAGAATTTTTTTTTTTTTTCAAATAAATTTTCTAATCATATCAAGAAAACTGGGCATTTAAACAATCTTAAAATACATAAATAAATAAATAAATAAATGTTATTAGGTAAAAATAAAGTTAGTAAGATTGTTGTAAGAAATGTTTTCATAACCTTTTAATAACCTTCTATTAATATCAATAAAGCTGGACAGTAATGCTCTTAGAATATTACAAATAAATGTTTAAATAACAAAAAGAACACTGCAAGAAACATTTTTTAAAATAATGTTGTAATCATATCAAGAAAACTGGGCATTTAAACCATCTTAAAATATTATAAATAAATGTTCAAATAAATGTTATATATTGTGTAAAAACAAAATTAGTAGATGTTGTTAGAAACGTTTTTGTATCCTTTAAATAATGTTCTTATTTGCATGAATAAAACCAGACAACGTTCTTAGAAATATTAAAAATAAGCATTCAAACTGGACATTTCAGCATTTTAGAAACATTTAATGTTCCCACATTTTTAGACCTAAATTTGTTACAAAGTGATAATGTTGGTTTATTTTTACAGGTAGCTCTGGAATCATGTAGAAAGTTACTGGATTTTTTCCTGGTTCAAGTTCAAGCTAATTTATCCTGAGTGAATCTTTAAGAGTCTGTGCAGCTTCTGAAGGAGGAGCTGCTGTGTTTTCATGAGATTGGCTCAGTCACAGCGTTCGTTCTTCACTCTAAAATGATGATTCAGCTGAATGCGGCTCTTCTCAGAGCGTAATACATACGGTAAGGCACACGTCAAGAGGCTCTGGGCTCTCTGGGAACTTTGACCACGAGCTCCATGGGATTGATGCTCTTATTACTGAAGGCCTGTCGAACGATCTCCACAGCGTCCTGATGGGTCACGTCCTGCAGAGAGACGCCGTCCACCGACACCAGCTCAAAACCAGCCTGAGACACACACAACAGACCCACTGAATCACACTGAACTGAATCACACACATATATATATATGGATCAGCAGAGCTTGATGCGTTACCCGCAGAGCATCACTAGTAGATGCAGCTCCTCCTGGGAAAATCCTCTCGATCTTCACCATGGGCTGAACCCGAGACTCTGATCCTCCAGATATACTGATCCCTGATCACAATCACAATCACTGCTCATCAATTAAATTAGACGACACACATTACAGTAGCAACAGATTATTTCTTCCATAGTGTGAGGTACATCCAAGTGAAGCAGCTTATTCAAAAAAGGAAAAATGTAATTATTTATCAGATGTTGATTGGATTTTGAATTTTTTGATTAACAATTACTAGGTCAAAAAAAAAAAAAAAGCACATGCATTGATGAATTATTCACAATAAGAACAATAGGGTTCGGGTTCATTTCACAGACGCTGTGAAATGAAATTCCAAGACTTTCAAGGATTTTAAGCACTACTTTTTTGATTTTTAAGGACTTTAGTCAGAGATCTCTCTTATTGAACAATGAATTCTACAAAAATAAGAAAAACAGATAAAAATATACTAATAAAAATTACAAAAATAAAGTGAAGCACATGCAAAGTATTACTACTACAGTATTAAAACGTATAATACATTTTCACTATAGTAAAACCACTTAATTTGCATTTTGTGTACACTTTTTCTTCTTTTTGTTTTTAGAACTGTATGGTCTTAATAGTTTTTCTGCTGTTTAAAAAAAAAAAAAAGATTTGGCCGCACCAAAATCCCGATCTGAATCAAATGATTTGTGATCTACGCTCTGAAGTCCTGATCTGAATAATGATTCACAAACCATCATTAATATCAGGACTCAGAGCGCGGATCGACGACTTAGATCGGGACTTCAAATCGTGAATCACTTAATTTAAATCATTCAATTTCAATCATTCAAATTTGCAAAATGACTCACAAACCTCTTCTGATCTAAATCAAATTATTCACGATACACAGTCGGGTTTTGGAATCAAATGATTCGCAATCTGCGCTGATTTGTGATCTACACTCCAAAGTTTCAATCTAGTTTCGATCTGAATCAAATTTAAAAAATAAAAAATAAAAGATTTGCCCGCACCGATGTCCCAATCTGAATCAATTGATTCGCGATTTACGCTCCGAAGTTCTGATCTGAATCAAATGATTCAAGATTCGTGCTCTGATCTAAATTTAAATGGATTTGCGATCTATGCTCTGATCTAAATCAAATCAAATGATCTAAATCAAATCAAAATCAAATGATTTGTGCTCCGCGCTCCAAAGTTTTTATTTAAAAAGAAAAGATTTGCGAACCCGCACCAATGTCCCGATCTGAATCAAATGATTTGCGACCTATGCTCAGAAGTTCTGGTCTGAATCAAATGATTCATGATTCGCGCTCTGATCTAAATTTAAATGGATTTGCAATCTACGCTCTGAAGTCCTGATCTGAATAATGATTCACAAACCATCATTTCAGATCAGGACTCAGAGTCTTATCGGCTTGACTTAGATCGGGACTTCAAATCACGAATCACCTGATTTAAATCGTTCAATTTGAATCATTCAAATTTGCAAAATGACTCACAAACCTCTTCTGATCTAAATCAAATTATTCACGATACACAGTCCAGTTTCGGAATCAAATGATTCGCAATCCGCGCTCCAATCTAAATTAAATTATTTGTGATCTACGCTCCAAAATTTCAATCTAGTTTCGATCTGAATCAAATTTAAAAAATAAAAAATAAAAGATTTGCCCGCACCGATGTCCCAATCTGAATCAATAGATTCGCGATTTACGCTCCAAAGTTCTGATCTAAATCAAATGATTCACGCTCTTTCCTCTGAAGTATTGATCTAAAACGAAAGATTTGTGAACCCAATCTAAATCAAATGATTTGCGATCTATGCTCTGATCTAAATCAAGTTCTGATCTAAATCAAATCAAAATCAAATAAAAAAAATAAAAAATAAAAGATTTGCCCGCACCGATGTCCCAATCTGAATCAATTGATTCACGATTTACGCTCCGAAGTTGTGATCTGAATCAAATGATTCATGATTCGCGCTCTGATCTAAATTTAAATGGATTTGCGATCTACGCTCTGATCTAAATCAAGTTCTGATCTAAATCAAATCAAAATCAAATGATTCGTGCTCCGCGCTCCAAAGTTTTTATTTTAAAAAAAAAGATTTGCGAACCAATGTCCCGATCTGAATCAAATGATTCGCGATCTACGCTCCGAAGTTCTGATCTGAATCAAATGACTGCGATGATTTGTGATCTACGCTCCAAAGTTTTGATCTAAAGCAAAAGATCTGCGAACCCACAACGAAGTCCCAATCTGAATCAAATGATTCGCAGTCTACGCTCTGAAGTCCCGATCTGAATAAGATTCAGATCAGGACTCGACCTGACTTAGATTGGGACTTCAAAACGCGAATCACTCGATTTAAATCATTCATTCAAGTTCCGATCTAAATCAAAATGATTCACGATATGCGGTCCGAAGTCGCAGTCTGAATCAAATGATTCACGATGTGTGAAGTCTGAAGGAAACAAATGATTCGTGCTACGCGATCCAACTGGAGCGCTTCAAAAACAGTGAATCATTTGCGACGCAATGGTTTAATGATTCAGAGTTTGGAAAAGCTTTGCTTCACCCATCACTAATCGTTACTAGCTATTCAAAAACAAATAGCTCTTTTAATTTGATCTGGTTTTTGCTAGTGAAGTGAATCGCTTGAAATGAAAGCTGGAAGTCTCGAGTTTGAATCAACTGGAACGTTTTCAGCGTAAATGACTCAATTGATTTGGTTCATCTGTTCCTCTTTTCGCATCTTCAGCCACGTTTACGTGACACTGTCAAGAACTACTACTGGTTTAGCTTTATTTTTTTCTGAAATTAACTGAATTAAGTGAAAAATGTATGATGGTTTTTTTTTAATTGCATGAATTTTGCATGAAAAGATTTGTGCTTCTTGACAAAATTAAACACTTTTTTCTTAATTCAAACACTTTTCAAGCACCTCTTCAGGAATATTGCTATTTTTAAAGATTTTTCCATGCTTTAAAATTTCATAAAGTCAAATTTAAGGACTTTAAGCACCTTGTACGAACCCTGTATCAACAACATGCATTTTCAACTAGAAACAGCGAATACCCAGAGACTGCTTGGTTTTGCTGATGTGGACTGTAGTGAGCTCAAACTCTGCTTCGGTGTGGACATCACAGCTGCGTTTCTCATATCCAGGCTCTCCTGCTGGTGACACTGTTGAACTATGGGACTTCTTCAGGGAACCAAAGACCTGCGATAAGAGCGGCCTCTTGTGTCGAGGAGCGTCCACTACAGTAAACAGCACATCTGCGCCGTCCACTTTCCTCTCTGAATGTCCGTTCCTGACAGGAGACGGTCCTCTCTCTGTGCTGAAAGCGTCAGAAGGCGTTTGGCCAGAGTCTGAACGAGTGTTCTCCGCTAGCAGCCAGTTGGGAAGGAGCGTGGACGTCCTGGAGGACGTTAATGCGTCTGAATGACCGAAAGTGTCCACAGGGATGTCCAGTAATGGGCTGAAGGCTCTGGAGTCATTCTGGTCTTGACCACAGGACAGACGGAGCTGCTCCAGACCCTCTACAAGCGGATTCTGTCTCTCTAGGTCCTCTGCGGCGTGAAGCTCAAATCCACCCTGCAGATCTGAGGCAGAGAGACACGCTTTCTATTGATTATTTTGATAAATATTGCACAACAAAACCAGGAATGAGTCTAAACCAGTTTGTGATTCCTAATTCTCTCTGTAAACAAAGACCCAGACATTTCAAAATTTATTCAAGGGTGAATGTTACATTTTGTTTCAGTTTTGCAAACGAATCAACATTTAAAAACAAAACTAAACAAAAACAAAAAAACCTAGCAATGTCTTTTAAATACATTGTGTTACATTTTCAGTGTTGATTTTTAAGGCAAGACACTGCAGGTGAATAGAATAAATAAAATAAAATAATAAAAAAATAATATTAAAAAATAATAATAATTATTAATAATAATAATAATAATAATAATAATAATAATAATAATAATAATAATAATACATAAATAAATAAATATTATATATATATATATATATATATATATATATATATATATATATAAATAATTAGTTATCGCCTTACTTACCCAGTTAATTGATCATTGCAAACATTTTTTGTATTACAAGTAGGTTTAAATATGCAAATGAGTCATTATTTAATGAAATATGCACTAATTTGCATACCTTTCTAAAACAACAATTAAAACACAGTTTCAAAATTCTTGTTTAAGTTTTTTGACATATTAGAGTCAAATGTTTTTACAGAGGGAATTTTGGGCATCTCATTTTGTCACTCCATAATTCAGAAAACAGAACTAGAACAGACAGAAAATAATATACTTTCACAATTCTGGGGGGGAATAAAATATATATAATCAAGCAAATTATATATGAACAAATCCCAAGTAAAAACCTTCAGGATATAGACAGGAATAAAAATGTTACTGAAGTGAAGATTTAAGGCTCCGTGTAAGGGAAAAAAAAAAAAAACATTATATATATATATATATACACATATTTTGAGAAAATGGGTTTTAAAAATATGTATTGTAACTGAAATCTCTTGACACAGATAGATAAAGTGCTTTAAAAGAGACACTTAACGATGTCTTTTGGATGTTTTCTTTCTTTTGCCCGAAAAAAACCACTATGTTAAACAAAAAAACTGGACAGGTGCATGAAATTTTTTTTAAATAAATAAATCAATCAATCTGCATTTTTGCCTGCAGTGTTTTTTTTTTTTTTTTTTTTTTACAATAGTTTAACATTAAACATTGTTGCAACATTTTCACAACACTTAAACAAATGGCTTTTACTAAGTATTTAGTAAACCTTTTTAATTATCCTTTATTTCATTGTTTCAACATTTTCTTAACTTTGAGTTTGAAACAACTATGTGAACTGCATGTCAACATTGTTTGGTCACATACTGGAACACTGGGATTTTTTAAAGCTGAAGAGGTGCATTAGTTTGAGTTATTAATGGATATAATCTGAGAACTGACGCTCACCTGGTACAGGTGTGATGAGGTGGCGTCGGGGGGCGTGGCCTGACAGAGGAGAGCGGAGAGGAGAACTTCTGCCTAAATAAAGACACGAGACAAACCTAATGAACTATGAACCACTGTAAAGACTGTGCATTATTATTATTTGAAGATTATTGTAACTTTACGTGAGCGACTCTTCAGAATATCGTAAGCTTCCTCTTCAAATGGAGACACCATGCTGTTAAAGAGCGGAAGATCACTGGAGGACACGAGCGATCTGAGAGGAACAGAGACCAATTATCAGTTTGTATTACTATTATTATTGCATGGTTGCAGAAAACCTGGGAGAAATAGCCTTTAAAGCTAGAGAATTACACAGATACGGCACAAAATAGATTTAAAAAGATTATATTGATTAGATGTCATTTTCAAAACGCTCTCCGCATATTACAAGAACGTGTCACCCAGTGATAAGCACCGTTATTCAGTGAAATTGACGTTAGTAGGATAGTCTTACAGATCTTAAACAGGGATGACTTTTTTGTGGGTGGTTCAATGGCAGTCTATGCAGACATGGATTAAAAATAGGGCTGTCAAACGATTAATCGCATCCAAAATAAAAGTTTGTGTTTACATACAATATGTGTGTTTACTTTGTATATTTGTATATACATGCATACATCTATATATTAAAACTAAATATTTATATGTATATATATTTATACCTGTATACAAATTAGATTATAAATAAATATAAATATTTTAGATATAAATATAAAACATTTTTCCTTAATATATACATGCATGTGTGTGTATATTTATATATACACATAATAAATATACACAGTACACAAATATATAGTATGTAAACAAACTTATTTTGGATGCGATTAATCGCGATTAATCATTTGACTGCACTAATTAAAAGGTAAATTTCACTTTATATTTCAAAATTCTGACTTTATTTTCGCAAGAGAAGTTGTCTCACACTTCTGGCTTTTATTCCCTCAGAATTAACAAACTCACTAAGTTTTGTTAAATCGAGTTATAATGTCCGAATTAGGAGATATAAACTTGTATTTGCGAGAAAGAAAAAAGTCAGAATTGTGAGATAAAAATAAATAAAATGTAAAAATGTTAATAGTAATAGGTTTAAATAATATTTCATGCTGTAACTCTATGGCTAATACAATATGTCCCTTATGAACAGCATATGTGAATATTATGAAGACCTATTGTTTAAATCAAATTTATGCTTTAACAAGAGTAATCATAGCATTTTTCATCCATTGGATGTCCGTTTAAACATCTGCGTTTAGCTTCAAATGGCGTCTTTGACTACAGTATTCTATAAAAATGATCTGCATTCTGATTTTGACATCAAAAGGCACAAAAATATATTTTTTCTCTTATTCCATGGACTTTACCCATTTACCTCCACTAATTACCAACGTTTTTCTGCAACCACTATGCGCCAAGGTTATTATCGTAAACGAAAACTGAAACTAAGACGAAAACGACTGGTTAAAAAACATTTTCGTAAACTGAAATAAGATTAAAAAAATCATAATAAATGAAAAACTAAAACTAAACGAAACTAGAAACAACTATTGAAAAACGCACTAAAATAAAATAATAATTGGCAAAAATAAATTATCGTTTTCGTAATTAATAAGCATTCATCCAACTGCGGAAAATTTGACATGTGGGTGTTTAAGCGTGCATCAATTTTGTTTTTAATAGGAACATGGTTACTTTTCGTTTCAGTTCTTCATAAAGTTAATTTAGAAATGTGTTTGGAACATTTTTTGTTTGTTAAATTAAAGCTTTTGTTATTTAAAGTAACAACCAAGCGGCCAGCGGCAATCAGTGAGTTAGCATTACAGCCTGTTTGATCAATTTTGCCTTCTCTAATCATCACGACTTGTCTAAAATAAAATCTTCAAGCATATCAAAATGTTATTTTAAACGTTAAACTTACACAAATGCGTGCTATTATACGCATACATTCGTTTGTGTTTGTTGGAGAGTGGAAGCTAAATGCGCTTTGCAGGACATGGAGGATAAAGCACCATCACTTGTAAACAAATTAAAACAGGCCTACTATAATTACTAAAACTGAAACTAAATATATAAAAACGAAATAGAAATGTTTTCGCAAAATAAAAACTAAACTAAAACTAACAAAACCATTAATGAAACTAACTAAAACTAAACTAAAATTTATTGCAAATTTGAAAACGAAATTATAATAAAAACTAATTTAAAAATGCAAAACTATAATAACCTTGCTATGCGTGCACACCTACTGATAATTGGTCTATACATATTGCCTAGTTAACAATGCAAAAAAAATTCTGCTACCAAAAAAAAATAATCTGTCAAAATTGATATTATAGCAATTTCATAAAAGGGGAAAGGAAACAAAAAAACTAAAAAAGTTACATTCTAAAGTTAATGTTTGCATGTTCAGATGCAAACAGTAGGAAATTTACAAAGTATCTTAAATCGGACTTATGACTGGTTTTGTGGTCCAGGGTCACATATTTTATTTAATCACTGAAGTTTAAATTCTTCAGACAGTGAGACTTAAGCAGTAAAACCTCTCTGAAAACATGATACATTTGTTGGCAGTGCTTCTCTGTTCTCACTTCAGTATCTCTGGTGTGCAAACTGATCTGTCGTCTCGCTCTTTACACATTCGTTTCATGATTAATATCATGTTATATCATGATATAATGTTCACATTTCTATAATGAATCTTGCAGAATTGTGCTAAGATTTATTGCACTTGACTCTCTCCTCTCCCCACACTTTTCATTTTCACTTCAGCAATCACACTCATTTTTCAACGCTTCATCACACAGCTGTATTTCACTCAAATCATGCACACATTGTTCCATACTCAAGATCTCAGTCTTTCTGTGGGCTTTTAAAGGCTTTCATTAACTCTGAACACCTGCCTTCACTAATCAGCCCAAAAAAGCATTAATTAGCATGTTAATGAGTTGTGCATCCCAAACAAAAGCGATTTAAAACATTAAGATATTCAAAAGCCAAAAACTGCAACCTTGCTAAACATAAATACAGAGTCTATTAAAATTCTTGAGCAATAAACACCTCAACTCTTGTATTAGGATAAAAATCTGGGTTTGACTTTATGGTGCAGATCAAATTAACTCTTTGATTCAAAATAATTAAGCAAAAATTAGGTTAAAACAGTTCATTTTGAACATTAATACTTCTCATGCATTACAAAAAAACATGGGGACATATGATTTTGTAAAATTGTATTAAACCTTTCTCACTTTTTTTTTCACAAACTGTCAATTTTATAAACTTTTTTTTTCAAGGTACTGAAAGTCACTTATTCTGTGTACTTTTCTAAGGCTCAAACAATTTGTGCATGGCACTCAAAACACCAAAATCACGGGTTTGATTCACAGTTAAATTTGACACCAACACCATCAACGCAGTGTAAATTTCTTTAAATAAAAGCTACCAAATGCATAAATATAAACACTCTTAAAGGGTTATATACGAAGGTCAAACTGATTATAAAAACATCACAATCGTAATAAAAATGTGTGTATGCACACTTCCAAAACACATCAGAGGTTGAAACTATGCATGTATGTTCATGTAATGAAAATATGTTGCACTAAAAACAGAAAACATTTTACTTTGCATTTTTGAATGGTTTCGCATACAAACAACACTGTCAAAATGATCCCCATTTACGTTGTGTGTTGCACGATTAATCGTATCGCAATCGCAATGTCAGCCTGTGCAATTATATGACGGGAAAAAGTTGTGAATATATTAAATAAATAAGTGTGTGGACTTGAGAACACATGCTTTCTGAGAACAGTTTGCTGATTTTAACATAAGAAAAAAAAGATTTATTGGTTTAAGTTTAAACAACAATTTTTTTTTTTTTTTTTTTTTTTTCTAAGTTTATTGAGAGTTAAGTTTATGTTACATCCTGCAATAAATGTCCCTGTTTTCTTAGTTTTGTGAAAATGTCCATGTTTTTATTTACTTTTTTCTTGTTATATAGTTTATAATTAATAGATTTAGGAATATTAAGAAAGCTGATGTCAAACTTGAAAAACAATGTTTCAGCATTATTACTAACCTGTGCGTGCATTTTCCTTTCCTTTTCATAAATACAGACATATAGACGATAACGGTATTGTTTTCAAAACTCTGAAACCATACATTTTGAGGATGCATTTTCAGGCCGTTGAGATGTAAATAAACATCTGAAACACATGAAAACTTTTCAGTTTTTAGGTGAAAACAGTGTCTTAGACTCGCAAAAGAAATGCTAGAATTACACCGCATCAGTTCTCCTCTTTTACTCTGCTCCTAAGAAACTTTTTTTGGTTTGCACGTCATATTTTCCTCTCACCTGATCTCTCGGAGCAGCAGGAGCTTCTCTGGTGTGTTCAGGATGGCCAGCAGCGGATGCACGAGCGTCTGCAGCCCTCGCTCTGACAAATACTATAAGAAGACCACAAGAGTTTTGTCTCTGGATAAACAAAACCTTTAATTATTTGATAACTTCAGCATGGATTAATCTCCTTTACCCGCTTACAGATTTCCATGAGCACGACCGCATCTTCATCCTCCAGCAGTCTGACGGCCATTTCTCGCAGATGAGACACTGCGTCTTGCTCAGATAAACCAGCATTATACGGGCCTGTAGAAACATTCAGATTTCAATTTGTTATACATTTTAAAGTATACTTTAGTGTTTGAATGAATATTTTTAATGTTTAATTCAGATTAAATATATTTCTAATGAACATTTCTCTAATTTTTCTCTTTTTTTTAGAGTTTGCAATGCATTTCATGATTGTTTTCTGTTTTAGTTTTTGCTCAAAGGACATGATGTCTAGTATTACCCAGATTGCTCTCTGAGCGGGACGGAGATCTGGAGCGGGATCTTGAGGAATCTCGCTTTCGGAAGAGACCGAAGAATGTTTTGGAGCGCTGCAGTGGACTGCTGCCCTCTTCTTTTTCTGTCCGCTTCCTCTTCTGTTTCTTCTCCTCCTCTTTAGGAACAGGAGAAACAAAGCATTTGCATTACTGGTAGTAAAAGAGCATAAAATCATATATCTGCTTGCTCAGTTAAAGTCGAACTTAGACAGACATTACATATAAATGTTTTGCACTTCAAAAATAAACAAAGTGGCATTGATGCCACTCCCAAATGCATTTACCATTTTATAAATGGTATAATAAAAGACAGTGATGCACCATTTTTTTTACCAAAACCATTTCCATTCACCCAAAAACCAAAAAGTATATTAAGTATTAATATATTATATTATATTAAGTATTAAGTATATTTAATAATCAATTGATTACTCATTTAATATATGAAGTAATGAAGTAGAAATATAATGAATATGCGATATAGTGCATATATGTGACCCTGGATCACAAAAACAGTCTTAAGTCGCATGGGTGTATTTGTAGCAATAGCCAAAAATACATGCATTGTATGGGTCAAAATTACTGATTTTTCTTTTACGCCAAAAATCATTAGGATGTTAAGTAAAAATCATGTTCTTTGAAGATATTTAGCAAATTTCCTACCATAAATATATCAAAAATTAATTTTTGATTAGTAATATGCATTGCTAAGAACTTCAGTTGGACAACTTTAAAAATTTATTATTTTTATTTTGTTGCACCCTCAGATTACAGATTTTTAAATAATTGTATCTTGGCCAAATATTGTCCTATCATAATAAAGCCATGCATCAATGGGAAATGTATTTATTCAGCTTTCAGTTGATGAATAAATCTCAATTTGAAAAAATTGTCCCTTACCCTTGGTTTTGTGGTCCAGGGTCACATATTTATAAAAATGCTTCTCTATAGAGTTAAGATGACTAAATTTATGGACACTGAATGTCTTTCCTGAGGTAAATGTGACATTACTGATCTCTTTCTGTGGTTGAAACACTTATTGATCGATTATATGAGATGATTTATCTCATTATGATTATCTCATGTTTATTTGCTGCTATAACTAGTAGTAAAGAGGAAGACATCATCAGTACACTACAGCAAAAAACGCATTTAATGACTGAATTTAGTGATAAAACTGACCGAATTTGTTCATATAATGTCAAAAGCAACAAAGCTTATTGTGATTATTGGATGTCAGGTTGAATTTTTTGATAAATACTTTCTAAATTTCATTGCATGTGGCTGCATATAATCTCAAAATACCGCAGAACCCTACCCGTCACAGTCACATGACTTCGAGTTCTGCGTATCGGAGGACTCGGTCGGCTGAGAGCCATGAGCAGAGATGTTTTTCTGCCTTCCCTTCTTCTCTCTCCTAGCTCTCCTTCACTCCGAATCGCAGAGTCCTGCAGCAGTTCTGTGGGTCCTTGGCTGAGCGTCCGCAGTCGCTCTGACTGACCGTCGCTCTCGGTGGAATCAGGACGAAACTGGGCCTCAGTGGAGCCGTGGAAGTCGGACATTTTGGCTCCTAAGGGCAAACTAACGGGCAACGTCGCTTGAGAGAGTCCGCTCACAGAGCCCAGGGGTGTCCCAGAGGACAGAGAAGAGGTGGACGAGTGAGACTCCGACCCTTGCGAGGACGAATAGACAGTTCCGCTGACCGCTGAAAGAGGTCAAAGGTCAGTGTGCTGAGAGATTAACGGTATATATTATGAAACAAAACTCACATTTATTCATCCAGCTGAGTTCTGTCACCATTTCTTTATAGGCTGGATATCTGCCTGCTTCCTGTAAACAAAACAGAGTCCTCTCAGATTTATACACATGCTGTCAATTACCACTGAATATCATTTTGTCTGTCATCTTTTTAAGCAGCTGAAAACCTAAAATTATTTTAAGTCAATATTTTAAATATGTGGACCACAAAACCAGTCATAAGGGTCAATGTTTTGAAATTGAGTTTTATACATCATCTGAAAGTCGAATAAATAGATTGTTCCGTTGTTCCATTGATGTATGGTGCACAAAAATCTAAATATTGAGAAAATCCCCTTTAAAATTGTCTAAATGAAGTTCTTAGCAATGTATATTACTAATCAAAAATTACGTTTTGATATATTTATGGTAGGAAATGTACAAAACATCTTCATGGAACATGATCTTTACTTACTATCCTTAATATGATTTGTGGCATAAAAGAGAAATTGATCAATTTGACCCATACAATGCATATTTATCAACACATTCACGTTTATGGTTCTCTGATGTTAGTTAATAGTGTTTTATTTTAATTTTGATTATAAAATGATTTATTTTAACATTTTTGTTGTTTTATTTTTAGTGTTTTATTTGGCTGGTTTTACTAAAAAAAAATGTTTTATATATTTACAATTTTTTTTACATTTAATTTTTTTTCATTTCAATAAATAAATAATACATTCACAGTTCACTGTTAGGTACCAGTCACAATGATGTACAGTTAAACAAACAATGTTTTATCTTATATATTTTAATAATTTTGTTATTTTGTTTTTGAATTCTGTTTTATTTTTAAATTATTTATTTTAATTTCACATTTTTATGGTTTCATTTTAAGTAAGTGTTTAATATAATTTATATAATATAATATAATATAATACAATATAATATAATTTATTTCTATAATTTTTTATTTCAATAATTTACCAACACATCTGTATGTTTACGGTTCTCTGATCTTGGTTATTGGTTGCATGGCATGCAGGTAAACAAATTTAATATCCTATATAAAACATTTTTATTAAGCATTTTAATTTACCTTTTTATTTTTTTGCTTAATTTAACATTTTTGTGATTGAATGAGTTAGCTTTTTATCATTCTTCGCAAAAACCTGACTGTTGTGTCTGTACTGACAAAAAATTAACACAGCAGTATTAACACACAGCAGTAGGCCCTTATTTGCTTTTATCTGGTTCCTGGTAATGAATATTTAGAAAGGTGGCATGTTTAATATGGACACAAAGAGTGTATGAGTTTGCAGGAATACCTGATCCAGGAACAGAGTGAATAATGCACAGCCCGACACACAGAAACCAGAGAGCCACATCAGCCATCTGCTGTGTGTGTGTGTGTGTGTGTGTGTGTGTGTGTGTGAGACTCACTTTAATAGTCAGTATAACATGAGGATGACTCTTCAACACTTCCACTGCTCTGTAATGGTTGATGTTCTCAAAGCTCACGCCATTGGCTGATAGGATCTGATCCCCCATCTTAACTCCGCTCTGCTCCGCCAGACCGCCAGGATCCAGTCTGCAAGCAGCCAATCAGACACAACACTCGTGTTACATTCACATCAAAACACAAAATATTAATAAAAAATAAACTACAACCCTGACGACTTCATCTGACTTATGTTAAAGGATTACTCTGCTTCCAAAATAAAAATGTCCTGATAATTTATCACCCCAATCCAAGATGTTCATGTCTTTCTTTCTTCAGTCGGAAAGATATTAAGTTTTCTGAGAAAAATATTCCAGGATTTTTCTCCATATAGTGGACTTCTATGGTGCCCATGAGTTTGAACTTCCAAAATGCAGTTTAAATGCAGCTTCAAAGAGATCTAAACTATCCCAGACAAGGAATATGGGTGATTGTTGGTTATTTTCTTACAAAAATAATATTTATACACTTTTTTGTAAAGGCCGTTTATTGGGTCGGAGGAGAAAATGGGAGTTTTATGACATACCCTAACTGTCTTGAACCAGAATACACATGCGCATCGCGGAAAGTCAAACATTTGAGGTTAAAAAGTATATTCATTTACATTTTTTTTACAAAATGACTGATTGTTTCACTAGATAAGACCCTTATTCCTTGTCTGGGATCATTTAGAGCCCTTTGAAGCTGCATTAAAACTGCATTTTTAACCATTAATCTAGGGGTGGGCAATATGGCAAATATATCATATCACAATTTTTTTTATCACGATTCTTTGTCATGTTGGCTTTACTATTTTGCAACCTGTCTGAGAAGTACAGCCAAAATTTCCCTGTTTTAAAACCAAAGCCTTACAAGGTAGCAAAATCTAAAATAAAAAGAACGGCAGATGTTTAGTCCAAAGTGGGCAAAGATAAAAAAATCTTTGTCATTATTTTATCTTCGTTATTAAAAAATAAGCACAAATATAGGCTACATGTTACAAATACACATAATATACAATTATATATAAAGCAAACAGTGCTTTAATTTTCAGGTGAATCAAAACTGAATTAACCATCACCAAAAAATGACAATTCTGTCATCATTTACTCACTCTTTATTTTTTTTTAAATACAAAACTTATTTTGAAGAATGTGGGTAACCAAACAGTTGCTGGTCCCCACTTACTTCCACAGTATTTTATTTATTTATCAAAGTCAGTGGGGACTGGCTACTGTTATCCACATTCCTCAAAATATCTTATTTTGTGTTCAGCAGAAGAATAAAATGAATAGAGGTTTGGGAAAACATGTGAGTTAGAACATTTTTGGGTGAACTGTCCCTGATGACAATTGGCTATTCGGCAGCATGTTTAGTTCTGTCGCTTTAAGAGCTGAATACATATATCGTCGCTGTCGGGCGGAATCCTCGTATCTCCAAAACCGTCATTTTTCAGGAAATGAAAAAAACTGCAGATTTTTTGAGTTATTAAATATTTTATGGTTAAAGTTGGTATTATACCAAATATTGCTATCATACACTGTTGTGTACCAACATTAAGACAACATTTCCCCAAAATCATGTTTTATCGGAGATACGAGGTTTTATGACTTGGGAGCAGGGAGATACGAGATTACGCCGTCATTGATAAGAATGGTACAGACACAGACTTCGCTGCTGCCAGCAGTGTTCATCAAAGTCTGCGGTCGCGTTGAGCCTTTTGACAAGAGAATAGGCTTCAATAGTTAACCAAAGCTAACGACTGTGGTTACATACATTTTCCTAAACTCTATTTTAAACGTTAGAGCTATGAGTGATGCAATACCAAAATAAAACGATAAACTGTCTAATAGGCGGAAATGAATCTGCAGGCAAACAAAGTCTGCGGTCGCATTGAGCCTTTTGACAAGAGAAAAGGCTTCAATAGTTAACCAAAGCTAACGACTGTGGTTACATACATTTTCCTAAACTCTATTTTAAAGGTTTAAGAGCTATGATGCAATACAAAAAAACTGAGTCCGTCTTTTTTCCCCTTAATTCTTCCAGAACAGCTTATACTACTGTTTCAGCTATTAACATAGTTACGTTTTGTATGTAATGTCAAAGTGGTTATATTTCGTTTCGTTTTCTTATTAAGTTAATTTAGAAAAACTTTTGGAGCATTTTTTTGTTCGTTAAATATCAGTTTGTTTGTTTGTTTGTTTTTTACGAACAGCGGCCAGCGGAAGACTTTTGCCTTTTAAATCATTACGACTTGCATAAAATAAAATCTATAGGCCTAGATCTAAAACAGTTAAAGTAGCTATAGAACAATGTTAGTTTAAACATTAAACCTAGATAAATGTGCGCTATTATGTGAATATTGTTTTTGAAGAGGAGAAGCTGAAATCGCTTTGCAGGACATGAGGAGCCAGCGCGATCACATTTTTCAGCGAATAGGCTACATGCCTCACAAACATGACAAATAAATAAATAAATAAATAAATAGAAAGCTTTAAATTATTACTTAACGAAATAAAACAAATCAGAAAAAAACGCTTTCATTATGTAATCCGGAAAGATGCTTTCCTTCAAAAGTTGCGTCCAAAGAAGAGATTGCGAGTCAGGGTCTTTGCGACATTATCTCAGAATACACTAGTTTATTAATGGATCATTCAGATATCTCCTTACTGTTTCCACCGACACATTCAAAGCTAATTATTTTTGCCGGTGCTTTGTGACAAGAAGATGGAAGGGGACATATGCCCCGACGCTCCAGCGGAGTGAAGAAAAGGTGGAGATACGAGCTCTTCTCAGACAGTTGAAGTGTTCAAATGAGTTAAGAGATTTGCTCTCAAACTATTTTCAACCCTTTAGATTGGTTAATAATTTGTAAAAATGACAGATACACATGGGTACTGACCAATAGCATCGATTTGTGAAAAAATATGAAATTGACAAAATTTGGACATACAAGGTTTCCGCCCGACAGCGACGATATACATCTGATTTTCTGTTTACTTTCACTTTAGACATAACCAACTATGTTTATAAGTAATCCTTGTGTGTTTTCGACAGTATTAGCGAAACAGACCTGAAGGATAGCTTAGTTTAGCTTTTCTTTCCGACTGAAGAAAGAAAGACATGAATATCTTGGATGACACGGGGTGAGTAAATTATCAGTACATTTTTATTTTAGAAGTGGCGTAATCCTTTAAGACTTTCAGACTTTTCAGAAGTCTTTGTCAAGCCAACATCAGCGTTTACTGACTTTCTTGATCTAATTGGTGAATTTATGTTTAATTTGTTTTCAAAAGTGCTATAAAGTCAAATAGAATCAGTGGCGGAACCACACAGACAATGGGCCTCATTTATCAATCTAATGTAGAAACGAGCGTAGATTCGAGCATAAAAATCAACTTACAACAGAGTTGACATGTGATTCATGATACGAATGATCACACGTTGATAAATTTGGAGGCTGAAAGCAATCGTCATTTAAATATCACACCCCTAAAAACACTTCAGAAGCCTTGCCCCTAGAGTTTACCACACGGAGAAACAAAACCCGGCCAAAAAGAGGAAGGAAACTCATGAAGGAAAAAAAAATATCTTACTCTGAAACACCCTTTAACCTTATATTTGCAGACAATGACATTCATTTATACCTATATTAAATACCATTAAATATAACGAAATATTTATAAACATTATAGCCTATTTAGTTCTCCTTAATCCACAACAAACCCTTTAAATTTAAAGGTATTAAAGAACAAGAATGAAAAATGAGCAGCTATAAAATTGTATATTAAACTATAAAGTAAAACACCAATTAAAAATATTGAGCTAAAATGAATAAATGAGCAAAGCGAAACTAAACGGCATTGTCCTCTAAGCCTCTCTCATCCACATCCAAATGTTTCCTTTTTTGCCATGAAACATTTGGTTGCTGAACACATCTGTAAGGCAAGGCAAGGCAAGTTTATGTATATAGCACATTTCATACACAATGGTAATTCAAAGTGCTTTACATAAAAGGAAATAATAAAATCATAAGAATATGAATTAAAATAATCATAAAAAGTAATAATCACAACAATAAAACAATTTAAATGATTTTTTTAAAAATGAATTAAAACAGGAATAAAAATGATTATACATAAAATACAGTGCAATAAGTTCGGACGTAGCACAGTGCTCATTCATTAAATGCACAACTGAACAAATGAGTTTTTAGTCTGGATTTGAATGTGGCTAATGTTTTGGCACATCTGATCTCTTCTGGAAGCCGATTCCAACCGTGGGCAGCATAAAAGCTAAAGGCAGACTCCCCTTGTTTTGTGTGAACCCTTGGTAATTCTAACTGACTCGATCCTAGTGATCTGAGTGGTCTGTTAGGTTTGTATTCAGTGAGCATATCTGCAATGTATTTAGGTCCTAGGCCATTGAGTGATTTATAAACGAGTAAAAGTGCTTTAAAATCAATCCTAAATGTAACTGGAAGCCAGTGTAAGGACCTGAGGACTGGTGTGATATGCTCTGATTTTCTGGTTCTAGTCAGAATCCTGGCAGCAGCTCATCCAGATCTGTACTTCACTTGTGTTCAATATCCACGTGAAACACCCTACACATGCGCAAAAAAAAATATTTTGGGGCTGCACGCTGACTTTACCTTTTAAATAACTTTAAGTTTGGTCGACTGCATTTTAGTTTGATTATTGGCTAAAATGTCAAGTTTACAACGCTGAAATGTGCGCGTCAGGCGACTGCACAATCAGTTACATTTAATAAAGTAAAGATCTAAAGAAAACAAATAAAATGCATTAAGAGTGTCACAAAAACGCAGAGTTGTTTTTTTCTCCTTTTTAAAATCTGTTAATTAATTAAGAGAAATTCATTTTGTGTAGACTAGCCCTCTTTATTTAATTTATACTTTTTATAATTTCTGTTTTTCTCTGTTCACCGAAGTGCCGCCAGCTGGGTGATGTGGAGACGTGTGAATCCTCATGGTCTGTTGTTTATGCTGTCATTTGCGCATACAAATCTAACACCCTAACAGAAAAAAAAAAAGCTTGTCGGCCAGTTAAATAATCTAAATCAACAAAATGCTGTCACCATTCAAATTTCCGAAATTTTCTAGGCTGCACGCAAATTCAGGCTAACTCAAAAACTTGCGTACACGAGCTCAGACCTGACGTGAGATTTGATCGGAGCCACCGCTCACATCCATATTGATTAATTCCAAGTTTTGCATAGAAACGAACGTACGCCCAATTTTCTGTCGAACGTTCGTTTCATAAATGAGGCCCAATGTGTTTGCTGCTGTACTGACTTGGAGACGTAGATGCCTAGGTTGTATTCTCGTCCTCCGCGGATGTTGAGTCCCAGACAGGGCTGGTGTTGAGAAAGATGCAGGTGAACCGTTCGACACAGCGCTCCATCTGAGCTGTACACCGAGACGGGAGCGTCCGATTCCTCAACCACCATCCGCCGATGGATCAGATCCACCCTAAACACACAAACACACACTGAGAACATGTACTCTGGACTCAAAGAACTCCATTATGTTGGTGACACTCACCACGTGGTTTTCTCATTAGTGTAGCGAAGGCCAGGAACGCGTCCCACCCGCTGGACGACCAGACGGAGACGAGCATGACCCGTCAAAACCTTCACAGCGCTGCTCATGCTGACGTTCTCCAGACTCACGCCATTCACCTCCAACAGCTTATCGCCGACACACAGACCTGCCAGATCTACACACACACATCAGTGTACCGTAGAGCGGTTGAAGTATGACGTCAGCTTGTAGGCCGATCGCTGTTAGCATCACACTGGTTCCCTCGACAAAAAGGCAATAGGATTTTCCCATAGGCTTTTGGATTATTGCTAAAAATAAGCTCTGTGTTCAAACCACAGTTCATGAAATTTACACGTTTTGTCCATCTAGATAATTTTCACAAAATGTGACCCTGGAGCACAAAACCAGTCTTAAGTCGCTGGGGTATATTTGTAGCAATAGCCAAAAATACACTGTATGGGTCAAAATGATTGATTTTACTTTTATGCCAAAAATCATTAGGATTTTAAGTAAAGATCATGTTCCATTAAGATATTTTGTAAATTTCCCTCCATAAATATATAAAAAGAACATTGCTAAGAACTTAATTTGGACAATTTAAAGACAATTTTCTCATTGGAAAGCTTATTTATTCAACTTTCAGATGGTGTATAAATCTCAGTTTCGAAAAATTGACACTTATGACTGGTTTTGTGGTCCAGGGTCACATATAACTTATTAAATACAAACGTTAGAACTTAAAAGCTAAACTTAAGCTATAAACGAACTACACGAACTAAACGTCACTACCGCTACGCTTCCGACAACTATTTAAAACTTATTTTTAAAAACATGTTCAGTGAAAAGGGTTTACTCTGTGAAAGAATTTTATTCCACGTTACATGAACCTTTTCATATAAAACTGGAATAAACACAAAACTAGCGCCAAACCGAAATGAAACATCAATAATAAACCGTAAGGAGTGAATAAATTAAACAATCATAACTAAAACACAGACGAAACCACGTATTTCTGTACATTTCGAAATAAGGTGCATTAAAAGTAAATAAATCCTTGATATGAATATTTTAATGAAAAATGAGGCTCCACGTAGGATTTAAGAAAAATCTAGTGCATGAAATTATTAAATAACAGCAGAGTGAGCAAGTTTTTGATTACACTAATAGGATAATGTTACTTTATCCTTGCTTCTAGAAAATCCTCAGTCTTTCTGGTTTCTGACAGCTTCATGTGGCCGTAAACATTTAATTTTAACGTGGCTTCAAGCACTATGCATCATTAAAGTTTCACCGCAACAACGTAAAGTCGGTAAATGTGCTGTTTACACTGGAATAAACACAAAACTAGAGCCAAACTAAAACTGAAATGAAACATTAATCATAAACAGTAAGGAGGGAAAACATGAAATAATCATCATTAAAACACATACAAAACCACGTATTTCTGTACGTTTTGAAATAAGGTGCATTAAAAGTCAATAAATTCTTAATTGATACACTGCAAAAGATGCTTTTCTTACTTAGATTTTTTGTCTTGTTTCCTGCCAAAATATCTAAAAATTAACAATAAACACAAAACTAGAGCCAAACTAAAACTGAAATGAAATATTAATCATAAACAGTAAGGAGTGAATAAATCAAATAATCATAATTAAAACACAAACGAAACCAACTATTTCGGTACATTTCGAATGAAGGTGCATTAAAAGTCAATATCCTTAATTGATATGAATATTCCAATGAAAGACGTATTTCCAGTAATAAAACGAGCATCTTCCATATGAAACTTGTGGTTGCATTTCGAGGCAAAAAAAAAGCATTGTCGAACAACAATATAAAATACAGAAAACTAGTAATTGCTTATTCTACAAGTATCCTGTACTACAAATTATATTAAAATGATAAAATACTATAATTTAATATTGTTTAAAGTCTCTGACGGCGCCTGTAGTCCCATTTAGCAACTTGTTAGCAACCGTCCTTTTAAAGGATCGTAACAGTTTTAAAAATCACGAGTGTGGTGTAACCGGTGTGTTTTATGTTGTAGAATAAAACGTGAAAGTATCTTGAGCTCGTGTTAACCAAAATCCCATTCAAAAAACCCAAACCTAAAATGCTTGCTTCCGGGTTTTTTCCTACAAAGTGACGTCATAGTTCCAGCACTCTATACAGAGTGTTTCAAAGCTGTTTACAGCAATAAACAGGAAAATAACTGTGTTAATGTTAAACACCTGCGGCGCTGTTTTTCTGCACTCTGCTGATGAAGACGCCGAGTCCGTGTTCAGATCCTCCTCGCACACTGAAGCCCAGTTGACCGTCGTCACCCCTGATGACCGTCAAGCTCACGATCTCACCTGCAGACACACACAGATTCAGGGTTCAGCTCTCAGTGCTTACGTTTTTAATTCAGAGTCACTTCACCTGCTTCACCTGTCTCAGCCTCCATCTGTGAGTCTCAGTCCCGTCAGACCAGAACGCCTGCGATCTCTCAGCTCACTGCGACACAAACAGACACATCCATCCATCAGTCAAAACGTCAAATCAAAACGAATGTTCCTCACAAAAACACTGGTGGTACTCAATGAAAATATCACTAAAATGCACTAAAAGTTAAGGACAAAAGTTTGCATCCCCCTTACAGAATCTGCAAAATGCTAACTATTTTAGCAAAATAAGACAAAATGCATGTTATTGTTTATTTAGTACTGACCTGAATAAGATATTTCACATAAAAGATGTTGTTTTTTTGTTTAGTGATAGTTGTTCATGAGTCCCTTGTTTGTCCTGAACAGTTAAACTGCCTGCTGTTCTTCAGAAAAATCCTTCACCTCACACAAATTCTTTGGTTTTCCAGCATTTTTGTGTATTTGAACCCTTTCCAGCAATGACTGTATGATTTTGAGATCCATTTTTTACACTGAGGACAACTGAGGGACTCATATGCAACTATTACAGAAGGTTCAAACACTCACTGATGCTTTAGAAGAGTAAACCATGCATTAAGAGCCGGGGGGTGAAAACTTTTGAACAGAATGGAGATGTGCACATTTTTCGTATTTTGCCTAAATATCATATTTTTTTCATGTAGTACTGCTCTTCAGAGCCTACAAAAGGTACTTACATGATTCCCAGAAGACAAAATAAGATAAATGTACCCTGATTATGAAACTATGCTCTTAATGTATGTTTTTTTTCTTCTGGAGCATCAGTGAGTGTTTGAACCTTCTGTAATAGTTGCATATGAGTCCCTCAGTTGTCCTCAGCGTGAAAAGATGGATCTCAAAATCATACAGTCATTGTTGGAAAGGGTTCAAATACACAAAAATACTGGAAAATCGAAGAATTTGTGGGACCTGAAGGATTTTTCTGAAAAACAATATTCAGGACTCATGAACAACTATCACTAAACAAAAAAACACAGCTGTGGATCATTCAGGAAACAACACAGTATTAAGAATCAAGGGGATGTAAACTTTTGAATAAATGCAACTATTATTTTCTCTTGTGGACTATATGTAAACATCTTTTATGTGAAATATTTTATTCAGGTCAGTAGTAAATAAACAACAACATGCATTTTGTATGATCCCTGTTATTTTGCAGATTCTGAAAGGGGGTTGCAAACTTTTGACCTCAAATGTGTTTAAAATATGCTTGATTCATGAACGCGCCTCAGCGCGCGTGCTATAACCCGGCGCTCCCGTGTGCGCGTTCACAAGACTCAGGTGTCATTCAGCGCCTCAGACAGCAAACCCCGGTCAAACTAACACCAACCACCTGTCAATTTATCTCTCAATAGCTATCGATATACAAAAAGTGTGTAATATGTTCAAACTCACACCAGAAGAGATAAGCAACAGATTATTTTACCGTTATATTTCTGAATAACGGTCCCGTCCGTCAATATGAAACGCTCCGTACTGCTTCAGTCATTAAATATCACACGTGAGAGACGCTACAGGTGAATAAATACCCTTATAAAACAACAAGTGCTCTAAAATCGACACTTTAAACGACAAATGAAACTTTTACCTGTGTAAGTAGTACCTGAGGTGAGCATCGTAATTTCTGACGCCCTCGGCTGTAAACCGTCCTCTGCCGTGACCCGCTCTCTGATTGGCTGCTTTGAGAAGGTTGACAGATTCCTATTGGACTGAACACTTGTCAATCTTCACTCTGAGGCGGATCCTGTATTTATTATGTCAAGCAGCCTCCTGAAGCGTCACATACTATTAGTTCATATATTATATTAAACTTTTTTTTTTAATTGTTGTATGTGTATGCAGTTATGTGTATGAGACTATATTAACATATTATTTATTTATTTTTTACATTTATTTGTATTTTATTTGTTTTATTTAAATATTTAATTATTTTAAATGTAATAATATTTAATATACAGTTGACATTATTTGAATATTTCATTAATTTAGGTTCATTAAATATTTGTATATTCATTTGTCACACCACAGTGGTTTACTCAGTTTATTTCATAACCTTGCACATAATAATCTGCACTTTAATAAAGGATTGAAGTGTAAAAAATGAAAGAAATTTAACGGGGAGAAATAAATTTCAGCATTTAAAACATTATATACCTTTGTTGAATCAATAATCTGATTATTAAAAATTTTAACATGGAGGAATTTTGTGTAGTAGAGAAAAAAACAACAATTTAAATTCAGTTTATTTGTGTGTGTGTGTGTGTGTATTGGTGATCTGAAGTGTCAATCATCAAGGCAGTTCCCTCATTAGAGTTTAGGATCAGTCTGTCACATAAACACTCTCAGATACACACACACACACACACACACACACACACACACACACAAGCATGTTTACAGGAAACTCAGTTGATATGATTTAATATGAATCTAATGGTCTTGTGTCTCTTCGGTTTTACGAATCCTTCTGACAGCCATCCGGACGGCAGCGAGATCAGCTTTATCTCCAAACTCCTTCTCATGGTGCTCCAGCAGAATCCCCTACAACACAAACACATCCATGTTTTATATGTTTGGACATTTCAAAATCATATATCATAAAGTTGATTGGTGTATATTACCTGGTTCTCTGGTCCAATCACATAAAGGCCTCCTAAAACAAACCCCTCCCCCCTCCTGTTGCCATGGTAACCTCTCCTCCACACCTGCAGCAGGTTCCTCCAAACCCCAAAGCGAGCGAATCCCAAACTCCTCATCGTCCTCCGCTTCACGCCATAGAAACACATCTGAAACAGGCAAGAAATCTCTATTTATTTTGTTTTATAGGATATTTTACAATAGTATAATAATATGAAATGTCTTGAAACATTGCTTGACCAGTCAAATTAGGCCAGAATTATTTGTTTATTTATTTACCTTTTTTTTTTAATTATTATTAAGATTTTTTACAGTAACATAATAGTATAAAATTAGACCAGTACTAAATTTAATTTAATTTAATTTAATTTTGATTATTTTATTTTGTAATGTTTTCCAGGCTTACCAAAATGAACAAGAATTATTTTATTTTATTTTATTTTATTTTATTTTATTTTATTTTATTATTTTGTATTGTTTTCTATGCTTACCAAAACTAACTGAACAAGAAATGTTTTATTTTTTTTATTTTATTTTATTTTATTTTATTATTTTGTATTGTTTTCCATGCTTACCAAAACTAACTGAACAAGAAATGTTTTATTTTATTTCATTTCATTTCATTTCATTTCATTTCATTTTATTTTATTTTTTGTTTTTTGTTTTGCTTTGTTTTCCAGGCTCACCACAACTAACTGAACAAGAGTTATTATTATTATTATTATTATTTTTTTACAATGGTACTGGTAACTCATACCATAGCCATTTATTTATTTATTTATTTAGTTTAGATAATTTAACAACATGTCAGTAATTTTCATAGCAAGAAACAGGATACAATATGGCTAAATTTTTGAAAGAATATGCAAAATATTAAAAAAATATAAATAAATAAAAGTATGAATAAATAAAATAGAAAAAAAAAAACTAAATGATGCGAAAGGTTTGTAATACATTAGCATTATATAAAATCACAAAATAATATTTAAAATGCATAAATATATTAAATATAATCTATAAATTGTATATGTTATGTATAAATATTATTAATATTTTATCAAATATATAATTTAGAAAATACAGTTGGAGAAGCGATGACTAAATATTTCTATATCTATTTGAAAGAAATTAAAAAGTGATAGTAAAGACTTATATTGTTAGAAAGGATTTCTATTTTGAAAAAACGCTGTTCTTTTTAACTTTTTATTCATCAAAGAATCTTGAAAAAGTATCACAGTAATAAATAAGTAATAAATCAGCATGTTAGAACGATTTCTGAAGGATCATGTGACACTAAAGAATGCTGAAAATTCAGCTTTGCATCACAAAAAATAAATTATATTGTAAAGTATATTAAAATGAAAAACTGTTATTTTGAATCGCAATAATATTGCATATTTTTTCTGCATTTTTGATCAAATAAATGGAACTTTGATGAGCATAAGAGACTTTTTTTTTTAAATCAGCAGTGTCATTTCATGCATTTGTGTTGAAAACTGCACCAGTAATGACCTGCTGATCGAGGAAGATCTCTCCGTTAAAGTAGGCTCTGAAGTCGTCAATCTCTGAGCCGATGTTTTCTTTGACCACAGCGAACAGAGAGACTCCACGCTTATCCAACTCAGGCTTCAGAGCGGAGAGACCAGACGCCTCCTGAGACAAAACACACACATACAGCACTGTAAGGACATGTGTGTGATTATATGCATGATAATATGAGAAACACACACACCTCTCTGCACAGAGATCATCCTGGCCGTCTGACAGCCATAATAATGGCCCCCGTTTGCTCCCACAAAGAGACGGCTTTAAAATTCACCTCGTCTTGTGAGAAACAACACACATGCATTGACTCATTAACTTTATTCAAATCAAACTTAGACTCATTTGGCCTTGGTTCTCAAATAGTTGCATCATCTAAAGTAAACTAAAAACATAGATGCAATAGAGTAAAGCAGCTTCGAAGGTTTGCTAAGTGAATATTTCATCCTACAACCAAATCAAAAAAATGATAATTTAGAAGAAAAAGCAGCAGTGTATTTACTTATTTTTTATTTAATATTAAGATATTTTACAGTAACATAATAGTATGAAATTAGGCCAGTACTAAATTAAATTAAGTTAATTTGTATTTTTTGTTGTTGTTGTTGTTTTATTTTTACATACAAAATATGAAGAAAAATATAAATAAAAGTATGAATAAATAAAATAAAAACAAAACAAAATGATGCAAGAGGTTTGTAATACATTAGCATCATATAAAATCACAAAATATTATATAAAATGCATAAATATATTAAATATAATTCATAAATTGTATTATAAATTTGCTTTGAAGGTTGAAATATAAGAACATTTACTAATTGAATGTCATATTTCATCCTAAAACCAAATCATAAAATGATCAAAAATTATAATTTAGAAGAAAAAACAGCAGTGCATTTACTTATTTTTTTATTATTAAGATATTTTACAGTAACATAATAGTATGAAATTGAATTAAATTAATTTAATTTAATTTTATATTATTTTATTTTACATGCAAAATATGAATAAAAAATATAAATAAAAGTATGAATAAATAAAAACAAAACAAAACAAAATGATGCAAAAGGTTTGTAATACATTAGCATTATATAAAAACACAAAATATTATTTAAAATGCATAAATATATTAAATATAATCTATAAATTGTATTATGTATAAAAACATAGATGCAATAGAGTAAAGCAGCTTCGAAGGTTTGCTAAGTGAATATTTCATCCTACAACCAAATCAGAAAATGATAAAAAAAAAATGATAATTTAGAAGAAAAAGCAGCAGTGTATTTACTTATTTTTTATTTAATATTAAGATATTTTACAGTAACATAATAGTATGAAATTAGGCCAGTACTAAATTAAATTAAGTTAATTTGTATTTTTTGTTGTTGTTGTTGTTTTATTTTTACATACAAAATATGAAGAAAAATATAAATAAAAGTATGAATAAATAAAATAAAAACAAAACAAAATGATGCAAGAGGTTTGTAATACATTAGCATCATATAAAATCACAAAATATTATATAAAATGCATAAATATATTAAATATAATTCATAAATTGTATTATAAATTTGCTTTGAAGGTTGAAATATAAGAACATTTACTAAGTGAATGTCATATTTCATCCTAAAACCAAATCATAAAATGATCAAAAATTATAATTTAGAAGAAAAAACAGCAGTGCATTTACTTATTTTTTTATTATTAAGATATTTTACAGTAACATAATAGTATGAAATTGAATTAAATTAAATTAATTTAATTTAATTTTATATTATTTTATTTTACATGCAAAATATGAATAAAAAATATAAATAAAAGTATGAATAAATAAAAACAAAACAAAACAAAATGATGCAAAAGGTTTGTAATACATTAGCATTATATAAAATCACAAAATATTATTTAAAATGCATAAATATATTAAATATAATCTATAAATTGTATTATGTATAAAAACATAGATGCAGTAGAGTAAAGCAGCTTTGAAGGTTGAAATATAAGAACATTTACTGAGTGAATGTCATATTTCATCCTAAAACCAAATCATAAAATGATAAAAAATTATAATTTAGAAGAAAAAGCAGCAGTGCATGGCATGTCATGACCTCTGACCTCCGGCGGTGGATGCGAGGTCTGCATTGGCCAGCGTTTCCAGAGACGTTTGGTCCGGTTTGGTCAGAAACAGATCGGTGTTTGCCAGCAGAAGGTAAACTACAAAAACACACACTCCTGCAGACCACAAACACACACACACCCCCTCCACAAACACTGCACAAACACACAACCCATGCAATTAATTTAATGCTGTCTGCTCTTTCTCTGACAATTACAATTTTTTGAAATGCTTCAGTAATATGAAGGTAAAAAATATTTGTCATGCCAATAAAGCATGTTAATCTGAAAGAGAGAGACTTGAATTTTAAAGTGATTCACTCAGTTATTCATTTAAATATGATTTGGTCAGTCACTGTGTTAAAATATTGACTGATCACAGTATTAAAATGTCAGTTATCAGTTATTTGTCATTTAAAATATTAATAATTTAATATTTTTTAGAATTAAATATTTTTTCAAAAAGTGTTTGTTATTGATTTTTAATTGTTTTTTTAATTTAATTAAATTATTTAAATTCTTTCTATTATTTTGCATTTTATTTTGTTATTAATTGAATGCATTTATATCAAATTTTGCTTAAACACCAGTGCAACACAAAAACAGCTTTGGCCAGTCACTGTGTTAAAATATTGACTGATAACAGTATTAAAATGTCAGTTATCAGTTATTTGTCATTTAAAATATGAATAAAAAAAGTGTTTCCTATTGATTTTTTATTTAAAAAAAATTAATTAAATTATTTCTATTATTTTGCATTTTAATGTTTTATTTATTTAATGCATTTATATCAAATTTTGCTTAAACATCAGTGCAACACAAAAACAGCTTTGGCCAGTCACTGTGTTAAAATATTGACTGATAACAGTATTAAAATGTCAGTTATCAGTTATTAATCATTTAAAATATTAATTAAATATTTTTTCAAAAAGTGTTTCCTACTGATTTTTTATTTAATTCAATTATTTAAGTTATTTCTATTATTTTGCATTTTATTGTGTTATTTCTTTAATGCATTTAAATCAAATTTTGCTTAAACACCAGTGCAACACAAAAACAGCTTTGATAAAATATTGACTGATTATTGACACAGTATTAAAATGTCAGCTATTAGTTATTAATAATTTTATAACACATTCACAGTTCTCTGATGTTGGTTAATGGCCACAAGAAACATAACTTAACAAATTAAATATTTTTTAGAATTTTTTTTTTGTGTTTCATATTGATTTTTTTATTAAAAAAAAAAAATTAATTAATTTATTTATTTAAATTATTTCTATTATTTTGCATTTTATTGTATTATTTTTCATTTTTAATTTAATTGAATTTAATTAATTAAAGGCGAGACACTGCAGGTGTAAAATAATAATAAAAAAAACTAATAGTTATTGCCTTTCCCAGTTGGTTAATTACATTGATAATTGCAACATTTTTTGTATTCCAAGTTTTGTCAAATGTTAGGTTTAAATATGCAAATGAGGCATTATTTCATGAAATATGTGCTAATTTTCATACATTTCTAGTACAAAAATCTAGAAAACACTGGATGAAGTCTAATTTTTGTCACTCCATAATTCAGAAAATACTTAGAACAGACAGAAAACAATATATTTTTTTACAATTTTGGGGGAAATAAAATGTATATAATCAAGATATATACACAAATACACAAATACAAGTCCCTCTTCAGGATATAGACAGGAATAAAAATGTAAAGTGTAGGAGAAAGAACTCATTTTGAGAAAACAGCCTTTAAAAACATGTATTGTAACTGAAATCTATTGACACAAATAGATAAAATGCCATAAAAGAAACACTTAACAGTGTCATTCAGATGTTTTTGTTGCCACTAGTCTGAAAAAACACTAAAAGCCCCAAAATCTGTGTTTTTGCCTTAAAGAAAATTTTGCTAAAACATCGGTGCAACACAAAAAGAGGCCAATCAATGCTTTAAAATATTGACTAATCACAGACTTATGAAACCCCTAACAGCATAAATAGTAAAAAATGATTAGCAAAAACAATATTCATACTCACTGTCTGCAGTAGATGATTACAGAGGTTTGTCCTGTATCTCACACTGAAACTAGAGCCTCAAACACACATATATCTAACAGATATTCGCATAAAATGAGCATTGACCAATCAGGAGACAGAACAGAATGACATCTGACCTGTCAAAAGGTTTTCCTCCAGTAACCGCTGAATTAAATCCTCCTCCAGATTAATAAATATATCACTGAAATTCTCACAGTCTGTTCTCTACAATAAAACATCAGCATGTGTTTGATAATAAATCATTTGGTTTTATGTGCCTGGACTAATCTGAGAACACAGAAGCAATAGCAATAAAACAAAGCAGAGATTCACAAACATTTTTGTCAGCTGAACCACTTTGAGCTTTTTTTTATTATTATTTATATAAACAAAAAATATGTATTTTTTTTATTATTATTATTTTAAAGTATTCTTTTTTTATTAATGTATTTTATTAATTTATTAATTTATTATATATATTAATTAATTTATTTTATTATTTTATTTTATTATTATTTTATTATATATATTTTATTAATTTATTTTATTATTTTGTATTAATTTATTATATATTTTTTTATTAATTTATTTTATTAATTTACTATTTTATTATATATTTTTTTATTTTATTAATTTATTATTTTATTATATATATATTTTTATTCATTTATTTTATTATTTTTTATTAATTTATTATATATTTTTTAATTAATTTATTTCATTAATTTATTATTTTATTATATATATTTTTATTCATTTATTTTATTATTTTTTAACTTTTTTATTCATTTATTTTATTAATTTATTAGATTTTTAAAATTAATTTATTTTATTATATTATTTTTTTTTATTACTTTATTGTATGAATTATTTTATTATTATTAATTTATTATTTTATTATATTATTTTTATTTATTTTTTTTCCCCCCAGTTTGGGAAACCCTAAAACAAGGAAACAAACTCAATACACAGTAATGCATTCACAAGTAATAATGACACATCCGATTGACTCTAGTGTGTGTTTTATTGGTGTATTTTACAGGTTTCTGTGTGTGAATGTAGAGCAGGAAACATCGAGACTGATCTTTCATCTGAGTTTAGAGTCAGTCTGTCATTAACTACACACACACATATATGCATATATATATATATATATATCATTAGTGTTTACATATGGACCGCTTTGTATTCTCTATTCTGCTATTTTCAGGTTAGAAAAACAAACATTCAAGCTGAAGGAGTTTTCAGTAAGTGAGTGATATTTTAGGCTTTTTTAATTTCGGTTTTTATCTGTTCAACAGCCTGAATGACGTCAGACATGTTGACTTTGTCTCCAAACTCCATCTCTCTGTGTTCCAGCAGGATTCCCTGTACAAAAGAAAAAAAAATATTGAAATTTACATTTATAAATCATATTTGCGTGTCTTGAACACTGAGGGAATGATTTTTGGAAGTAGTTCTTTTTACTCAAAGAAATTAAATAATGAATGGATTTAAATGGATGTGTGAAAATAAGAAAAGGACAAGAATAAAGTAAAATTATTAATTTGTTAGTTTGCAAATATTTTCAGTTTAAAACTTGCACACATTCACTTTTACTCGCATGCCTAAAAAGTGTTTCATTGTTTTTATTTGTAAAAATGTAATGGAATTATTTCTATTATTTTGCATTTTATTACATTATTTATTTAATGCATTTAAATACAATTTTGCTCAAACATCAGCAACACAAAAACAGCTTTGGCCAGTCGCTGTGTTAAAATATTGACTATAATAGTATTAAAATGTCAGCTATCAGTTATTAATCATTTAATAACACATTGACAGTTCTCTGATGTTCCTTAATGGCCTCAAAACACGCAACTAAACAAATTAAATATTTTTTAGAATTAAATATTTTTTTAAAAAAGTGTTTCGTATTGGTTGTTTTTATTTTTTTATTTTATTGAATTATTTAAATTATTTCTATTATTTTGCATTTTATTGCATTATTATATTTATGATTTATGATGTCAGCTATCAGTTATAATTTAATAACACATTCACAGATCTCTGATGTTGGTTAATTTCCACATGACACGCAACTAAACAAATTCAATATTTTTTAGAATATATATATATTTTTTTTAAAGTGTTTTGTTTTGAGTGTTTTTATGTTTTTAAACTGAATTAAATTATTTAAATTAATTATATTATTTTGCATTTTATTGCATTATTTATTATGTTTATGATTTATGATGTCATCTATTAGTTATTAATAATTTAACAACACATTCACAGTTCTCTGATGTTGGTTAATGGCCATATGACACGCAACTAAACAAATTAAATATTTTTTTAGAATTAAATAATTTTTTTAAAAAGTGTTTCATATTGACTGTTTTTATTTTATTTTTTATTTTATTACTTATTTAATACATTTAAATCAACGTTTTGCTCAAACATCAGTGCAACATAAAAACAGCTTTTAAAAAAGTGTTTCATGTTGATTTTTTACTTTTTAAAATTGAATTCATTTCAGTCAATATTTCCATTTATGAATCATTGAACATTGAGGGACTGATTTTTGGAAATAGGCTGTAATGCTCTTTTTACTGACAGACATTAAATAATTAATGGATTTAAATGGATGTGTGAAAATAAGAAAAGAACAAGAATAAAGTAGAATTATTCATTTGTAGTGTTTGCAAATATTTTCAAGTTAAAACTTCCACACATTCACTCTTACCCCTCTGCCTAAAAAGTGTTTCATTGTTTTTATTTGTAAAAATGTAATTAAATTATTTAGATTATTTTGCATTTTATTGTATTACTTATTTAATACATTTAAATCAAACATCAGTGCAACATAAAAACAGCTTTGGCAACTTTTTAAAATACTTTTTAAAATTGAATTAAATTATTGTAATTATTTCTGTTGTTTTGCATTGCATTGCATTATTTTTTTAACACATGTAAATAACATTTTGCCACACAAAAACAGCTTTGGCCAGTCGCTGTGTTAAAATATTGACTGATAACAGAATTAAACGTCAGTTATTAATCATTTAATAACACATCCACGGTTCATTGATGTTTTTACTTTTTTAATTTTTTATTAATTTCAATCAATATTTGCATTTATGAATCGTATTTGTGTCTTGAACATTGGCAAACTGATTTTTGGAAGTAGTTCTTTTCACTCAAAGAAATGAAATAATTAATGCATGTGTGAAAATAATAAAATGTCTACTGTTTGCAAATATTTTCAGTTTAAAACTTGCACACATTCACTCTCACTCCTATGCGTAAAATGTCAAAAATGTCTCATCACACTAAGCCCGTGTTTTCAAATTAAAATGCATTTGAAAAAATTTAAAATTTGACAAAAATTGAGCAGCCTAAACCAAACTTTTAAACTTTTTGTCATCAAATTAATAATATTAAATATTGTGGGACATTTTAGCAATTTCTAATTGTTGTGGAGGGACTCAGTGTCAACAGAAACCTTTCTCCAAATCATCTTACAATGAATTCATTTCATCAGTGTTGACTTTTCTGCCATGTGTGATCCTTCCCATGTTCACGCACCTGCTGACCCGGTCCAACGACATAAACCGCCCCCAGGACGAAGCCCTCGCCTCGCACGTTCCCCCAATATCCGCTCTGATACGCTCTCCATCCGTTCAACCAGACTCCGGCCCGCAGAAACCCAGAGGCGCCCATCCAACGCTCCTGCGGCCCATAAAACCCTCTCTGAACACAAACAACGGAAGGCTTTTTCAATACAGACTATCAAAGCGACTTAGAAAGGTAATATTAGGAATTAAGAAGGTAATATATCCATAATGCAAAAAGAAACAGTGAACAATTTTCAGTTAAAGCACTGCAAAAAATGCTTTTTCTTGTCTTGTTTCCAGCCAAAATATCTAAAAATTCTTAAATCAAGAAGGATTTTCTAGACAAGTAAAACTTATTGTCTTGTTTTCAGACAAAATATGTCAAAATTAAGTGAGTTTTTGCTTGAAACAAGCAAAATTATCTGCCAATGGGGTGAGAATAATTACCTATCTTTCATCTTGAAATAAGATTATTTTTCTCAGCCAAAATATCAAAAAATTCTTAAATCAAGAAGGATTTTCTAGACAAGTAAAAAAGAAAAAAGAAGTTAAAATTAAGTGTGTTTTTGCTTAGAACAAGCAATGAAATATCAGGGATTTTTGTTTGTTTTTGTTTCCAAAATGTAATTTTTCTACAGCGTATTTTGTTTTACCGCATTGTTTCATGCATTTTGCCTATTGCTGTGGTTAGTTCATGGTTATGAAAGCCTGAAAAATGTATTTTAAATAAATTAATTTCTGTGGAAATATCAAAAAAAAAATAAATAAAATCAAAGTGCAAACAAAAATCAAACAAAAAAAGTAGTACATATGTTTTGCACTAAAAACGTCTGTGATCAAGTAAATAAAGCTTGTAAATGGGTGGATCTGTTCATTATAGGTCATGGAAAATGTTCATAAGTTTTGAGTTTTCCTTTAGGCTTTATACACTGCAAAAATGCTTTTCTTACTTAGATTTTTTGTCTTGTTTCCAGCCAAAATATCTAAAAATTCTTAAATCAAGAAGGATTTTCTAGACAAGTAAAACTTACTGTCTTGTTTTCAGAAAAAATATGTCAAAATTAAGTGAGTTTTTGCTTGAAACAAGCAAAATAATCTGCCAATGGGGTGAGAAAAATGATCTTTCATCTTGAAATAAGATTATTTTTCTCACCCAATTGCCAGATTATTTTGCTCGTTTTAAGCAAAAACTCACTTAATTTTGACTTCTTTTTTCTGAAAACAAGACAATCATTTTTACTTTTTTTACTCTAAAAATTCATTCTTGATTTAAGAATTTTTAGATATTTTGGCTGGAAATGAGACAAGAAATGGTAAGAAAAGCATTTTTTGCAGTGTAATGTGTGCTGATCTGTGTCTTTACATGTGACAGACCTGCTGATCGAGGAAGATCTCTCCGTTAAAGTAGGCTCTGAAGTCGTCAATCTCTGAGCCGATGTTTTCTTTGACCACAGCGAACAGAGAGACTCCACGCTTATCCAACTCAGGCTTCAGAGCGGAGAGACCAGACGCCTCCTGAGACAAAACACACACATCTGAGACTTCATCACTGCAAATGCTTTTCTTACTTAGATTTTTTGTCTCGTTTCCAGCCAAAATATCTAAAAATTCTTAAATCAAGAAGGATTTTCTAGAAAAGTAAAAAAAAAAGGAAAAATAAGTCAAAATTAAGTGAGTTTTTGCTTACAAGCAATGCAATATCAGAAATTTTTGTTTGTTTTTGTTTTCAAAATGTAATTTTTCTATAGCGTATTTGTGTTTTTGTTGTTTCATGCATTTTGCCTATTGCTGTGGTTAGTTTATGGTTATGAAAGCCTAAAAAAATAATTTTAAATCAATTAATTTCTGTGGAAATAGTAGAGAAAAATATCAAAGTGCAAACAAAAATCAAACAAAACAAGTAGTACATATGACATATGAGTAGCACATATTACAAAATAATCTTATTTCAAGACAAAAACAAGATTATTTATCTTACCCCATTGGCAGATTGTTTTGCTTGTTTCAAGCAAAAACTCACTTAATTTAAACTTCTTTTTTCTGAAGACAAGACAATCATTTTTGCTTGTCTAAAAAAATCCTTCTTGATTTAAGAATTTTTCGATATTTTGGCTGGAAACAAGACAAAAAAAATCTAAGTAAGAAAAGCATTTTTTGCAGTGAACACACTTCAGATACACTTTCAAAATGTGCAAAATGTCAACTGTTTTAGCAAAATATGTTGCTGTTTATTTACTACTGACCTAAATGAGATTTTACATAAAAACATTTACATATACTACACAAGAGAAAATAATAGTTGAATTTATTCAAAAGTTTACATCCCCTTGATTCTTAATACTGTGTTGTTCCTGAAAGATCCACAGCTGTGTGTTTTTGTTTAGTGATAGTTGTTCATGAGTCCCTTGTTTGTCCTGAAACTGCCTGCTGTTCTTCAGAAAAATCCTTCTTTGGTTTTCCAGCATTTTTGTGTATTTGAACCCTTTCCAGCAATGACTGTATGATTTTGAGATCCATCTTTTCACACTGAGGACAACTGAGAGACTCATATGCAACTATTACAGAAGATTCAAACACTCACTGATGCTCCAGAAGGAAAAAACATGCATTAAGAGCCGGGGGTGAAAACTTTTGAACAGAATGAAGATTTTTCTCATTTTGCCTAAATATTTTTTTTTTTTTTCTCCATTTAGTACTGTCCTTCAGAGGCTACAGAAGATGTTTCCCAGAAGACAAAATAAGTTAAATTTACCCTGATCGTTAAATTCCAAAAGTTTTCACCCCCGGCTCTTAATGCATGTTTTTTCCTTCTGGAGCATCAGTGAGTGTTTGAATCTTCTGTAATAGCTGCATATGAGTCTCTCAGTTGTCCTCAGTGTGAAAAGATGGATCTCAAAATCATACAGTCATTGTTGGAAAGGGTTCAAATACACAAAAATGCTGGAAAACTAAATTTGTGGGAGCTGAAGGATTTTTCTAACAAAACAAGGGACTCATGAACAACTATCACTAACTAAAAAAACACAGCTGTGGGTCATTCAGGAAACAACACAGTATTAAGAATCAAGAGGATGTAAACTTTTGAATAAATTAAACTATTTTCTCTTGTGGACTATGTAAACATCTTTTATGTGAATATCTTATTTATGTCAGTACTAAATAAACAATTACATGCGTTTTGCATGTTTTGCAACGAACATTTTGCACATTCTGTAAATGTTTGACCTCAACTGTAAAATAAACATATTAAATACTGTAATTAGAATTAAAGATGTTTTAATGGGGCATAAAGCCAAAAATGCAAGGTCTCATTGTGTGTGTGTGTGTGTGTGTGTGTACCTCTCTGCACAGGAATCATCCTGGTCTCCTCACAGCCATGATAACAGCTCCTGAACTCTCCCACAGTTCTCTGGCCTTAAACACTCGATCATCTACAGTTCACAGGATGAAATTCACATTTCACATACAAGACTGGAGCAAGAGGCTGCACATTGTGGAAAAATTGACATGTTTTGTAATCAGAGAGTCATGAGACTGTTACAACAGCAGCTGTGGAGGGAGAAATCTCCAAGACTTTGCGAAACAGTCCTATATTTAAACAAAATCTTTGCCTTTTTTGCCAAAAAAAAAAAAAAAAAAAAACAAGATGCAAAACTGGACATAAAATTATGGCTGGCTTTCAGAGACCTAAAATTGTTAGAATGGTCATGGATCAGCGATCTCCACATAAAACTGATGGTGCAGACCAAACTGTGAGTCGTAGAGACTTGAAACTTGGAGGAATGGTAGTACTCACATCGCCAACAATGTCACCAAGACTCGTCCCGATCGGCCTGAAGGGGGCGCTTAATTTTCAGGTATTTTGCAAAACGTACTTTTGCATACTTGTCCTAGGTTTTTCGCCCGATCGGGACTAAACCAGTGCAGAAAGATTCTCTGCAGAGTGAAAAAAAGTTTCACTTTCTAATCACCGTCGCAAAGGGATGTTAAAATGTTTGGAAAGGGGCAGGGCCACTTTTAGTAAAATGCCTATAACTCCCGAACCGGAATGAGACATCTTCATCAAACTCAAAACACTTATGTAAGAGCTCAATCTGAGGTCGCAGGACAAAAATCGCTGAGCTTGGCCACTTGGTGATGCTATAAAAGGGAAAAAACATAAAAATGGCTATACCTATGAAATTATTTGTCCTATTAACATTAAAATCGCTGTGTACGATCTTGGTCCAAAGTGCCACAAGTGTCTTTAAGGACATTACTCATGGCCCCAAAGGTCTGCGAGAAATTTGAAAGTAATTGGGCACTGGGGGGCCATATAGCATTTTTCAAGGGCGCAAACGATTGTGCATTGTGTGTTTTTTCGCACATACACATGATATTCATATCATACGACAGAACTCCTCATTCTGGACAACTTTGCCCCTAGAACCACTGCTGTCAATCAAATCATTTGTTAAATAATTGAGAAGATATAAAAAAACTACTTCTGCGAACTAGTCCTAGGTTTTTCACTCAGTCTGGAAAAAAACACTGCAGTACAATTCTCTGGACTCTCTAGGTCAATAATTATAATTTTTTTTTTTTAAATGTACGCTTTGGGAAGCTATAACGGGGTAGTTTAGAAAAAGGCCTGTCTGAATTAACCCAAAACCCTACACTACAAAACAATGCTTTTCTTACTTAGATTTTTTTGTCTTGTTTCCAGCCAAAATATCTAAAAATTCTTAAATCAAGAAGGATTTTCTAGACAAGCAAAAATGATTGTCTTATTTTCAGGAAAAAGAAGTCAAAATTAAGAGAGTTTTTGCTTGAAACAAGCAAATTAATCTGCCAGTGGGGTAAGCAAAATAATCTTGTTTTTGGCTTGAAATAAGATTATTTATAAGATTATTTTGCTTACCCCATTGGCAGTAATTTTTTACTTAGAAATTTGTTTGATTTTTTAGATATTTTGGCTGGAAACAAGACAAAAAAATAAGATTTGCAGTGTATAAAGCCTAAAGGAAAACTCAAAACTTTATGAACATTTTCCATGACCTATAATGAACAGATCCATTTACAAGCTTTATTTACTTGATCACAGATGTTTTTTTAGTGCAAAACACACATATACACTACATTTGTTTGTCTTTTACCTGTTAAATGCACTTTGATATTTTTCTGTACTATTTCCACAGGAATTAATTTATTTAAAATTAATTTTTAAGCTTTCATAACCATAACCTAACCACAACAATAGGCAAAATGCGTGAAACAACACAATAAAACAAAATACGCTATAGAAAAATTACATTTTGCAAACAAAAATTGAAAGCAACAAACAAAAATCCCTGATATTCCATGACTTGGACAAAATAAATGTCAAATTCCCTGACTTTCGATGTCTGGAATAGACCTTTTAAAATTCCATTGATATTCCAGAAAATCCATGACCATTGGTTATCAAACATGTGATTCTAAACAAGCACGCAAACTTTTAAGGAGATCAAACCACAGCTGGCGCTAAAACACTTATAAACGTTGCAAAACATAATATTTCTATAGCAAATGACCTGCATTTGTAAAAAAAAAAAAGGCATGCTACATAATGTATTTTTTCATATGTGCTTAAATGCTTTAAAGCACTTGAACCCGTTAATCGCTGCTAGCAGCTATATTATATATTCACTAATTTTTCACCACTGAACATTTACTATATTTCTCTTATATTTTTAGTGATCCTCAAAAAATATTTGCACACTTAAGCAACACTTAAAAATGTCTGAATGTCATTTATGAGATATTCAAAAGTGTCCTTTATAGTAAGCGAAGTTGCACAAACACACTTGACTTGACTTTGCTTTGAATTCTGAATTAACAGTCAGTATTGTGTGTGTTTGTGGTTAGTTTGATAGTTCATGTGACTCTGAGTGAACTTGACCAGAACTGATTGCACACATCTACTAAAAAATCACTAAAACACCAGCTGATACAAACACAAAGAGTCCTGATGGAGTGTTTTGTGCATGATGTTCACTCACCTCCGTCCAGTGTTCCGAGGTCAGTCTCACCCAGATTAGAGAGCGTTGCGCACAGAGGCTGTGTGAGAAACAGCTCAGTGAAAGATTGTAACGCCTCGATGAAGGTCAGACCCAGATTGCTGACTGCGCGGGTCACCGGCTCCATCGCTCACGATGGCTTGAAACTACAGACAGAGGCAGAGCTGAGGATCTTCTGAGGATCTCCAATGGTTTGATGACCAACCTTCAGTAGCTCACGAGGTATTTATGGAGCTCAGCGGCGGTGAAAGCTGATCTGGATCCAGTCGTTGTGTAAGCTGGGGAGGAGATTGACCTCTGTTCCCACAAACATTCGCTCTGTCTGCACTGATTTCTCACGCCGATTACAGTTTATCATGCTGCTAATGAAGCAGAACAGCAGCTTGGGGTTTCTGGGGCATTCTGGGTGTTTTTTTAAATGTCATGTGAGCTTCTTTATGAAAACTATACTTGAGTTACTGAAATTTAAAACAGAAACTAAAAAAGACATTTAAGACCCATTTTTCATAAGAATCCCAAACCCAAAACCTAAAAATTGCAGTCACTTGTTTAAAAACTCAGAATAACACATTTTGTGTTCTAGGTGGTTATTGACAGTGTTAGGGGTTAGGTAACGCGAGTTATGTAATCAGATACTTTTTTCAAGTAACTAGTAAAGTAACGCATTACATTTTCATTTACAAGAAAACATCCGAGTTACTTTTTTTAAAAAATAACACCACTTACTTTTTGTTTCCTTTGTGTATTTAAACTTCTTATATTAAAAACAAACAAGCAAGCCCTTCCTCAAATTTAAAAAGTAACGCAAAAGTAACAAGAGTAATGTAACGCATTACTTTCCATAAAAAGTAACTAAGTAACATATTTAGTCACATTTTTAGGGAGTAACGCAATTTTGTAACGCATTACTTTCCATAAAAAGTATCAATGAATGTAATTAGTTACTTTTTTAGGGAGTAACGCAATATTGTAACGCATTACTTTCCACAAAAAGTAACATTGAATGTAATTAGTCACATTTTTAGTGAGTAACGCAATATTGTAATGCATTACTTTCCATAAAAAGTAACATTGAATGTAATTAGTCACATTTTTAGTGAGTAACGCAATATTGTAACGCATTACTTTCCACAAAAAGTAACATTGAATGTAATTAGTCACATTTTTAGTGAGTAACGCAATATTGTAACGCATTACTTTCCATAAAAAGTAACTTTGAATGTAATTAGTTACTTTTTATAGGGAGTAACGCAATATTGCCTAGGCAGATTGGGTGTCAATATAACACAATACAAAAGTTCAGTTACAATAACCATAATTTAATATCAAAATGCATGAGATTTAATAGAACAGTAGCAGAGCTGAATGTGAAACACACTTCATATTGGTGTTTATGCTCCATCCTCTTCCTCCTGCATGTGAAACACACACACACACACACACACACCACAATATCTGTGTGATATCAGCCTCATCTCTACAAAAACAAAACTGTCTCATAAACTGTGAGTGAAGTGAAGGATCACCTGCGGTTGGACAGCGGCGTCTGGTTCCTCGGGTCTCACAGCTGCGTCTGAGGTGTCTTCAGTCTCTGGTCTGTCTGATTCCTGTGACGAAAGGAGTAAATCTTCAGTCTGTCAGTATATGTCAGATCATCAATTTTGACCAGCAGATGTCGCCAATGCGCAGGGTTTTAGATGCTTCAAACAATCTCAAAAGTTTGGATTTTCAATGCTTTTTAAAGATGTTTCCTCTGCTCATCAAGGCTGCATTTATTTGATCAAAAATACAGAAAAAAATGTAATATTGTGAAATATTATTTAAATTTAATATACTTGTTTTCTATGTAAATATATTTTAAAATGTAATTTATTCCTGTCATGAAAAGCTAAATTTTTTGCACCATTACTCCAGTCTTCAGTGTCACATGATCCTTCAGAAATCATTCTAATATACTGATTTATTATGTTACTATGTACTTTTTTCAGGATTCTTTGATCAATAAAAGGTTAAAAAGAACAGCATTTATTTAAAATAGAAAGGTTTCCTAACAATAGACACTACTGTTTAAAAGTTTGGGGTCAGTACATTTTTATTCTTTCTTTTTTTGGAAGAGAGTATTTATTTTATTTACCAAGGATGTGTTAAATTAATAAAAAGTGATAGCATAGATTTACATTGTTAGAAAAGATTTAGATTTTGAATAAATGCTGTTCTTTTTAATTTGAAAAAAGTTCCAAAGCAGACCTATTTCCAACAATTCTAATAATAAATCAGCATATTAGAATGATTTCTGAAGGAAATCACTTGTAATTTAATTATTACAAGTATGAACCTCCTAATGTGTAATTAATAGATTAACCAGAATGATGCAGAATTCTCACTTTGTCCTCAGTTTCCATCTGTCTCTCACTAAAGTCTTCAGTCTTCTCAGGAGCTTTGTTGTCCTCAGATGGGACGTCTGCTTCCTTTTGAAAATGAACAATTAGATTGTTAGATCAACTGTGATGTAAACAGGTCTTATGTCATCCACCGATGATCTCACCTGTGCATCTCTGTGTTCCTCCTGAGGCTGTGATTGGTCAGATGTTTGTTCCTCACCTGCAGCAGCTTCCTCTTCCTTATTTCCATCCTTATGGGGAAAAACACAAAAAGCAACTGAGAAGCAGCTTTTATTTCGTTAACCCCTGTGATTGAGAGGATGGTCATGTGACTGATCACCTGATCTTCTGCTGGTGGATCTGTGAGCTCTTTCTCTGTCGTCTGATCTCCAGGATCTTGAGCAGCATCTGTCTGCTGAGAAAGATGCTTTAAATACAACTTAAAGATGCGTTCAGTGACTGCAGTCAAACCAACATTTATTCAGACACCTTCAACATTTCTCACATCATCAGAGTTTATCCACTACAGTTTAGAAAATGGTAATAAAATATGACAAGAACTCAGAGTTAAATTGCGTCAGAACAAATTAATTTTGATAACACCATCCTTCTGTTGGACTGTCTCACAAATGAATTAGGTTACATTTAAGCGCACAATTAGATAATACTCATTTGGGGAAAGCAATTAGCAAGCAATGCTTAATTTTGTTCAGTCTGAACTGAAACATTAGCAATTCATGAAAAAACACTTAAGTATAACACGGCCAGGTCTAGTAACCTGCTAATCATGCTAGAACATGCTTGAAACTTGCTAATGCTAGACACATGCTAATAATATGGTAATCATGGTAGAATCAGGCTAGCAACATGTTAGTAACTTTCCAATCATGCTAGAAACATGCTATCAACTTGCTAATTCTAGACACATTCTAATAACATGCTAATCATGCGAGAACATGCTAGAAACTCGCTAATCATGTTACAAACATGCTAATCATGCTAGAAACTCACTACAACATGTTAGTAACTTGCCAATCAGGCTAGAAACATGCTATCAACTTGCTAATGCTAGACACATGCTAATAAAATGATAATCATGCTAGAAACATGCTAGTAACTGGCTAGTCATGCTGGAAACATGCTAGCAACTGGCTAATCATGCTAGAAACATACTAGCAACTTGCTAATGCTAGACACATGCTAATAAAATGATAATCATGCTAGAAACATGCTAGTAACTGGCTAGTCATGCTGGAAACATGCTAGCAACTGGCTAATCATGCTAGAAACATACTAACAACTTGCTAATGCTAGACACATGCTAATAAAATGCTAATCATGCTAGAAACATGCTAGTAACTGGCTAGTCATGCTGGAAACATGCTAGCAACTGGTTACTAATCATGCTAGAAACATACTAGCAACTTGCTAATGCTAAACACATGCTAGTAACTGGCTAATCATGCTAGAAACATACTAGCAAATTTCTAATGCTAGACGCATGTTAGTAACATGCTAATCATGCTAGAAACATGCTAGTAACTGGCTAATCATGCTAGAAACATACTAGCAACTTGCTAATGCTAGACACATGTTAGTAACGTAATAATCATGCTAGAAACATACTAGCAACTTGCTAATGCTAGACACATACTAGTGACATGGTAGAATCAGGCTAGCAACATGTTATTAACTTGTTAATCATGCTAACAACATACTAGCAACTTGCTAATCGTGCTAGAATCAAGATAGTAACTTGCTAAACATGATAATAACATGCTAATCATGCTAGAAAAATGCTAGTAACTTGCTAATCATTTTAGAAACATGCTAGCAACTTGCTAATCATCCTAGCAACTTGCTAGTGACATGCTAGTCATGCTAGAAACATGCTAACAACATGGTAGTAATTTGTTAATCATGCTAACAACATATTAGCAACATGCTAGTAACTTGCTAATCATGCTAACAACATGCTAGTAACTTGCTAATGATGCTAGCATGCTAGTAACTTGCTAATCATGCTAACAACATGCTAGAAACATGCTAGTAACTTGCTAATTATGCTAGCATGCTAGTAACTTGCTAATCTATCAAATGTTAAGCTATTAAATCTAATTTAAACAAAACCACTTCAGACTGAAAACCATTAAAATGTTTAATGTTCTTCTACAACTTTTTTTACAACTTTTTTTTTAACTTTTCAAACCTTTTCAAACTTTCTGGTCAGGCTTTCTTGAGCCAACTTAAAGTTTGTCTTGACAAGCTTTTTTTTATCTAGTTAATTTATATCATATCAATAAATAAATACTAAGCAGAAACACAAACCTCGTCTTCACCCTGATCTGGACTGAGTTTGCTCTCATCTGCTGATTCGGCCACAGACTCCTCTGTGCGCTGGCAAAACACAACAGATCATTCCAAGTGATTATGAAGAACATTCACTCTCATAATGACATAATCTCACAGTCATCTCTCCATCTCCACTGCTGCAGTGTCACCTGGATGTGCTCCTGTGCGGCTCTGATCTGCGTCTCCTCGTCCTGCAGGAGCTTCTGATGGAGCGTTTCAGCATGAAGCCGCCGCTGCTCCTCCTCTAACTGTTTCTCGTGAGCAGATTTCTGACGAAATTATGGTTATGATTCTGTTAGTGGGGATATTTTAACATCCATTACTTTTTAATTTACAAGAAAATATCTGAGTTACTTTTTCAAATAAGTAACATCAGTTATTGAAAGCTCTCCTGTCCCCATGTTGAAAGAAATCAGGAGTAAGATGTTACTTTAGTTCACGAATAAATGTGAACAAGCATTAATTCATTCAGTATTCAGTATTCCTCAAAATGAATAAAAAACAGTGAAATGCAACTCAGAATATGATGCAATTCCACCATACTAATAAGCAATAATTACTCAAGATAAACTAACATTTGTATATTGCTGAAGAGTGTTGAACTTTCTTCTTCTGCGTTCTCCTGTACAGACGTTAATTTACTTTTCCTTTAGGGTGTGAAAGAGCTTTTACACTTGCCAAAAATAGAACTCTTTATATTAAAAAACAAAAAAGCAAGATCTGCCCAGATTTTAAACAGTAACACAAAATTAATGTAACGCATTACTTTCCATAAAAAGTAACTAAGTAACGTAATTAGTGACTTTTTTAGGGAGTAACGCAATATTGTAACACATTACTTTCCATAAAAAGTAAGTAACGTAATTAGTTACTTTTTTTAGGGAGTAACGCAATATTGTTACATATTATTTTCCATAAAAAGTAACTAAATAATGTAATTAGTTACTTTTTTTAGGGAGTAACGTAATATCTTTATTATATATATTTAATATATATATTGTTTATAATCTTTATATTAAAAAACAAACAAGCAAGATCTGCCCAGATTTTAAAAAGAAACACAAAATTAATGTAACACATTACTTTCCATAAAAAGTAACTAAATAATGTAATTAGTTACTTTTTTTAGGGAGTAACGCAATATTGTAACACATTACTTTCCATAAAAAGTAACTAAGTAACGTAATTAGTGACTTTTTTAGGGAGTAACGCAATATTGTAACACATACTTTCCATAAAAAGTAACTAAGTAACGTAATTAGTGACTTTTTTAGGGAGTAACGCAATATTGTAACACATTACTTTCCATAAAAAGTAACTAAGTAACGTAATTAGTGACTTTTTTAGGGAGTAACGCAATATTGTAACACATACTTTCCATAAAAAGTAACTAAGTAACGTAATTAGTGACTTTTTTAGGGAGTAACGCAATATTGTAACGCATTACTTTCCATAAAAAGTAACTAAGTAACGTAATTAGTGACTTTTTTAGGGAGTAACGCAATATTGTAACACATACTTTCCATAAAAAGTAACTAAGTAACATAATTAGTGACTTTTTTAGGGAGTAACGCAATATTGTAACGCATTACTTTCCATAAAAAGTAACTAAGTAACGTAATTAGTGACTTTTTTAGGGAGTAACGCAATATTGTAACGCATTACTTTCCATAAAAAGTAACTAAGTAACGTAATTAGTTACTTTTTAGGGAGTAACGCAATATTGTAACACATTACTTTCCATAAAAAGTAAGTAACGTAATTAGTTACTTTATTTAGGGAGTAACGCAATATTGTTACATATTATTTTCCATAAAAAGTAACTAAATAATGTAATTAGTTACTTTTTTTAGGGAGTAACGTAATATCTTTATTATATATATTTAATATATAAATTGTTTATAATCTTTATATTAAAAAACAAACAAGCAAGATCTGCCCAGATTTTAAAAAGAAACACAAAATTAATGTAACACATTACTTTCCATAAAAAGTAACTAAATAATGTAATTAGTTACTTTTTTTAGGGAGTAACGCAATATTGTAACGCATTACTCTCCATAAAAAGTAACTAAGTAACGTAATTAGTAACTTTTTTAGGGAGTAACGCAATATTGTAACGCATTACTTTCCATAAAAAGTAACTAACGTAATTAGTTCCTTTTTTTAGGGAGTAACGCAATATTGTTACATATTATTTTCCATAAAAAGTAACTAAATAATGTAATTAGTTACTTTTTTTAGGGAGTAACGTAATATCTTTATTATATATATTTAATATATATATTGTTTATAATCTTTATATTAAAAAACATACAAGCAAGATCTGCCCAGATTTTAAAAAGTAACACAAAATTAATTTAACACATTACTTTCCATAAAAAGGAACTAAGTAACGTAATTAGTGACTTTTTTAGGGAGCAACGCAATATTGTAACGCATTAGTTTCCATAAAAAGTAACTAAGTAATGTAATTAGTGACATTTTTAGGGAGTAACGCAACATTGTTACATATTATTTTCCATAAAAAGTAACTAAATAATGTAATTAGTTACTTTTTTTAGGGAGTAACGTAATATCTTTATTATATATATTTAATATATAAATTGTTTATAATCTTTATATTAAAAAACAAACAAGAAAGATCTGCCCAGATTTTAAAAAGAAACACAAAATTAATGTAACACATTACTTTCCATAAAAAGTAACTAAATAATGTAATTAGTTACTTTTTTTAGGGAGTAACGCAATATTGTAACGCATTACTCTCCATAAAAAGTAACTAAGTAACGTAATTAGTAACTTTTTTAGGGAGTAACGCAATATTGTAACGCATTACTTTCCATAAAAAGTAACTAACGTAATTAGTTCCTTTTTTTAGGGAGTAACGCAATATTGTTACATATTATTTTCCATAAAAAGTAACTAAATAATGTAATTAGTTACTTTTTTTAGGGAGTAACGTAATATCTTTATTATATATATTTAATATATATATTGTTTATAATCTTTATATTAAAAAACATACAAGCAAGATCTGCCCAGATTTTAAAAAGTAACACAAAATTAATTTAACACATTACTTTCCATAAAAAGGAACTAAGTAACGTAATTAGTGACTTTTTTAGGGAGCAACGCAATATTGTAACGCATTAGTTTCCATAAAAAGTAACTAAGTAATGTAATTAGTGACATTTTTAGGGAGTAACGCAACATTGTTACATATTATTTTCCATAAAAAGTAACTAAATAATGTAATAATATATTGTTTATAATCTTTATATTAAAAAACAAACAAGCAAGATCTGCCCAGATTTTAAAAAGTAACACAAAATTAATGTAACACATTACTTTCCATAAAAAGTAACTAAGTAACGTAATTAGTAACTTTTTTAGGGAGTAACACAATATATTTATTATATATATTGTTTTTTAATCTTTATGTTTTATATTTTAAAAAGTAACAAGACAAAAATATAGTAATAAAAATGGTTAATAAAATGGGGTTCAATATTTAAAGGAAACAAAAAGTAACTCAGATATTTTCTTGGAAACGAAAAAGTAATGCGTTACTTTACTAGTTACTTGGAAAAAAGTAGTATTATTACGTAACTTGCGTTACTTGTAATGCGTTACCCTCAACACTGACTATAATGTAGCCTAAATTATGTAGGCTAGATAAAACCTTTGTGTTAAGTTCATGGACTAAACTTGACAATGCAAACAGGCATAAAGTGAATGTATTAAATGCAGACACAGATGCAGAACTCGTGTGTTTGACCTGTCGCTGGAGCTCCTGGTTCTGCTTGTATTTGAGGATCCAGAGCGCCAGGAACTCGATGGGATCCAGCGGCCTCTGCTCGAGCAGCTCCGCGAGTCCCTGAGAGAGACAGACCGCCAGAGTCTTGCTCACGTACTGCGAGTCCATCCGAGAAAACGATCAATTTGTGAAATAGCGGTATATTAAAGCGTAGAGACGTTTGTTTGTATCACGCGTGTTTTGTTTACAATCTCCAGGGCAACGGCGCAGAGTTGAAACGCTTCCGGCTTGGAACGTTACATTTAGGGGAGAGCAGGGACGAAAGTATCATTTTTCAAAAAAATAACATATATATATATATATATATATATATTATTTATTTTTTTAAATACACTGTTAAGTGTTTATTTTATAGCACTTTATCTATTTGTGTCAATATATTTAAATTACAATGCATATTTTTAAAGGCTGTTTTCTCAAAATGGGTTTTTTTCTCATACACTGAGCCATAAATCTCCACTTTAGTTTTTTTCATGCACCTGTCAAGTTTGAGATTTTGGGCTTTTTTTTTCCTAAAGTGTTTTTTCAGACTAATGAGAGAAAAAAAGACACTGTTAAGTGTTTATTTTATAGCACTTTATCTATTTGTGTCAATAGATTTAATTTAAAATGCATATTTTTAAATGCTGTTTTCTCAAAATGTTTTTTTTTTTCTCCACATTCAGCCATAAATCTCCACTTCAGTTTTTTCATGCACCTGTCAAGTTTGGGATTTTGGGCTTTTTGTTTTTTCCTAAAGTGTTTTTTTCAGACTAGTGAGGTGGGGAAAAAATCCAAAAGACACTGTTAAGTGTTTCTTTTATAAAAATAATATTTTTGTTGTAGTCTATAACTCACAAGTGTGGTCTATCAATATCAGGAGGTATTTTGTACAAATAGAAAGACTTCAGTATAATTTAACTTTGAACATGTTGGGACGAAAGTAACACAACAGTACAAGCTATTTTTTTAGGTTACTCTCATTTGTATTAAATATACATGACTATGATCTTGTTAATATGCAACTGCAAGCATATGTTGTCCTTTATCTTTGCTAATATATATATATATATATATATAAAATTATATTTTCATTTTAAATTTAAGTTTCATCAAATGTTTCAAAACTTGAATTTTTATAAAACATTTTTTAACAGAATGAACTATAAGAAAATTAAATTAAATTAACATAAAATAAATTCTCAACATAATGTGACAGTAGGCCTATCCATGATCGCATCCAGCTGTTTGCATGCATAAATTCAAAATGTGCATAAAAACATCTGGAAACACTGCAAATTCATAGGTGGAGGTGGAAAAAATAAGGTATGGCTAAAACCTAAATATGACTAGGAAAAGGCAGTGTAGCAGCTGGAATGAGACTGATGTTCATCACATCTGACTGAATCAAAGCGACAGTGGAAGCAATCCAAATAAAGAGCAATGCTATGAGAAGTCTCAGATTAGCTTAGTGCAGTATACATAGCAAGGTTTTTTTTATTATATAGTAAATAAAAAGAAAACAGATAGCATAGAAAAAGAATAGAGCAAGATAGTAGATTTATAGATTTTGACAAAAAGAATTTTTTAGAAAAGATAGAATGTTAGAATTTTTTTTCCTAAAGTGTTTTTTCAGACTAGTGGGAAAAAAGACACTGTTAAGTGTTTATTTTGTAGCACTTTATCTATTTGTGTCAATAGATTTAAATTACAATGCATATTTTTAAAGGCTGTTTTCTCAAAATGTTTTTTTTCTCCACACTCCATAAATCTCCACTTCAGTTTTTTCATGCACCTGTCAAGTTTGAGATTTTGGGCTTTTTGTTTTTTCCTAAAGTGTTTTTTTTCAGACTAGTGAGGTGGGAAAAAAATCCAAAAGACACTGTTAAGTGTTTCTTTTATTGCATTTCTTAAATTTAAATTACAATGCATATTTTTAAAGGCTGTTTTCTCAAAATGAGGCATAAATCTCCACGTCAGCAGCACTTACACACACCAAACTTTTTTTACAGGTTTTTACAGAGGGATTTGTTTATATATAATTTGCTTGATTATATACAACGTTTTATTCTCCCCAAAAATGTAAAAATATATTATTTTCTGTCTGTATTTTCTGAATTGCGGAGTGACAAAAATGAGAAGAACTTTGTGTTTCAAATAAAAAAAATTTAAACAAGAATTTTGAAACTGACTTCACCAAGTGTTTAAATTATTGTACTAAAAATGTATGCAAATTAGCACATATTTAATGAAAAAAAGCCTCATCTGCATATTTAAACCTAATATTTGACAAAACTTGTAATACTTTTTTTTTTTTTTTTGGCAATTATCAATGTAATCTATTCACCGGCAGTGTCTCGCCTTAAAGGTTGCAAAAATGTTTCTTAGAACAGTACAAATAACATCATAAGGACATTTTTGAGCATGTCTTCCCTCAAACAGAAGGAAACAAACAGAATCGTAACTGTAGCTTAATAAACACAAAGTCAAAAAATAGCAGGTTGTAAATCTGATATATTTCCTGTGAGGACATGAACTTTCTTACCAAGGAAAAGTGGTAAAAATAGTACAGTGTAAACACAATAAAATGCGCCATAATGCAGAACACAAAGCAGCTGTAATAAAACCAGGGTTTTCTCGGTAACAGAAGTTGATTGATCCAAGAACGCTGTTCACTGAAATCTTAGGCACTTGAACTGGAGTTCATCAAAAATATTGACATTACAGCTGCCAATATGTGACCCTGGAGCGAAAAAAACAGTCAAAAGTGTCAGTTTTTGACTGAAATTGAGATTTAGACATCATATGAAAGCCACTGAAAGCTTGAAAATCTGAGGGTGCAAAAAAAAAAAAAAAATCTAAATATTGAGAAATCGCCTTCAAAGTTGTCCAAATGAAGTTCTTAGCGATGCATGTTACTAATCAAAAATTACGTTTTGATATATTTACGGTAGAAAATTTACTAAATATCTTCATGGAGAATAGTAACATGCTAATCCTGCTGGAAACATGCTAGCAACTTGTTAATCATGCTAGCAACATGCTAGCAACTTGTTAATCATGTTAGAATCATGCTAATCATGTTTGCAACACGTTAATCATGCTAGGAACATGCTAGCAACTTGCTACTAGCATGCTAATCATACTAGAATAATGCTAGCAACTTGCTAATAATGCTAAGAACACGCTAATCATGTTAAGAACATGGTAGCAACATGCTAGTAACATGTTAATCATGTTAGAATCATGCTAGAAAAATGCTAGCAACATGCTATTAATGCTAGAAACATGTTAATCGTAGCTAGAATCGTGTATCTTAGAAACACGCTAGCAACATGCTAATCATGCTAGAAACATGCTAGCAACATGCTAATCATCTTTGTAACACGCTAATCATGCTGGGAACATGCTAGCAACTTGCTACTAACATGCTAATCATACTAGAATAATGCTAGCAACTTGCTAATAATGCTAAGAGCACGCTAATCATGTTACGAACATGGTAGCAACTTGCTAGTAACATGTTAATCATGTTAGAATCATGCTAGAAAAATGCTAGCAACATGCCAATCATGCTAGTAACATGCTAGTAACATGCTAATCATGGTAGAATCATGCTAGCAACTTGCTAATCATGCTAGTAACATGCTAATCATGGTAGAATCATGCTAGCAACTTGCTAGTAAAATGATAATAATGTTAGAATCATGCTAGAAAAATGCTAGCAACATGCCAATCATGCTAGTAACATGCTAATCATGTTTGTAACATGCTAATCATACTAGAATAATGCTAGCAACTTGCTAATAATGCTAAGAACACGCTAATCATGTTAAGAACATGGTAGCAACATGCTAGTAACATGTTAATCATGTTAGAATCATGCTAGAAAAATGCTAGCAACATGCTATTAATGCTAGAAACATGTTAATCGTAGCTAGAATCGTGTATCTTAGAAACACGCTAGCAACATGCTAATCATGCTAGAAACATGCTAGCAACATGCTAATCATCTTTGTAACACGCTAATCATGCTGGGAACATGCTAGCAACTTGCTACTAACATGCTAATCATACTAGAATAATGCTAGCAACTTGCTAATAATGTTAAGAGCACGCTAATCATGTTACGAACATGGTAGCAACTTGCTAGTAACATGTTAATCATGTTAGAATCATGCTAGAAAAATGCTAGCAACATGCCAATCATGCTAGTAACATGCTAGTAACATGCTAATCATGGTAGAATCATGCTAGCAACTTGCTAATCATGCTAGTAACATGCTAATCATGGTAGAATCATGCTAGCAACTTGCTAGTAAAATGATAATAATGTTAGAATCATGCTAGAAAAATGCTAGCAACATGCCAATCATGCTAGTAACATGCTAATCATGTTTGTAACATGCTAATCATACTAGTATAATGCTAGCAACTTGCTAATAATGCTAAGAACATGCTAGCAACTTGCTAGTAACATGCTAATCATGATAGAATCATGCTAGCAACTTAAAAAAAATATTTAGGCCGAGATAAATGACAACTATTTGAAAATCTGATGGTGCAAAAAAATCTAAATATTGAGAAATCGCTTTTAAAGTTGTCCAAATGAAGTTCTTAGCGATGCATGTTACTAATCAAAAATTACGTTTTGATATATTTACGGTAGAAAATTTACTAAATATCTTCATGGAGAATAGTAACATGCTAATCCTGCTGGAAACATGCTAGCAACTTGTTAATCATGCTAGCAACATGCTAGCAACTTGTTAATCATGTTAGAATCATGCTAGAAAATGCTAGCAACATGCTAATCATGTTTGTAACACGTTAATCATGCTAGGAACATGCTAGCAACTTGCTACTAGCATGCTAATCATACTAGAATAATGCTAGCAACTTGCTAATAATGCTAAGAACACGCTAATCATGTTAAGAACATGGTAGCAACATGCTAGTAACATGTTAATCATGTTAGAATCATGCTAGAAAAATGCTAGCAACATGCTATTAATGCTAGAAACATGTTAATCGTAGCTAGAATCGTGTATCTTAGAAACACGCTAGCAACATGCTAATCATGCTAGAAACATGCTAGCAACATGCTAATCATCTTTGTAACACGCTAATCATGCTGGGAACATGCTAGCAACTTGCTACTAACATGCTAATCATACTAGAATAATGCTAGCAACTTGCTAATAATGTTAAGAGCACGCTAATCATGTTACGAACATGGTAGCAACTTGCTAGTAACATGTTAATCATGTTAGAATCATGCTAGAAAAATGCTAGCAACATGCCAATCATGCTAGTAACATGCTAGTAACATGCTAATCATGGTAGAATCATGCTAGCAACTTGCTAATCATGCTAGTAACATGCTAATCATGGTAGAATCATGCTAGCAACTTGCTAGTAAAATGATAATAATGTTAGAATCATGCTAGAAAAATGCTAGCAACATGCCAATCATGCTAGTAACATGCTAATCATGTTTGTAACATGCTAATCATACTAGTATAATGCTAGCAACTTGCTAATAATGCTAAGAACATGCTAGCAACTTGCTAGTAACATGCTAATCATGATAGAATCATGCTAGCAACTTAAAAAAAATATTTAGGCCGAGATAAATGACAACTATTTGAAAATCTGATGGTGCAAAAAAATCTAAATATTGAGAAATCGCTTTTAAAGTTGTCCAAATGAAGTTCTTAGCGATGCATGTTACTAATCAAAAATTACGTTTTGATATATTTACGGTAGAAAATTTACTAAATATCTTCATGGAGAATAGTAACATGCTAATCCTGCTGGAAACATGCTAGCAACTTGTTAATCATGCTAGCAACATGCTAGCAACTTGTTAATCATGTTAGAATCATGCTAGAAAATGCTAGCAACATGCTAATCATGTTTGTAACACGTTAATCATGCTAGGAACATGCTAGCAACTTGCTACTAGCATGCTAATCATACTAGAATAATGCTAGCAACTTGCTAATAATGCTAAGAACACGCTAATCATGTTAAGAACATGGTAGCAACATGCTAGTAACATGTTAATCATGTTAGAATCATGCTAGAAAAATGCTAGCAACATGCTATTAATGCTAGAAACATGTTAATCGTAGCTAGAATCGTGTATCTTAGAAACACGCTAGCAACATGCTAATCATGCTAGAAACATGCTAGCAACATGCTAATCATCTTTGTAACACGCTAATCATGCTGGGAACATGCTAGCAACTTGCTACTAACATGCTAATCATACTAGAATAATGCTAGCAACTTGCTAATAATGCTAAGAGCACGCTAATCATGTTATGAACATGGTAGCAACTTGCTAGTAACATGTTAATCATGTTAGAATCATGCTAGAAAAATGCTAGCAACATGCCAATCATGCTAGTAACATGCTAATCATGGTAGAATCATGCTAGCAACTTGCTAGTAAAATGATAATGTTAGAATCATGCTAGAAAAATGCTAGCAACATGCCAATCATGCTAGTAACATGCTAATCATGTTTGTAACATGCTAATCATACTAGTATAATGCTAGCAACTTGCTAATAATGCTAAGAACATGCTAGCAACTTGCTAGTAACATGCTAATCATGATAGAATCATGCTAGCAACTTAAAAAAAATATTTAGGCCGAGATAAATGACAACTATTTGAAAATCTGATGGTGCAAAAAAATCTAAATATTGAGAAATCGCCTTTTGAAAGTTGTCCAAATGAAGTTCTTAGTAATGCATATTACTAATCAAAAATAACTTCTGATATATTTAAGGTAGGAAATTTACAAAATATCTTCCTGGAACATAATCTTAATATCCTAATGATTTTTGGCATAAAAGAAATATTGATAATTTTGACCCATACAGTGAATTGTTGGCTATTGCTACAAATATAGAGTGGTTTTGTGCTCCAGGGTCACATATATATGAACGATCACACTAAAGTGCACATTCGTTTTGCGAAATCACATTTGTTCCCAAAACAGCCAGACTTTCCATTTGATCTATTTATCTATATTTCTTTTTACTCCCAGTCAACTTGACATTTCACGTTTTGCTCTGTTTCTCTGTTTATCTTATTAACAAAGATTTTTTATTTGCACCAGGTTGTCCATTAATCCTTATGTTTTGTCTCTCTTGTCTAGACTTTGTCTAGTTTCCGTCCCTCCTCAGACATGCCGTCTCTTCTCTTTATCAGAGCGGTGAGTGTTTCTGAAGAGATGGAGCTGAACTCCAACGAGAACGAGCTGTAAAACAGCAGCACGATGATGGCAAACACCCACTCCAATATGGCAGCCGCATGCTGAAGAACAAAACTCTCCTGAATGAAAAACACACCGCCTGCAGGACACAATGTTAAGGAATGGCACTATATAGTCATCAGTGTTGGGAAAAGTTACTTTTAAAAGTAATGCGTTACAATATTGCGTTACTCCCTAAAAAAGTTACTAATTACGTTACTTAGTTACTTTTTATGGAAAGTAATGTGTTACAATGTTGCGTTACTCCCTAAAAAAATAACTAATTACGTTACTTAGTTATCAAAAAGTAACTAATTATGTTACTTAGTTACTTTTTATAGAAAGTATTGTGTTACAATATTGCGTTACTCCCTAAAAAGTAACTAATTATGTTACTTAGTTACTTTTTATGGAGAGTAATGCGTTACAATACTTTTGAGTTATTTTTTAAATCTGGGCAGGGCTTGCTTGTTTTTAATTTAAAAACGTTTGATTCTTAGCTAATGTAAAAGCCCTTTCACACCAAAATGAAATTAGGAGAATAAGAAAATTAAATTGACGTCTGTACAGTAGAACTGTAGGAGGAAGTTCAACACTCTTTAGCAATAAAAAAAAGCACAAATGTTAGTTAATCTAAAGTAAGTTTTGCTTATTAGTACACTGTGAAAAAAGCTTTTCTTACTTAGATTTTTTTGTCTTGTTTCCAGCCAAAATATCTAAAAATTATTAAATCAAGAAGGATTTTCTAGACAAGCAAAATTAAGTGCGTTTTTGCATGAAACAAGCAAAATAATCTAGTTTTCTGTTTGAAATAAGATTTTTTTGCTCACCCCATTGGCAGATTATTTTCCTTGTTCTAAGCAAAAACTCACTTAATTTTGATTAGTTTTTTTCTGAAAACAAGAAAATAATTATTTACTTGTCTAGAAAGTCCTTCTTGATTTAAGAATTTTTTGATATTTTTGCTGGAAACAAGACAAAAAATGTAAGTAAGAACAGTATTTTTGCAGTGTACGGTTGAATTGGATCAAAGGTCAGCAGCAAAGTCATTGGTTAAGAAAATGGGATTAAATACATAAAGGAAATAAAAAGTAACTCAGATATTTTCTTGGAAATGAAAAAGTAATGCGCTACTTTACTAGTTACTTGAAAAAAGTAATATTATTACCTAACTTGCGTTACGTGTAATGCGTTACCCTTAACACTGATAGTCATAGAGAGCAGTTTTTTGTCTTTATGAGCACTGTATGTGAAGGATATTGAGTATCAGTGTGGTGAAGGCCACTGTGGTGAGCGTCAGTCGAAGATGCGCCGTCTGGAAGTCTCTCTGCGTTTCGGCTGCGCGGTACGAGAGCAGCGTCTGCACGCACACAAACAGCAGACTGGCAGGGAAGGCCAGACCCGCACCCACATAATGAAGAACTTTAGCATGATCCACCTGCAGAAAACAAACAAAAGAGGCATCATAAGTTACAGGCTTAAAAATTAAAGCCATAAAATCTGGCACTGGGACAGTACCTTTTCTAGGAGTAAATAAGGTACAAAAGTGTACTTTTCAAAAGAAACTTAAGTTGTCTTGAGAAAGCCTTTTTTAAGTTTAAGTTGTTCATAAGTTTTAAAAGTTTGATAGTTTTCAGTCTGAAATAGTCTGACGTTTAAAGTATGTTTTGAAGACAATACAATCAAATAGATTAGCATGTTACTAGCATGTTTTAGCATGATTAACAAGCCACTAGCATGTTGCTAGCATGATTAGCAAGTTACTAGCATGTTGCTAGCATGAGTAGCATGTTACTAGCATGCTGCTAGCATGATTAGCAGGTTGTTTGCAAGTTTCTAGAATGATTAGCAAGTTACTAGCATGTTGTTAGCATGATTAACAAGTTACTAGCATGTTGTTAGCATGATTAACAAGTTACTAGCATGTTATTAGCATGATTAACAAGTTACTAGCATGTTGTTAGCATGATTAGCAAGTTACTAGCATGTTGTTAGCATGATTAACAAGTTACTAGCATGTTATTAGCATGATTAACAAGTTACTAGCATGTTGTTAGCATGATTAGCAAGTTACTAGCATGTTATTAGCATGATTAACAAGTTACTAGCATGTTGTTAGCATGATTAGCAAGTTACTAGCATGTTGTTAGCATGATTAACAAGTTACTAGCATGATTAGCACATTACTAACATGTTGTCATGATTCTAACATGATTAGCATGTTACTAGCATGTTTCTACCATGATTAACAAGTTACTAGCATGTTGTTAGCATGATTAACAAGTTACTAGCATGTTGCTAACATGATTCTAGCATGATTAGCATATTGCTAGCATGTTTCTAACATGATTAACAAGTTACTAGCATGATTCTAACATGTTAGTAACATGCTAATCATAGCTAGAATTGTGTTAGCAACACATTAATCATGTTAGAAACATGCAAGCAACACGTTAATCATGCTAGAAACATGCTAATCATGTTTGTAACATGCTAATCATGCTAGAATCATGCTAGCAACTTGCTAGTAACATGTTAATCATGTTACAATTGTGTTATAAACATGCTACCAACACACTAATCATGTTAGTAAAATGCTAATCATGCTAGAAACATGCTAGCAACATGTTAATCATGCTAACAACATACTAGTGACATGCTATCTATCTATCTATCTATCTATATCTATGTCTATATGTCTGTCTATCTATGCTTCGAAAACTACTTTAAACTTCAAAAACTTAAACTTTCTGGTCCGGCTTTCTGAAGCCAACTTAAAGTTCTTGACAAACTTTTTTATCTAGCTGTAATTTATTGCCACTCCTAGTTTCTGTAAATAAGAAGGCAGCTGAGCAGCAGAAGTCTCCGAAATGTCTTTGAATACTGTCTTTGGAAGCCATTACAGTTAAAAAATGTTGAGAATCACTGCAGTAGATTAACCTGAGGTTATTTTGTTCCTGTGCACAATGGTTATGGTATACAAAGCAACCCTTGCTGGGTTTGACTCTGCAGCCTTTGAGTTTCCATCCCAGACCTCTAACCACTTTCACTGCTACTGCAGGACATGCAGACAGACCCACATCAAACAGCCCAATGTCTTTGATTTCACTTATGCAATGATACACAATCAGCGGATGCGGACGGGAGAGACCCTGCACAGTGACTCATGTTTATCTGATCGCACTGATAATAACATTACATAATATCTGCTGAAGCAAAGAAAAGCACACATTTATGGGCTTATTGAAAGCTAAACTGTAGCAGCAGGAATAAAAGTCTCCATGAATGAGGAAAAACAAAACGTGTTTGTTCTTGCGATGATAAAAAGGTGAAATGCACCAGATGAATCATCTGTTCTGGAGATTTCTTTTAATATGAATCAACCAGACAGGAGTTCAAACCACCATAATCTATTAAAATGTGTTTGGACCTATTAAAAATTGGACCTTGGCAAATGCAGTGTATCACAATAACAAATAACCAAAATCATGTCAGTGGAGAAATTCTTGTGGAAAAGTGAAAAAAAATTGCTGTGAATTGCTGCTTTGTTTTTGTTTTCTTACTTGGAAGTTTCCCACAATCATGAGTCCTGCAGCACAGAGCCATCCGGCAAACAGACCCTCGATGTTCAACACGCTGTTGGTGTGCTTATGGATGAGCTGAGCGTAACGCAGCAGGCCAATCACAATCACTGTAAAACATGAAACAGACCAATCACAATCACTGAAACACACAAAACAGACCAATCACTTTCACTGCAACACATGGGCTATATTGCGAGCTCTGAGCCCTTCCTTTAGGACTGCACACCAAATATGCGTACTATTCGCTCAGTCAGATTATATGTGAGGGTGAACTTGTGAAACACAACAATCAAAATCATTGTAACATGAAACAGACGAATCACAATCACTGTAACACAAAAAAGACCAATCACAATCACTGTAACTCATGAAACAGACCTATCACAAGTAACACATGACATAAACAATCAAAATCACTGTAGCACAAAATACAACAATCACTATCACTGTAACACAAAACAGACCAATCACAGTATCACTAAACACAACAATCACAATCACTGTAACACACAAAAAACAACAATCACAGTAACACAAAATACAACAATGTAAATAACTGTAACACACAAAACAAACTGATCACAATCACTGTAACACACAAAACACAACAATCAAAATCACTGTAACACACACACACACAAAAAAATTCGCAATCGCTGTAGCACAAAATACAACAATCTAAATTACTGTAACACACAAAAAAAAAACAATCAAAATCGCTGTAACATAAAATACAACAATCAAAATCACTGTAACACACAAAAAATAACAATCACAATCGCTGTAACACAAAATACAACAATCTAAATAACTGTAACACACAAAACAGACTGATCACAATCACTGTAACAATCTAAATCACTGTAACACAAAATACAACAATCTAAATAACTAACACACAAAAAACAACAATCACAATCACAGTATCACAAAACACAACAATCAAAATCACTGTAACACACAAAAAACAACAATCTAAATAACTAACACACAAAAAACAATAATCGCAATCGCTGTAACACAAAATACAACAATCTAAACTGTACCACAAAAAAACAACAATCACAATCAATGTAACACTAAATGCAACAATCTAAATAACTGTAACACACAAAACAGACTGATCACAATCACAGTATCACTAAACACAACAATCACAATCACTATAACACGCAAAAAAACAACAAACACAATCACTGTAACACACAAAGAACAACAATCGCAATCGCTGTAACACAAAATACAACAATCTAAATAACTGTAACACACAAAACAGACTGATCACAATCACTGTAACACACAAAACACAACAATCAAAATCACTGTACCACAAAAAACAACAATCACAATCACTGTAACAATCTAAATCACTGTAACACAAAATACAACAATCTAAATAACTGCAACACACAAAAAACAACAATCACAATCGCTGTAACACAAAACAGACCAATCACAATCACAGTATCACAAAACACAACAATCAAAATCACTGTAACGCACAAAAAACAACAATCACAATCACTGTAACACAAAATACAACAATCTAAATAACTAACACACAAAAAAAAACAATCACAATCGCTGTAACACAAAATACAACAATCTAAATTACTGTAACACACAAAACAGACTGATCATAATCACTGTAACACACAAAACACAACAATCAGAATCACTGTACCACAAAAAAACAACAATCACAATCACTGTAACACAAAATACAACAATCTAAATAACTAACACACAAAAAACAACAATCGCAATCGCTGTAACACAAAATACAACAATCTAAACGGTACCACAAAAAAACAACAATCACAATCACTGTAACACACAAAACACAACAACCAAAATCACTGTACCACAAAAAAACAACAATCACAATCACTGTAACAATCTAAATCACTGTAACACAAAATACAACAATCTAAATAACTGCAACACACAAAAAATAACAATCACAATCGTTGTAACACAAAACAGACCAATCACAATCACAGTATCACAAAACACAACAATCAAAATCACTGTAACACACAAAAAACAACAATCACAATCACTGTAACACAAAATACAACAATCTAAATAACTAACACACAAAAAACAACAATCACAATCACTGTAACAATCTAAATCACTGTAACACAAAATACAACAATCTAAATAACTGCAACACACAAAAAACAACAATCATTGTAACACAACGTAAAGACCAAATACACGTTTTCTCTTGATAATGAAGTATTTAGTATTAAGCTTTAAGAAAAGTACAAACTCCTGCTAAATGAACAAATAATCACCTCCGTTAATTGTGTCATGATGCCAGTAAAACAGATTGAAGATTCAGTCAGATGAGTGTTTCTATAGTTCAGAACTGAATCAGTGAATCACTCACCCACAAATGAAGCAGCGCTGCACAGCAGACTGAACCAGCAGCTCTCTGGAGGAACGCCACCGCATTTGCTGCACACACGTCAGGAGGATATAAAACATGTCTGACTATATATATATATACTTTCTGCTCATCTTCTAATTAAATGTAATGTTTTAATACCTGATAAGTGGGATGTTTTCCAGCGTGCAGCACAGATCAGATCCACTCTGAAGATCCAAAGACGTCTCGCAGGTTGAGTTATACACCCTACAAACACACAATGTTTGTTGACTGCATGCATAAAGTAAGTTTAAACAAAGATTTTACTAAAACAGTAGATTTATTTTTCAAATAATGCATCACATAAGATTCAAGGGTTTTGTTTTTTAACATTGCAAAATCCTTCCTTCTCACTAATGAATGTGAGATAACTAAAGCCTAGAGATAGTAAACTGTATAGCTCAACATTTAACAGTGTGATCTAATCAAACACTTCAGCAAATCCCATTTGTTTAGTGATGAGGAGACTCTTATGATATCTGAATAAATCAATCACATCGATCTCTGCTTTCCACAGAGAGAAGATTCAATATTCACCAGTTATTCACAGGACAAATGTGCTGATTGTAAAGGGCCATCGCATATCTGCGTTTGAGAAAGAGACAGACAGAAAGGTTAAAAAAGTCAAGACTAAAACTAGGACAGACTTTCAGAAATCCAACATGACTTTACAAGAGTTTTCCGATTAGCTGGACAAAACCAATTCCTATTAACTACTTAGCACTATATGTATTCCCTTTTCTATTTTTAACTGTTTTAAGTTTATTTTAATCAATTTTTAAATCAAGTTTTTAAATTCCTTGTTTTATTGTTGTGATTATTGTTTTATGATTATTTTACTTCCTTTTATGTTAAGCACTTTGAATTACCATTGTTTATGACTATATGTGCTAGATAAATAAACTTGCCTCGCCTTACTAAATGAGTTTTGCGAACAGATTTGCAAGGAAACTGTGCAAAGTGACAGATTTGTGAAAGCAAGACCTTGTTAATTAATAAAAGTTCATGTGCTGCTTTTAATTAAAATGCATTGCAAATATTTATGCATTTGCTGAGTACAAAATTATATGATTAAATGGATAAACTCCAACTCTGTAAGACACAGTCAGTGTTATATATTCAATAAAATATACAATACTATCTGTGAATAAAAAATAACTTTTTTCAATATATCAGTCATTATTGTTAACTAGATTTAAAGCCATAAAATGCATTACTTGCAAAATAGATAAAAATGACCAAAACACCTAAAATGCAAACAGAAAATATAATCTAGTATATCAGTAATACTAAAAAAAGAAATTTTATTAAAATAATTACATATTTGAATGCATTCAAGTTTTAAAGTTGAAATGAAACTGCCAGATTAAACTCTTATTTGAGGATATTAATAAATACTCACATGGTCCAGATTCCAGGCAGAGTGAACACAGGCAAACTGATGGGAACTAGAAACCACAGAGACATTTTCACTGCTCCTGAAGAGTTTCTCTGAGTCACTGAATCAAACTCCACTCATCTTCATTCAACACACAACAGCAGGAGCAGAGTCTGACGTGTTTTTTTCTGTCAGTATCTGCTGCTGTTTGTGGTCTGGTTCATGTCTGCAGATGCTGTGATCAGAGGAACACATGAGGTCTGATCTGATGCTCCTCCTCTGTTCTCATCACACTGAGATCAATGGAGAAACACAGAGAAACACCAGCAGAAGCTGCACAGAATGAACTCCATCAGTCCAGCAGAGGGCAGCAGATATGGATTATTCAGTTAGAAGAGTTTGGAATCAGTAAGATAAAAAAAAAGTCTCTTATGCTCATCAAAGTTCCATTTTTAATCAAAAATACAAAAATTATGAAATATTATTGCTAATCAAAATAACTGTTTTTTATTTTAATATACTTTAAAATCTAATTTATTCCTGTGATGCAAAGCTGAATTTTCAGCATCATTACTCCAGTCTTCAGTGTCACATGATCCTTCAGAAATCATTCTAATATAGAGATTTATTACTTTTATTATCAATGTTGGAAACAGTTGTGCTGCTTAATATTTTTTTGGAACCTGTGATACTTTTTCAGGAATAAAAAGTTTCATAATATATATTTTCTAACAATATAAGTGCTTACTATCACTATTTATCAATTTAACACATCCTTGCTAAATAAAAGTATTAATTTCTTTCAAAGAGAGAAAGAAAAAAACTACTGAGCCCAACTTTGAAGAGGTGTTTATTGTTACAAAGGTTTTCTATTTTAAATAAATGCTGTTCTTTTTTTATTTTTCAAAGAATCCTGAACAAAATGATTACGTTCCAAATAAAATATTAAGCAGCACAACTGTTTCCAACACTGATAATAAATCAGTATATTTGAATGATTTCTGAAGGATCATGAAGACTGCAGTAATGATGCTGAAAATTCAGCTTTGCATCACAGAAATAAATTATATTTTAAAGTATATTCAAATAGACAACTACTATTTTAAATTGCATTAACATTTTACAATATTACCGTTTTTTTCTGTATTTTTAATCAAATAAACAGCCTTGATGAGCAGAAAAGTCTCCTTTAAAAAGCATTAAAAATCTAACTGATCCCGAACTTTTGAGCAGCAGTGTTTATATAAAGAAATTATTACTTTTATTAATCAAGGATGCATTAAAGTGATCAAAAGTGACAGTAAAGACATTTATAAAATGACAAAAGGCTTCTATTTTAAATAAATGCTGTTCTTTTGAACTTTTTATTCATCTGTGAATCTGAAAAATAAAATGTATGACATTTTCCACAAAAATATTGGGCAACACAACTGTTGATAGTAATCAATTTTTCTTAAGCAGCAAATCAGTATATTACAATGATTTCTGAAGGATCATGTGACACTGAAGACTGGAGTAATGATGCTGAAAATTCAGCTTTGCATCACAGAAATACATTATATTTTAAAGTATATTAAAATAGACAACTACTATTTTAAATTGCATTTACATTTTACAATATAAATTTTTTTTTCTGTATTTTTAATCAAATAAACACAGCCTTAATGAGCAGAAAACTCTCCTTTAAAAGCATTAAAAATCTAACTGATCCCAAACTTTTGAGCAGCAATGTGTATATAAAGAAATTATTACTTTTATTAATCAAGGATGCATTCAATTGATCAAAAGTGACAGTAAAGACATTTATAAAATGACAAAAGGTTTCTATTTGAAATAAACGCTGTTCTTTTGATCTTTCTATTCATCTGTGAATCCTGAAAAATAAAATGTATGACATTTTCCACAAAAATATTAGGCAACACAACTATATTAGAATGATTTCTGAAGGATCACTTAAGGAGTAAAGATGCTGAAAATTCAGCTTTGCATCACAGGAATAAATTACATTTTAACATAGATTCACATGGAAAACAGCTGTTTTAATTTGAAATAATATTTCACAATTTTTATTGTGTTTTTAATCAGAAGACCCCGAACTTTCACTTCAGAAATTCAAATCAAAAGACCTTGCTGAGAAACGACAGCACTATAAATATATATTCATTAGGTGTTTATTATTAACAAACACATGCTTCGGAAAGCAACATCAGATTAATTGTTTACATAAAAAAACAGGGCGGGAGAAAGACATTCAAACGATGTTTGGTATTTGTAATGTTCGAGAACATCTAGAACAACAGATAAACTGCAAAAGAACAAATGAATCTCTGTCCCTGATCACAGACAGAAGTCTCAAACACACCTATAAACACGTTCATTCAGCTGAGCAGGTGTTTCAGCATTACTGTCTCTAGAAAAGCACACATGCTGATCAATCTACCTGCTTTGACAAAAAACAGATTAACTCAAACTGTAGCGCATGTTGAATAACCAGAAAGACGACTTTCAACCGCCTAACAGGCCTCAACAACTGCCAACACAATGTGAACTCTATTCTCCAGTCAAATGTGTTTAGAGTACACACAGATATTTGCTATAGTAGATATTTACATTAAGTCTAGGACTCAGAAATGCTGAAATATAACACTAAATCTCAGTGTTTTACAGTAGAATACACTGCAGAAACCTGCAAATGGTCATTTTTGCTGACATTTCTAGACATTCAGCTCTATTTAAGCAAATCCTTTTAAAAATATTCCTTACGCGTCTGCATTAAAATGTCATGACAAAGTAAAAAAAGCCAAATCATAGATTGGGTCAAGCAAGTCACTCTCAAATCATACAACTTTTAGATGATTTAACTGAAGTTATATATTAAAATAGTTATGGACTATGGGAGATTTATTTGCAAAAAAATAAATACAAAATTGCAATATGCATTTCTACTCAAAAGGTGTCCACATACAGCTGTTAAATACAATAAAATACAAAGTTTATAATACAATAAAAATGTAAAAATAAAAAATTAAATCTAAAATGTATGTAACTAAAATTAGGCCAACATAAAAGCATACAAAGTATTTAGGTACAGCTGTTTTAATATTCCTCAAACATTGCAGAAGACCATGAAAACGTATACAATTTAAGTATAATGTACAATACAAGTACAATGTAGGTGTCTGTCACCAAATGGCATCACCTTTATGGGACATGAACACATCCTTTAAGTTAGATCCTTCCTTTTTTAACAAAAGAACAGCAAGAAAAAAAACATTAATAATTGCACCTGATTATCAAAGGATCTTGAAAATTAAGATTCTTAAAGTAGAGTTTATGAAGAACTAAAATCTAAAATCATTTTGTGTTATCTTTAATACTTCTTGAGTTATAGGCATGCAAACCTTTGGAAAAATGATATTTATGGCGCTCAGATTGGTATGCAGTTGTCTTGGCAGAAAGAAATGAGATACACTGGAAAAAATGCTTTTCTTACTTAGATTTTTTGTCTTGTTTCCAGCCGAAATATCTAAAAAATCTTAAATCAAGAAGGGTTTTCTAGACAAGTAAAAATTATTGTCTTGTTTTCAGACAAAATGTTAAAATTAAGTGAGTTTTTGCTTAAAACAAGCAAAATTATCTGCCAATGGGGTAAGCAAAATAACATAGTTTTCTGCTTGAAATAAGATTATTTTGCTTGTTTTAAGCAAAAACTCACTTAATTTTGACTTATTTTTTCTGAAAACAAGACAATAAGTTTTGCTTATCTAGAAAATCCTTCTTGATTTTTAGATATTTTGACTGGAAACAAGACAAAAAATCTAAGTAAGAAAAGCATTTTTTCAAAACATTATTTGTCCTTCATTCTTATGTAGTATCATATTTTTTCCAACTGACCCACATTTAGTTTTTGACCACTGAAAATGTCTACATTTTAACGATTTACTGCCAGAGCCATAATAAAATGTCAATATCTCTGGAACCAAATCTCATAGGGCATTAAAAATACAGATGCCAAGAGAACAGTTTGTTAAGACCCAGTATCTAAAAGGGCATTAAAATATCTGTAATACTTCTTGAGTTTCAAGCATGCAAACTTAAGAGAAAAAGTGCTATTTCCCCATTTTTGAATGGCCACCATTGGCACATAATGCAACAAGGATTGATAAAGTCAACAGGTTTGACTAATAGAGCTTCCAATCTCTGTGTAAAAATAAAATAATGATGCTGCCATCTTTCTAAAGTCATTTTTACCCCCCTGTAACTTGACTCTAAATCAAAGGTCAAAATGGCCTCCCCCTACAAAATACTGGATTACTCAGTAAATATTCATCCATGGCATTTAATACTTTGGCTTTCATCGCTATACATGTCTATCTCTCCTCAGAAAAAATATTAGCAAAATCAAAAATTGGAGCTGAGTTGAAATGACCCACCTCTGTTTTGCATGTAAGCAATTGTAAGGTCAAGCCTAGTCATTTAACTCAAGTCCGAGTCAAGTCTCAAGTCAAAGTCAAGTCTTTTATGAATATTTGTCAAGCAAGACCCCTAAAATTTGTGACTTAAGTCTGACTCAAGTCCCCCACCTCTAGAATATAGTGTAATATTCAGCAGCTTCAGCTCGACTTTTTGTTGCTCTGAAGGGTTTTCATCAGTCAGGTTTGTAATAACTCAACGTTACATCATGAACAATGGCTTTATCAATACAGACGTCAGAAGAGAATGTGTGGCTTTGTTTCACTCTGATAAAATCAATGTTTCAACACACAAGACCTGTAAACATTAACACAGACTTCTGTTCGTGGGAGAATCTCACAAAGCATTTGATCAAAGTCACAGTTCACCCCAAAATCATATAAAATCACATTTTAAATAAAACAAAGCACTTTTTTTTTTAAAAAAAATGCATTGTGACATTATTTTCATAACAATTAATCAATATGCACACCTTACAAAAATACTGATATTAATTTTATTAATTTAAATCGACAACGTACATGCTGTACAAGAAATACTACTGTCATGTAAATGCTTTACAATTTAAATAATATATACTTGTTTCATTTTTACATTACAATAGAGATTAATGTGCTTATTTGTCATTAAAAAAAAATTTCAAAATGCAAAACAATTAAATAAATTAAAGGGCAAAAATGCAAAAAAAAAAAAAGCATTAAAACATATATACATATGAAGAGTTTAGATGCAAAAGTGTCTAAGTGGCATTTGAAATGTTCTTCTAAAATGAGCATTTTTATCAGGCTCCTATCTTTAGGTTCAGTTGACAATGTATAGGTCCTTTTCTATGCAATTAAATTGAAATAACTGAACATAAATATAGGAGCCTAATAAAAATGCTCATTTTAGATCATTTCAGATGGTACTTTTGCATCTGAACACTGCAAAAATGCTTTTCTTACTTAGATTTTTTGTCTTGTTTCCAGCCAAAATATCTACAAATTCTTAAATCAAGAAGGATTTTCTAGACAAGCAAAAATTATTGTCGTTTTCAGAAAAAAAGTCATAATTAAGGAAGTTTTTGCTTGAAACAAGCCAAATAATCTGCCAATGGGGAAAGCAAAATAATCTTATTTCAAGATGAAAACTAGATTATTTTGCTTACCCCATTGGCAGATTATTTGGCTTGTTTCAAGCAAAAACTCTTAATTTAAACTTATTTTTTTGAAAACAAGACAATTTTTACTTGTCTAGAAATCCTTTTTGATTTACGATCTAAGTAAGAAAAGCATTTTTTTGCAGTGAACTCCTCATATATATAGGGCAAAAGTTTACAGAATTGCAGAATGTAAAATAAGGGCATCACACAAAATGCATGTTGTTTATTTAGCACTGACCTGAGTAAGATAATTCATATACAAGAAGTTCACATATAGTCCACAAGAGAACATCATAGTTGCATTTGTAAAAATGACCCGTTTAAAATGTTACTTGATTCTTAATACTGTGTTGTTACTGGAATGATCACATCTTATGGACTAATTAACATTTAAAAATTATTTTAAAAATAATTAACACTTTGCAGATTCTGCAAGGTGTATGTAAACCTCAACTGTATACTCTAACGTCCCTAAACTTTGTTTTATAATTATTTTTAACACAATGTAACCCTTAAAAGGATAGTTCTCTGTTTTCCTAACGCTAAATATAATTTCTTCTATTCTGAGGTCAGATACGAGTTGGTTTTGAACTCTTCTTGAACATTTATGACGCAGCCATATCTACACTCTAAAAAACAAAGGTGCTTTTAAAAGGCTCTTCACAGCGAAGAACCATCTTTGGTTTCACAAAAGAACCATTCAGTCAAAGCTTCTTTAAACAGGGTTCGTACAGATACTGTAAAATTAAATTCCAGGACTTTCAAGGACTTTTAAAATTCTAAAAAAAAACCCTGATATTTTTGTTTTTTTATAACTGTACTGTAATAATGGTTGACATTTTCTACTGTTTAAGAAACTATTCTGAAAAAAATATTCACAAAATCACTCAGAAATCCTGATCTGAATCAAATGATTCACGATTCGCAATCCGTGTTCTGAAATTTCGTCTAAAGCAAAAGATTCGCAAACCCGCTCCGAAGCTCTGATCTAAATCAAACGATTCACGATGCGAAGCTCTGATCTAAAGCAAAAGATTCGCATACCTTCACCGAAGTCTGGATCTGAATCAAATGATTCACGCCCCATCCATGTCGTGAAGTTTCGATCTAAAGCAAAAGACTCGCAAACCCGCTCCGAAGTTTGGATCTGAATCAAATGATTCACGATTCGCAATCCGTGTTCTGAAGTTTTGATCTAAAGCAAAAGATTCGCACACCCGCTCCGAAGCTCTGATCTAAATCAAATGATTCGCGATCCACAAAAAAAGATTTGCGATCCACGAGCTGTGGATCTAAAGCAAAAGTTTCTCAAACCCCCTCCAAAGTCTGGATCTGAATCAAATGATTCACGATTCGCTATCCATCCGTGTTCTGATGTTTCGATCTAAACCAAAAGATTCACAAACCCGCTCCGAAGCTCTGATCTAAATCAAATGATTCGCGATCCACAAAAAAAAAAAAGATTCGCGATCCACGCTCTGAAGCTCCGATCTAAAGCAAATGATTCACAAACCGCCACCGATGTTTGGATCTGAATCAAATGATTCATGATTCGCGTTCCGTGTTCTGAAGCGCCGATCTAAATCAAATGATTTGCAAACCCGCTCCGAAGTCTGGATCTGAATCAAATGATTCACGATTCGCGATCCATCCATTTTGTGAAATTTCGATCTAAAGCAAAAGATTCGCAAACCCACTCCGAAGCTCTTATCTAAATCAAATGATTCGCGATCCACAAAAAAAAGATTCGCGAACCACGCTCTGAAGCTCCGATCTAAAACAAAAGATTTGCAAACCCGCTCCGAAGTTTGGATCTGAATCAAATGATTCACGATTCGCGATCCATCCATTTTGTGAAATTTCGATCTAAAGCAAAAGATTCGCAAACCCACTCCGAAGCTCTTATCTAAATCAAATGATTCGGGATCCACAAAAAAAAAAAAGATTCGCGATCCACGCTCTGAAGCTCCGATCTAAAACAAAAGATTCGCAAACCCGCTCCGAACTTTGGATCTGAATCAAAAAATTCACGATTCGCGACCCGTGTTCTGAAGTTTCGATCTAAAGCAAAAGATTCGCAAACCCACTACGAAGCTCTTATCTAAATCAAATGATTCGCGATCCACAAAAAAAAAAGATTCGCGATCCACGCTCTGAAGCACCGATCTAAAGCAAAAGATTCACAAACCGCCACCGAAGACTACATCTGAATCAAATGATTCGGGATCCATCCGTGTTCTGAAGTTTCGATCTAAAGCAAATGATTCGCGATCCGATTGGAGTGCTTTGGAATAGTGAACCATTTTGCGACATAACGGTTTAACAGATTCAGAGATTCGGAAAAACAATAAGCGAAAAAGGTATGATGCTTTTTGAATTGCGTGAATTTAGCATGAAAAGATACGTGCTTACTGACAAAATTAAATACTTATTTCATAGATACATTATCTTTAAATAATTCAAGCACTTTTCAAGTACCTCTTCAGGAATATTGCTATTCTCAAGGGTTTTCCAGGATTTAAATTTTAAAAAGTCAAATACTTAAAGCACTTTAAGCACCTTGTACGAACCTTGTTCAAAGAACCATCTCTTTCTTACCTTTTTATATTTTGAAGAACCTTCAGAAATTAAAGGCTTTTTAATGGAAGGTTCTTATATGGCATTGTGAAGCACCTTTATGTTCAAGAGTGTGTTTTAATCTCTGAGAATGTAAACAAGTGTTTTATCTATGTGACCCAGGACCACAAAACCACTCATAAGGGTCAATTTTTGGAAATTGAGATTTATGCATCATCTGAAAGCTGGATAAATAAGCTTTCCTTCATGCATGGTTTGTTAGGATATCACAACTATTTGAAAATCTGCAATCTGAGGGTGCCAAAAAAATCGAAATATTGAGAAAATCACCTTTAAAGTTGTCCAAATGAAGTTCTAAGCAATGCATATCACTAATAAAAAATTAAGTTTTGATATATTTACGGTAGGAAATTTACTAAATATCTTCATTGAACATGATCTTTACTTAATACCCTAATGATTTTTGGCATAAAAGAAAAATCTATAATTTTGACCCATACAATATTGCTACAAATATACCCCAGCGACTTAAGACTGGTTTTGTGCTCCAGGGTCACATTTTTTAAAGCTCGAGCTCTTCTCACTCTCGTTTCGCTCTCTTCTTGTCCTCTCCGTCTCCAGAGCGCTTGAGGTAGGACTGATAGAAGAAGACGCAGAAGAGCAGCAGGTAGCTGAGGTACATCAGCGAGCCGAAGACGATGTTGTGCATGGTGGAGATGCAGTGAACGTCGTGTTTCCAGAGGTAGACGAGCCCCAGCACGCTCAAACCCACGATCATCTGGGTGATCTGCATGAGCGTGATCAGCATGGCGAAGGGCCGAGGCACGCGTGCGCCAGCCGCTCTGGCCGTGTAATAGCTGTACATGAACGCATGGACGCTGTAGTTCATGGTCATGAACCAGCCGCCTCCAGCAACCTGGTCTCGATACGAATACCAGGAGTACAGCAGGACGGTGATGTGATGATACCAGTGCAGGAAGATCAGACGCTGCTTACGCAGGACGATGAACACCGTGTCACCTGAACAAAACCACAGACACATTCAGTAGAGGTCAAAATTAAGTTCATTACTGTAGCAAAATAAGAAGGGTCATACAAAACGCATGTTGTTGCTTATTTAGCACTGACCTGCATTTCACATAAAAGACGTTTCAAAAGTTTACATCCCCTTGATTCTTAATACTGTGTTGTTTCCTGAATGATCCACAGCTGTGTTTTTTTTTTTTTTTTTTTTTTTTTTTAGTGATAGTTGTTCATGAGTCCTGAACACTGTTTTTCAGAAAAAACCTTCAGGTCCCAAAAATTATTTGGTTTTCCAGTATTTTTGTGTATTTGAACCATTTCTAACAATAGCTGTATGATTTTGACATCCATCTTTTCACACTGAGACAACTGAGGCAGGGGGTGAAAACTTTTGAATCTGAAGTTCGGGGTATATTTAAGTTATTCTGTAGCTTCTGAAGGGCAGTACTAACTGAAAAAACAATATGATATTTAAGCAAAATAAGAAAAATGCACACATCTTCATTCTGTCCAAAAGTTTTCACCCCCCGACCAAAAGTTTACATACACCTTGCAGAATCTGCTAAATTAAGTTAATTATTTTAGTAAAATAAGAGGGATCATACAAAATGTATCTTGTTGCTTATTTAGCACTGACCTGAAAAAGATATTTCACATAAAAGAAGTTTACATCCCCTTGATAGTTAATACTTTGTTGTTTCCTGAATGATCCACAGCCCTTTTTTTATTTAGTGATTTTTTTCAGAAAAATCCTTCAGGTCCCACAAATTCTTTGGTTTTCCACACTGCAAAAAATGCTTTTCTTACTTAGATTTTTTGTCTCGTTTCAAGCCAAAATATCTAAAAATTCTTAAATCAAGAATGAATTTCTAGACAAGTAAAAATGATTGTCTTGTTTTCGTAAAAAAGAAGTCAAAATTAAGTGAGTTTTTGCTTGAAACAAGCAAAATAATCTGCCAATGGGGTGAGCAAAATAATCTTATAAATAATCTTATTTCAAGCCGAAAACAAGATTATTTTGTTTACCCCCATTGGTAGATTATTTTGCTTGTTTCAAGCAAAAACTCACTTAATTTTGACTTCTTTTTTCCGAAAACAAGACAATCATTTTTACTTGTCTAGAAATTCATTCTTGATTTAAGAATTTTTAGATATTTTGGCTGGAAACAAGGAAACAAGACGAAATATCTAAGTAAGAAAAGCATTTTTTTTGCAGTGGAGCATTTTTGTGTATTTGAACCCTTTCCAACAATGACTGTATGATTTTGAGATCCATCTTTTCACACTGAGGACAAGGTTCAAGGTTCAAACACTCACTGATGCTCCAGAAGGAAACACAATGCATTAAGAAACAGGGGGTGAAAACTTTTGAAATTTGAAGATTGTGGTATATTTAAGTTATTGCACACATCTTCATTCTGTTCAAAAGTTTTCACCCTTAATGCACGTTTTTTCCTTCTGGAGCATCAGTGAGTGTTTGAACCTTGAACCTTGTCCTCAGTGTGAAAAGATGGGTCTCTAAAGGGTTCAAATACACAAAAATGCTGAAAACCAAAGAATTTGTGTGACCTGAATGATTTTTCTGAAGAACAGCAGGCAGTTTGACTGTTCAGGACAAACAAGGGACTCATGAACAACTATCACTAAACAAAAAAAAAACATACAGGTAACAATGCAGTATTAAGAATCAAGGGGATGTAAACTTCTGAACAGGGTGTCATTTTTAAAATCACTAAGCATATCTGTGGGAAATTGTTTTACATTTACATTCATGCATTTGACAGACACATACAATACATTGCCTTCAAGGTATCTATTTGCATTTTATTAGTTCCTGCTTTCCCTGTTAGTTATATTTTGTCCAATCTTTTAGCTCTAGGCATGAGAATGCAAAGCTGGTAACATGACATGCACGAAATTACAAGAAAAAATTGCGATGTAACTCACAAAACATTTAATGAAAAGTCACATTTCAGCCCAAATCATTAGAAAAAAACATTAAATTAAATTTTTCATTAATAAAATTTAAGGACATTATGATTTATTGTGCATTGTGACATTTTCATAATGAATTACCTTGTATCATAGTGTCAAAAAATACTGTAATTTAATTAAATTAAAGGCTATTCATTGTAAAACATAGGTTTTGAAGTTGCAAATAAAACAAATATTTTATAAGAATACAATTAATTCTAAGAAAATTACTTTTCATGTTTAATTTATTGTGTTATTTGCCATTTCTTTGTAATTACTTGTAAAATTTGTTTTTCAGTGTACAACTGTCATGTATATACTTTACAAATCAAATAATATATAGATTTTTTTTCCACATTATATTAAGGAGGACATGGAGGTTAAATGTGCATGAAAAATGCCACAATGCAAAAAATAGGAATAAAAATATAATAAAAATAATAAAAATCTAGCCAGACTTTCCAAACAACTTTATATAATTTGTGACCCTGGACCACAAAAAACCCATATCATAAGGGTCAATTATATCACAAATTTAATCAAAACTAAACTATTAAATCAAAGCTATTTGAAAATCTGGAATTTGAGCGTGCATAAAAATCTAAATATTGAGAAAATCACTTTTAAAGTTGTCCAAATGAAGTTCTTAGCAATGCATATTACTAATCAAAAATAAGTTTAGATATATTTCCAGTGGGAAATTTGAAAGCTGAATAAATTAGCATTCCATTGATATATGGTTTGTTAAAATACAACAACATTTGGCTGAGATGCAACTATTTGAAAAAACAAAACAAAAAACATCTAAATATTGAGAAAATCACCTTTAAAGTTGTCCAAATGAAGTTTTAGCAATGCATATCACTAATCAAAAATGAAGTTTTAATATATTTACGGTAGACAATTTACTAAATATCTTCATGGAACATAATCTTTACATAATACCCTAATGATTTTTGGCATAAATTTGACTATTGCTACAAATATAACTGGTTTTGTGCTCTAATAATTTTAGAAAAAATATTTATAAATATTGCACATAATGTGACCACATTATGTGCAATATTTATAAATATTTTTTCTAAAATTATTAGAATATGTTTTACAAGAAAATACAATTTCAGTGTTTTTACTTCATAAATTTCATGTTTAATTCAATGTGTTACTTGCCATTTCTGTGTCATTATTTGTGAAACTACCAATTTTTGAGTGAAAATTGAATTTTTTTAGTGTGTGAATCACCTCAGTGAAAAACAAGGGAGTTACACTGCAAAAATGCTTTTCTTACTTAGATTTTTTGTCTTGTTTCCAGCCAAAATATCTAAAAATTCTTAAATCAAGAAGGATTTTCTAGACAAGCAAAAATGATTGTCTTGTTTTCAGAAAAAAGAAGTCAAAATGAAGTGAGTTTTTACTTGAAACAAGCAAAATAATCTTGTTTTTGGCTTGAAATAAGATTATTTATAAGATGATTTTGCTTTCTTTTTTCTGAAAACAAGACAATCATTTTTGCTTGTCTAGAAAATCCTTCTTGATTTAAGAATTTTTAGATATTTTGGCTGGAAACAAGACAGAAAATCTAAGTAAGAAAAGCATTTTTTGCAATGTATGAGCTGCATTTACTCACTTTTTTCCATAGCAATCACAGAATCAGTGGTTAATGTGAACGTCTTACCGAGTTCGGGTGCTTTACTCAGAGCGAAGGCAAACGCCCAGAACTTGCTGATGGGGGCGCTGTAGAACTCTGTGTCGCACACAGACTCCTGGAGCCCATGAGACGTCACCATATTGAACATGTACCAGCCCGTCCGCGTCGCCCCCATTATACTGACAGACAGACAACAGCAATGAGGAAACGTCAGCTACTGCACACATAAAACACGCTGTACTGCTTTCATTCCTCACTGCCAGGACTGTGGGCTGATCTCGCAGCATTGCAGTGACTATCAGAGAAACAAGAAAGCTCACAGAGGACACATTCCATCAGACTGAGATCATATCATAGCTGCAGAAACTCAGACTTATTGTGCAAAACTCACCGCCACAATACAAGGGTTAGTTCAGGTCTTTATGGAGGCCCATTTACAAAAATAAACGTGTAAATGCAACTCATAATGACTTTTTAGTTACAATTCTTGAGAAGAAAAGATAGAATTGCGATATAACCACAGAATTGCAAGATACAAACAGAATTCTGACTTTTGTTCTGAGTTTACATCTTAAAATTATATTTTGTTCCTCATAATTCTCTTTTTACATTTTGAAAGTGTAACATTTTTTTCATAATTCTGAGTTTACATCTCAAAATTCAAACACCTCATAATTCTGTATTTACCTTCTGAAATGATAACTTTTTTCATAATTCTGTTTACATCTCAGAATTCTAAATTTTTTTCTCATAATTCTGCATTTACATCTTAAAATTCTAATATTTTCTTCATAATTCTAAGTTTACATCTCAGAATTCTAACTTTTTTCATAATTCTGCATTTACATTTTGAAATTATAACTTTTCACAATTCTGAGTTTAAATCTCAAAATTCTAAAATTTTTCCTCATAATTCTGTATTTACCTTTTGAAATGATAACTTTTTTCATAATTCTGTTTACATCTCAAAATTCTAAATTTTTTTCTCATAATTCTGCATTTACATCTTAAAATTCTAATATTTTCTTCATAATTCTGTTTATTTCTCAGAATTCTAACCTCTATCTTATAATTCTGTATTACATCTTGAAATTATAAAATATTTAAAATAATTCTGAGTGTACATTTCAAAATTCTAACATTTTTTCCTCATATTTCTGTACTTACCCTTTGAAATGATAACTTTTTCATAATTCTGTTTACATCTCAAAATTCTATTTTTTTTCTCATAATTCTGCATTTACATCTTAAAATTCTAACATTTTCTTAAAATTCTAAGTTTACATCTCAGAATTCTAACCTCTATCTTATAATTCTCCATTTTCATCTTAAAATTCTAACTTTTATTTTCATAATTCTGCATTTACATTTTGAAATTATAACTTTTTTCATAATTCTGAGTTTACATCTCAAGATTCTAACATCTTGTCTCACAATTCTGTATTATATCTTGATTTGATTGAGTTTACATTTAAAAATTCTAACATCTTTTCCTCATAATTCTGTATTTACATCTTAAAATTATAACATTTTCGTCATAATTCTGAGTTTACATCTTAAAATTCAAACTTTTTTTATAATTCTGCATTTACATTTTGAAATTATAACTTTTTTCATAATTCTGAGTTTACATATCAAAATTATTTTTTCTCTCATAATTCTTAATTTACATCTAGAAATTATAAAAAAAAAATTTTTTGATTGTTTATAAATTTTGAGTTTACATCTTAAAATTCTAACTTTTTTCATAATTCTGCATTTACATTTTGAAATTATAACATTTTCTTCATAATTTGGGGTTTAAATCTCAAAATTCTAATATTTTTCTCACAGTTCTGTATTTACATCTTGAAATTTTAACATTTTCTTCATAATTCTGAGTTTACATCATGAAATTATAACTGTTTTTAATGAGTTTTACATCTCAAGATTATATATTTTTTTCTCATAATTCTGTATTTACATCTTACAATTATAAAAAAGTTTAATAATTCTGTATTTACATCTCAAAATTGTAAAAAAAATTTCTCATAATTCTGAGTTTACATTTCAAAATTCTAACTTTTTTCATAATTCTGTATTACATCTTGAAATTTTAACATTTTCTTCATTATTTTCTTCATAATTCTGAGTTTACATCATGAAATTATAATTATATATTTTAATGAGTTTTACATCCCAAAATTCTACCTTTTTTCATAATTCTGTATTTACATCTTAAAATTATATATATATATATATATATATATTTAATAATTCTGAGTTTATATCACAAAATTCTAACATTTTTTCCCTTAATTCTGTATTTACGTCTTGAAATGATAACATTTTCTTCATAATTTTCTTCATAATTCTGAGTTTACATCATGAAATTGTAACTGTTTTTAATGAGTTTTACATCTCAAGATTATATTTTTTTTCTCATAATTCTGTATTTACATCTTACAATTATAAAAAAGTTTAATAATTCTGTATTTACATCTCAAAATTCAATTTTCTTCATAATTCTGAGTTTATATCTCAAAATTCTAACATTTTTTTTCACAATTCTGTATTTACATCTTGAAATTGTAACATTTTCTTCATAATTCTAAGTTTACATCATGAAATTATAATTATATAGTTTTAATGAGTTTTACATCTCAAAATTCTACCTTTTTTCATAATTCTGTTTTTACATCTTACAATTATAAAAAAAAGTTTAATAATTCTGTATTTACATCTTGAAATTGTAACATTTTTTCGCATAATTCTGAGTTCACATTTCAAAATTCTAACTTTTTTTTCATAATTCTGTATTACATCTTGAAATTTTAACATTTTCTTCATAATTTTCTTCATAATTCTAAGTTTACATCATGAAATTATAATTATATAGTTTTAATGAGTTTTACATCTCAAAATTCTACCTTTTTTCATAATTCTGTTTTTACATCTTACAATTATTAAAAAAAGTTTAATAATTCTGTATTTACATCTCAAAATTGTAACATTTTTTCGCATAATTCTGAGTTCACATTTCAAAATTCAAACTTTTTTCATAATTCTGTATTTACATCTTAAAATTATATATAAATAAATATAAATATATATATATATATATATATATATATATATATATATATATATATATATTATAATAATTTTGAGTTTATATCTCCAAATTCTAATTTTTTTCCCCCTCAATTCTGTATTTATATCTTGAAATGCTAACTTTTTTCATAATTCTGAGTTTACATCTCAAAAACATAATTTTTTTCTCAGAATTCTGTATTTACCTTTTGAAATGATAACTTTTCTTAAGTATTGCAAAAGTCAGAATTGCAGAGTCTCTTGCAATTGTTTTTTTCTTGTTTTCACCACAGAATAAAAAAGTAATTGTGATCTCATAATGGAGTTTTTTCCCATGAGTTCATATCATGCAATTCCATCCTCTGATGTTTTCTTTATCAGACAGCAGGCGTCTCACCTGAATAAGGCCAGACATAACGACCAGAGCACAAGAGGCGTCCGCAAGTCCAACTTCTGCCTGTCCTTCATAAAGGCGCGTCCGAGAAATATAACAGCCGCATACGCGCCCGACAGAACAAACGCTGATCCCCTGAAACACATGATGATTCACTTTATGACCTAATGATAAGATATACATAGCCTAGAAATATTACATATGTGTAGATATTAAAAAACAAAAAGGTCAGCAAGATAAGGTTTATTTAACACATTTTACACACACTGTAATTCAAAGTGCATCACACAAAATCTATTTTAAAATCTAAAATGAATAAATGCAAATCAAATAATAAACTAGTTCAAATGAAAACCTCAATTCTTATTTAACAGCGGTTTCATAACGCATCTCTGTCCTGATCTGAACTTGCAAATAAAACGTTTTTGGATGCTTTATTATGAAATAGGCTGATTCTGATGTCCCAATCAGATGAAAAGTCAAAGGTTCGCCAATCTCCGCTATCCTCCACGTGAACCGGTTATATCACTGACACGGATCAATCAATTACAGCCGCTGACACACTTCATTTAGTTCACCCTCAGGGCATTAATGCACATAAATCATCAGGTGTTTCAGTGTTCGCTGTCCCATAATGTGACTGTGATGTTTAAGATGAAAGGTCAAAGGTGATTCTCTCAGACGGATGGCTTTATTGCTTCATTTTAACGAGCAGGGAGTGTTTAAACATACCATGTATTGACTTTACGAGAGGTTAAAATGTTGGATATATAACACATATGTGACCCTGGACCACAAAACCAGGCATAAGTGTACATTTTTTAGAAATTGAGATTTATGCATCATCTAAAAGTTATAAATAAATAAGCTTCTCATTGATGTAGGACAATATTTGGCTGAGATTATTTGAACTATTTGAAAATCTGCAATCTGAGGGTGTAAAAAAATCAAAATATTGAGAAAATCGCCTTTAAAGTTGTCCGAATGAACTTCTTGCAATGCATATTACTAATCAAAAATTACGTTTTGATATATTTGCGGTAGGAAATTTACTAAATATCTTCATGGAACATGATCTCAATATACTAATGATTTTTGGCATACAAGAAAAATCAATAATTGTGACTTTTTTTTTGGCTATTGCTACTTAAGTCTGTTTTTGTGCTCCAGGTCCACATATGAACATTTTAAAAACGTTATTAAATTAAATATTTGTGGCAATTGCCAAAAATACATGATATTAGGTCAAAGTTGCAAAAATCATTAGGATATTAAGTAAAAATGTTCCATGAAGATATTTTGTAAACTTTCTACCATAAATATATTAAAACTTAATTTTTGATTAGTAATATGCATTGCTAAGAACTGCATTTTGACAACTTTAAAGGTGATTTTCTCAATATTTAGATTTTTTTGCACCCTCAGATTGCAGATTTTCACATAATTGTATCTAGCCTAAATGTTGTCCTAACAAAACATACATGAATGGAAAGCTTATTTATTCAGCTTTCAGATGATGTATAAATCTCAACTTCGAAAAATTGACACTTAAGTCTGGTTTTGTGGTCCAGGGTCAAATATTTCACATTTTAAGCATCTTGGACTGTCTCTAACTGGGCAAATCCAGCATTATAGATGTGATTTATAAATGCTTAGAGCATGTATGTGTTACCATCTGTTTATATTTTAATAAACCCTTGTTGATAGAGTCTAAAAATCTGAAAAATATTAGTCTATGCACAGGTTTTCTATGATAAAAAGGAAAATAATCACATATTATGGATGCGACAAAAAAAAAAACGTTTTTGAGAGACTACATATATAACTTTTTTTAATAATTCTGAGTTTACATCTCAAAATTCTAATTTTTTTCCCTCATATTTCTGTATTTACATATTGAAATTATATAATTTTTGTAATAATTCTGAGTTTACATCTTAAAATTCTAACATTTTCCCCTCATAATTCTGTATTTACATATTGAAATTATATATTTTTTTAATAATTCTGAGTTTACATCTTAAAATTATAACTTTTTTTTAATAATTCTAAGTTTAGATCTCAAAATTATAAAATTTTTTCCCTCATAATTCTGTATTTACATATTGAAATTATATATTTTTTTTAATAATTCTGAGTTTACATCGTAAAATTATACATTTTGTAATAATTCTGAGTTTACATCTTAAAATTCTAACATTTTTCCCTCATATTTCTGTTTTTACATATTGAAATTATATATATATTTTAATAATTCTGAGTTTACATCTTAAAATTATAACTTTTTTCATAATTCTGCATTTATATGTTGAAATTATAACATTTTCTGCATAATTCATAATGCTTTCTATGTTAAAAACAGGGAAATAATCATGCATTATGGATGCAATAAAACAAGCGTTTTTGAGAGACTACTTTGTGACATACTTTGTAGGACTTCTGCAAATAAATATGCAGAAACCAGATGCAATAATACCCAACAAATAGGTAAGCGATAGCTCTTCACAGAACATATAATTGCTACTTTATTTTAATTTTATGTGTCTGTTTATGAGGAATATGTACTGTTATTAAAAATCATGCACTAAACATAAAAAAAATGCTTTGGAAAACTTTAGGAGAGACCTCACATGGGTAGTAGGAAATTTACTAAATATCTTCATGGAACATGATCTTAATATACTAATGATTTTTGGCATAAAAGAAAAATCGATAATTGTGACTTTTTTTTGGCTATTGCTACTTAAGACTGTTTTTGTGCTCCAGGTTCACATATGAACATTTTAAAAACGTTATTAAATTAAATATTTGTGGCAATTGCCAAAAATACATGATATTAGGTCAAAGTTGCCGATTTTATGGCAAAAATCATTAGGATATTAAGTAAAAATGTTCCATGAAGATATTTTGTAAACTTTCTACCATAAATATATTAAAACTTAATTTTTGATTAGTAATATGCATTGCTAAGAACTGCATTTTGACAACTTTAAAGGTGATTTTCTCAATATTTAGATTTTTTTGCACCCTCAGATTGCAGATTTTCACATAATTGTATCTAGCCTAAATGTTGTCCTAACAAAACATACATGAATGGAAAGCTTATTTATTCAGCTTTCAGATGATGTATAAATCTCAACTTCGAAAAATTGACACTTAAGTCTGGTTTTGTGGTCCAGGGTCAAATATTTCACATTTTAAGTGTCTGGGACTGTCTCTAACTGGGCAAATCCAGCATTATAGATGTGATTTATAAATGCTTAGAGCATGTATGTGTTACCATCTGTTTATATTTTAATAAACCCTTGTTGATAGAGTCTAAAAATCTGAAAAATATTAGTCTATGCACAGGTTTTCTATGATAAAAAGGAAAATAATCATGTATTATGGATGCGACAAAAAAAAAAAACGTTTTTGAGAGACTACATATATAACTTTTTTTAATAATTCTGAGTTTACATCTCAAAATTCTAATTTTTTTCCCCCTCATAATTCTGTATTTACATATTGAAATTATATATATTTTTTAATAATTCTGAGTTTACATCTTAAAATTATAAATTTTTTAATAATTCTGAGTTTACATCTTAAAATTATAACTTTTTCAATAATTCTGCATTTACATGTTGAAATTATAACATTTTCTGCATAATTCATAATGCTTTCTATGTTAAAAACAGGGAAATAATCATGCATTATGGATGCAATAAAACAAGCGTTTGCTATTGCTACTTAAGTCTGTTTTTGTGCTCCAGGTTCACATATGAACATTTTAAAAATGTTATTAAATTAAATATTTGTGGCAATTGCCAAAAATACATGATATTAGGTCAAAGTTGTCGATTTTATGGCAAAAATCATTAGGATATTAAGTAAAAATGTTCCATGAAGATATTTTGTAAACTTTCTACCATAGATATATTAAAACTTATTTGATTTGATTATTTGATTAGTAATATCCATTGCTAAGAACTGCATTTTGACATCTTTAAAGGCTATTTTCTCAATATTTAGATTTTTTGCACCCTCAGATTACAGATTTTAACATAATTGTATCTAAATGTACCCTATCCTAACAAACCATACATCAATAGAAAGCTCATATTTCTGTATTTACATATTGAAATTATATATATATTTTTTTAATAATTCTGAGTTTACATCTCAAAATTCTACAATTTTTTCCCTCATAATTCTGTATTTACATATTGAAATTATATATATATATTAATAATTCTGAGTTTACATCTCAAAATTCTAACATTTTCCCCTCATATTTCTGTATTTACATATTGAAAATATATGTATATATATTTTAATAATTCTGAGTTTACATCTTAAAATTATAACTTTTTTTAATAATTCTGATTTCACATCTCAAAATTCTGTTTTTTTTCCCTCATAATTCTGTATTTACATATTGAAATTATATATATTTTTAATAATTCATAATGCTTTCTATGCTTTCTAAGGGAAATAATCATGCATTATGGATGCAACAAAAAAAATAGCATTTTTGAGAGACTGCATACTTTGTAGGATTTCTGCGAATGAAAATGCACAAACCAGATGCAATAATACCCAACAAATATAGAAGCGATGGCTCTTCACAGAACATATAATTGCTACTTTATCTATTTATTTTAATTCTGAAGTGTCTATTTATGAGGAATATGTACTTTTATTAAAAATCATGCACTAAAAATAAAAAAAAGATAACTTCACATGGGTATTTGAACCACCAAATGACATCTTGTGCTTTCAGTTATTAAAATGCAAAATAAAAGCATCACTAGTGGTTTTGAACCTCACTTTATGTGTACAAAGTTTATTTATTTATTATTTATTTATTTATTTGCTTGTTTATTTATTCAGTAATGCATTCATTAATTCAAACATGTAAATAAACATAAATGTAAAGATTTTATTTCAATAAATAAATGTAAAATGATCACATAATTTGTAAAAAAGCAAGTTTTGAAATGCAAAATAAAAGCATCATCACTAAACTGTAATACTTTTACCCCACTTTACACTTTAAAACCTTTGTTTGTCTGTATAATCGTAATTATTATTAAATGTATTAATTTGTTTATTTAAACCTGTAAATAAACAGAAACTTTTGGGATTTTATTTAAAGAAATAAACACAAAAAAATTGTGAAATTTGTTCACTTAAACATTTAATTTTGATGTGTCTATTTATGAGGAATATGTACTGTTATTAAAAAATAAAAATAAATTATTTAAAAACTTTAAGAGAGACCTCACATGGGTATCCAAACTACCAAGTGTTGACATTTTGTGCTTTTTGTGTAGTAAAAACCTTTAAAAACTTACTTTTTCAGGGTAAGGTTGACATTTGCATGCTTTTTATTATAGAAATAAGTGATGCATATTGCATATCAAAGTTTACATGTATACATAAAAGCCCAGCCTATTCTATATGACTCTTAACAGAATGAACTGAAATGAATCAGTGATTCACTTCTGATCATTTGACTCACCAGTTGTGCTGAAACCATTCATAAGCGACGCGCTGGTCAAATTGACGCTCGAAGTCAAACGCATAAAGGGACTCGTTCATCTTCAAACTAAATGAGATGAAATGTTCAGCAGATGAGCTTGAAGTGATGAAGGTGTTTCCGAGAGGAAACCGGAGAGGATCGGTGATCGGCACGAAAGAGCGCCTCCTGCTCAACTTTATAATGATATGCGGGAGGAGGAGGAGCCAGAGCTGCAGCCTCATCCAATCAGGGTCAAGAGAAAAGATGCCTGGACGATTGCAGAAGTAGCGCAGGTATATTTGTAGCAAAGGACAACAATATACCATACACTGCAAAAAAAATGCTTTTTTGTCTTGTTTCCAGCCAATATATCTTAAAATGCTTAAGTCAAGAAGGATTTTCTAGACAAGCTAAAAGTATTGTCTTGTTTTCAGAAAAAAAGAAGTCAAAATCAAGTGAGTTTTTGCTTGAAACGAGCAGAAAACTAGATGATTGTTGCTTGTTTCAAGAGATTTTAAGAATTTAAAGCCATGTACACTGCAAAAAAAGCTTTTCTTACTTAGATTTTTTGTCTTTTTTCGAGCCAAAATATCTAAAAATCCTTAAAACAAGAAGGATTTTCTAGACAAGCAAAATTATTGTCTTTTTTTCAGAAAAAAGTCAAAATTAAGTGAGTTTTTGCTTGAAACAAGCTAAATAATCTAGTTTTCTGCTTGAAATAAGAATATTAAGCAGAAAACTAGATTATTTTGCTTGTTTGAAGAGATGAATTACAACACAGAATTTAAAGCCATGTAAATATTGGTTTAATACATTATATTAAAATTAAATACATGTTTAACAATTTAAATAAACCAAACGTAAAAGTTGACTTTATTGCAATACAATGTATCATATTTTTACCATTTTTAAATAAACAAAATATAAATGTTGCATTATTAAATATACAACTATATTATAATAAAAAGTATTGTCTTGTTTTCAGAAAAAAAGTCAAAATTAAGTCAAAATTTAAGAAAAATATTCTTATTTCAAGCAGAAAATTAGATTATTTTGCTTGTTTCAACCAAAAACTTTTTTTTTTTTTTCTGAAAACAAGACAATAGTTTTTACTTGTCTAGAAAATCCTTACTGATTTAAGAATTGTTTTTATATTTTGTCTGGAAACAAGACTAAAAATCGTTTTTTTTTGCAAATGATTATTACTCTTTATTCTTTAAAAACAAGTTCAGTGTCATGAACAGCAGCCTTGAGATAAATTACAACACACAATTTACAGTCATGTAAATATTGCTTTATATCCTAATACATTATTTTAAAATTACATACACGTTTAACGATTTAAATAAACCAAATGTAAAAGTTGACTTTCATCTGACTTTATTGCATTAAAATGTATCAGATTTTTACCATTTTTAAAAAAACAAAATATAAATGTTGCATTATATCCAACTATATTATAATAAAAATTATTGTCTTTATTGTTTTCAGAAAAAAAGTCAAAATTAAGTCAAAATTTAAGCAAAATAATTTTATTTCAAGCAGAAAAATATATTATTTTGCTTGTTTCAAGAGATGAATTACAACACAGAATTTAAAGCCGTGTAAATATTGTACGTAACGTAAAAGCTGACTTTATTGCAAAATATAAATGTTGCATTATTAAATATCCAACTATATTATAATAAAATTATTGTCTTGTTTTCAGAAAAAAAGAAGTCAAAATTTTGTCAAAATGTAAGCAAAATATTCTTATATGAAAACAAGACAAAAATCTCAGTAAGAAAAGCAATTTTTGCATTGTATGGGTCAAAATTATAGACTTTTCTTTTATGCCAAAAATCATTAGGATATTAAGTAAAGATCATGTTCCATGAAGATATTTAGTAAATTTCCAGACCATAAATATATCAAAACTTAATTTTTGCTTAGTAATATGCATTGCTAACTTCATTTGGACAACTTTAAAGGTCAAACAAAACTGAAACAATCCTGTTCATCAGCGGACTCTAAAGAGCAATTCACACATGGGACCCACCCACTTCTGAAGACCATGAAGATGGACTTCTGAAGATCATCTTTAATTCTGTGCACTTTTGTATTCAGAGTGCCTTCTGTCAAACAATGAACAAATAAATAAGTAAATAAATAAATAAATGCATACCATGAAAATAGGGTGATTAACTTTACATTTACAATTTTTTTATGGTCTGTTATGTAAATAATGGATTTTTATTGAGTTTATATTTTAAAGGTTTTTAAAATAATTTTTACATTTTAATTAATTAATTTTATTTTTTGGAATTTATGGGAAAAGTCTGAATTGTGAGAAAAAAAAATAATCTGATTTCCCCCCCATTTGCTTCCATAGTAATAAACTTTAGACCTTACAAACTTTTATTTTGAAACATCACATTCTTCTGTTTAACTATTTTATTTTATTTGTTTTATTTTTATTTATTTGGAATTGATGGGAAAAATCTGAATTGTGAGATATAAACTCAGGATTGTGAGAAAAAAGTCTGAAATGTGAGATAAAAAAATCGCAGCTGCAATTTTTTAATTTGCATTCATAGTAATAAACATTAAACCTTATATACCTTTATTTTGAAAAATCCCATTGATCTGTTTAACTAGTTTTTATTTTTATTTTATTTATTTATTTGGAATTGATGGGAAAAATCTGAGTTGTGAGATATAAACTCAGAATTGCGAGAAAAAAAGTCCAAAATGTGAGATAATAAATAACAAAAACCTTTTTTTTAATTTGTTTCCATAGTAATACACTTTAGACCTTACACACTTTTATTTTGAAAAATTACATTATTCTTTTTAATCTAGTTTCCATTTTTATTTTATTTCATTTATTTTTTGGAATTGATGGGGAAAGTCTGAATTGTGAGATATAAAAATCGCAGCTACATTTTTTTTCATTTTCATTCATAGTAATAAACATTAGACCTTACAAACTTTTATTTTGAAAAAAATCACATGGTTCTATTTAACTACTTTTCATTTTTATTTTATTTATTTATTTATTTGGAATTGATGGGAAAAATCTGAATAGTGATTTATAAACTCAGAATTGCGAGAAAAAGTCCTGAATGCGAGAAAAAAAGTCACAACTTTCCCCCAAACTTTTATTTTGAAAAATCGCAGTGTTCTGTTTAACTGAGTCGCTGCTGCGTCCTGCTTCTCTGCTGAAGTTTATGCAAAACAATAATGCGGAAAGCTGCATAAACTCACTCACTGCAAGTATGTCAAGATATATTTTTCTAGCGATTATTAAACTACATCAAGCGTCTTTCCAATGACAGCAACCGCTTTAAAGTGCTTTCAGCTTTATGTCGCGTGTTTGCATGTAAAAGTCACCCACAGTTTATAACTGATTGATGTCAGCTCATGAAAACACAAGATCCTTCAGTTCCTGCTGTGTGTTTGCTGTTGTTCCTGTTATCAGAGTGTGACAGATGTCTATTCTTATGGGCGTTGTTGTATAAAAATGCTGATATTGGTTTGACTGAAAGGCCATTCAGCAGAAACTCCTTCAGACAGTATTAAAGCACATTAAGACTGCAAACCTTGTCTGTTTAAGTGTTTTAGATGTCTGAAAACATGAAAGTGCTACTCCTGAAAGAGCCACGAGAGACTGACACTGAAGCAGACCCTTATATCCAGGTAATACCTCATTATATGTCATAATAATCAGTGTTACTTTTAAAAGTAATGCGTTATAATATTGTGTTACTCCCTAAAAAAAGTTACTAATTACGTTACTTTGTTACTTTTTATGGAAAGTAATGCGTTACATTACTTTTGCGTTACTTTTTAAATTTGGGCAGGGCTTGCTTGTTTGTTTTTAATTTAAAAACGTTTGATTCTTAGTAAATGTAAAAGCTCTTTCACACCAAAATGAAATGAAGTGAATAAGGCTAAGGTTAAAGGAAAAATAAATCGATGTCTGTACAGTAGAACTGTAGGAAAAGAAAGTTCAACACTCTTCAGCAATGAGAAAAAAAAAAAAATGTTAGTTAATCTGAAGTATGTTTTGTTTATTAGTACACTGAAAATATACTTTTTCAAAAAAGCAACGCCAGTTACTTTTTGTTTCCTTTATGTATTTAATCCCATTTTATTGCTGCTGACCTTTATTGATCCAATTCAACCGTACACTGCAAAAATACTTTTCTTACTTAGATTTTTTTGTCTTGTTTCCAGCTAAAATATATTAAAAAAATCCTAAATCAAGAAGTAAATAATCATTTTCTTGTTTTCAGAAAAAAACAAGTCAAAATTAAGTGAGTTTTTGCTTAAAACGAGACAATAATTTTTACTTTAATAATTTTTTGATATTTTGGATTGAAACATGCAAAAAATCTAAGTAAGAAAAGCATTTTTCAGTGCACTAATAAGCAAAACTTACTTTATATTAACTAAGATTTGTGTTTTTTTCCTCATTGCTGAAGAGTGTTGAACATTCTTTTCCTACAGTTCTACTGTACAGACGTCAATTAAATTTTCCTTCAGCCTTAGCCTTATTCACTTCATTTCATTTTGGTGTGAAAGGGCTTTTACATTTGCTAAGAATCAAACTTTTTTATATTAAAAACAAACAAGCAAGCCCTGCCCAGATTTAAAAAGTAACGCAAAAGTATTGTAACGCATTACTTTCCAAAGAAAGTAACTAAGTAACGTAATTAGTTACTTTTTAGGGAGTAACGCAATATTGTAAAGCATTACTTTCCAAAAAGTAACTAAGTAACGTAATTAGTTACTTTTTAGGGAGTAACGCAATATTGTAAAGCATTACTTTCCAAAAAGTAACTAAGTAACGTAATTAGTTACATTTTTAGGGAGTAACGCAATATTGTAAAGCATTACTTTCCAAAAAGTAACTAAGTAACGTAATTAGTTACATTTTTAGGGAGTAACGCAATATTGTAAAGCATTACTTTCCAAAAAGTAACTAAGTAACGTAATTAGTTACTTTTTTAGGGAGTAAAGCAATATTGTAACGGATTACTTTCCATAAAAAGTAACTAAGTAACGTAATTAGTTACATTTTTAGGGAGTAACGCAATATTGTAAAGCATAACTTTCCAAAAAGTAACTAAGTAACGTAATTAGTTACTTTTTAGGGAGTAACGCAATATTGTAAAGCATTACTTTCCAAAAAGTAACTAAGTAACGTAATTAGTTACATTTTTAGGGAGTAACGCAATATTGTAAAGCATTACTTTCCAAAAAGTAACTAAGTAACGTAATTAGTTACTTTTTAGGGAGTAACGCAATATTGTAAAGCATTACTTTCCAAAAAGTAACTAAGTAACGTAATTAGTTACTTTTTTAGGGAGTAACGCAATATTGTAACGGATTACTTTCCATAAAAAGTAACTAAGTAACGTAATTAGTTACTTTTTTAGGGAGTAACGCAATATTGTAAAGCATTACTTTCCAAAAAGTAACTAAGTAACGTAATTAGTTACTTTTTAGGGAGTAACGCAATATTGTAACGCATTACTTTCCAAAAAGTAACTAAGTAACGTAATTAGTTACTTTTTTAGGGAGTAAAGCAATATTGTAACGCATTACTTTTTTTAAAAGTAACTAAGTAACGTAATTAGTTACTTTTTTAGGGAGTAATGCAATATTGTAACGCATTACTTTCCATAAAAAGTAACTAAGTAACGTAATTAGTTACTTTTTTAGGGAGTAATGCAATATTGTAACGCATTACTTTCTAAAAGTAACTAAGTAACATAATTAGTTACTTTTTTAGGGAGTAACCAATATTGTAACGCATTACTTTCCATAAAAAGTAACTAACATAATTAGTTACTTTTTAGGGAGTAACGCAATATTGTAACGGATTACTTTCTAAAAGTAACTAAGTAATGTATTTGGTTACTTTTTTAGAGAGTAACACAAGATTGTAATGCATTACTTTCTAAAAGTAACTTTCCCCAACACTGGTCATCATAATACTCACAGTATGTGTTTTGAGTGTAATATTGGGTGTTTGTTTCAGGAATTGGCCTCATGTGGACACACAGCTGCTTCGATTCCAGTTCTGTCCTTTAAATTTGTGTCTCTGGATGAGCTGTCAGAGCGGGTGAGTTTGGAAAACTAGTTGTGAAGTTGACTGGTGCAGTTGTTGTGGTTTGTTAGATATGAACTCTTTGTGGTTTTGTTCTGGAAACACCAGCTCTTTCAGCCCGAGAGGTTTGGAGGTCTGATCTTCACCAGTCCCAGAGCCGTGGAGGCCGTCAAGACGTGTTTAGAGTCTCACAAACACAGACACAGTGAGTCTGGATCATCAAATGCATTAAGAGATGCTGGAAACCATGCTGAATGCTTTTGTAGTTGAAGACTGATGCATGGTGCTTATTATGCATATTTTCACAAAAGAGCAACTCTTCCATAGGGGTTTGTAATAAACAAATGCAGTGTTATTTTAGCATCATTGAGATACTTTTATAGTATTTATTACATTTTTTTGAATAAGCTTTTATTTTTATATTTTCCATTTTAATTATTGCTCATTTTTATTCATGTTGTTCAGTTTTTTTATTATTATTTTTTGTATATGTGTACATACTTTTATTTTGAAAAATCACATTGTTCTCTTTAACTAGTTTGCATTTTTATTTTATTTTATTTATTTATTTTTTGGAATTGATGGGAAAAGTCTGAATTGTGAGATATAAACTCAGAATTGCAAGAAATAAGTCCGAAATATGAGACAAAATTCCCCCATTTCCTTCCATAATAATAAATATTAGACCTTACATACTTTTATTTTGAAAAATCACATTGTTCTGTTTAACTAGTTCTCATCTTTATTTTATTTTATTTATTTTTTTGGATATGATGGGAAAAGTCTGAATTGTGAGATATAAACTTGCAAGAAAAAAGTCTGAAATGTTTAAAATAATTCCCCCATTTGCTTCCATAGTAATAAACATTAGACCTTACATACTTTTATTTTGAAAAATCACATTGTTCTGTTTAACTAGTTTTCATTTTTATTTTATTTTATTTATTTATTTATTTAATTATTTGAATTGATGGGAAAAGTCTGAATTGTGAGATATAAACTTAAAATTGCAAGAAAAAAGTCTGAAATGTTTAAAACAATTCCCCCATTTGCTTCCATAGTAATAAACATTAGATCTTAACTTTTATTTTGAAAAATCACATTGTTCTGTTTAACTAGTTTTCTTTTTTCTTTTTTTTTTTAATTGATGGGAAAAGTCTGAATTGTGAGATATAAACTTGCAAGAATAAAGTCTGAAATATGAGACAAAATTCCCCCATTTGCTTCCATAATAATAAATATTAGACCTTACATACTTTTTTATTTTGAAAAATCACATTGTTCTCTTTAACTAGTTTTCATCTTTATTTTATTTTATTTATTTTTTTGGAATCAATGGGAAAAGTCTGAATTGTGAGATATAAACTCAGACTTGCAAGAAATAAGTCTGAAATGTGAAAAAAAATCATGGTTTTACTGTTTTTTGCTGTCTGTTCTCACAGTGATCTCAGCCACTAGATGTCACAATTTCATCTCTTTTTATCACTTTTCATAATAAATGATTGGGTGAATGTCTAAAATGATGAAAAAACTTATTTGGGACCTTTATATTGTATTTTGCATTGTGACAAATATATCATGACAGTTTAGCACATTATTTGTTATATTGCATTTGATTTATGCTGATTCTCTGATGTTTTTATTCTCCAGAATGGGACGCAGTGAAAGACAAATGGAACGAAAAGTCAGTTTATGTGGTTGGGAAAGCGACAGCGTCTTTAGGTACGAAATGATTTCACACACAGACGCTCATCTGATAGACCTGAGTGAGTTCTTATGGATCAGGAGATTATAGCACAGTATTTACTGTCTGTGCTTTAACACAATAGCAGCACATCAGACGTTTCTCACACACCGCTGGGATTCACACGTCCCTGATGAGTGCTTTAAGAGCCCAGCTGTTAATGAAGGAAGTGTGTGTTTGTTGATCACCTGCGTCCTGATGAAGGTCTTTTGTTTCTGTCAGCTGAGTAAATCTAAATCTGCTCACACCTGCAGACGCACTGAACACACCTGTGATGATAATCACCTTCCTCTCTCAGCGTCAGCTTCTCTCTGTGTTTCTCTGCATTTCTTTTCTCTGTTTTTGCGTTTAAAAATCGACTACATTTTTGTTAGAACATATAATACACTGCCGCTCAAAGTTTGGGATCAGTAAGATTTTAAATGCTTTTTAAAGGAGACTTTTCTGCTCATTAAGGCTGCGTTAATTAGATTAAAAATACAGAAAAAAATTTAATATTGTGAAATATTAATGCAATTTAAAATAGTGGTTTTCTGTTTTAATATACTTTAAAATATAATTTATTTCTGTGACACAAACCTGTATTTTTAGCATCATTACTGCAGTCTTCAGTGTCACATGATCCTTCAGAAATCATTCTAATATACGGATTTATTAATATTTTTTTTTGAACCTGTGATATTATTTCAGCATTCTTTGAACGATAAAACGTTAAAAATAACAGCATTTATGTAAAATAGAAAACTTTTGTAACAAAAAACACCTTGTTCAAAGTTTGGAGTCAGTCTCTCTTTGAAAGAAATTAATACTTTTATTCATCAAGGATGTGTTAAAGTGATAGTAAGGACTTATATTGTTAGAAAAGATTTTTAGCTTGAATAAATGCTGTTCTTTTTTCAATTTTTATTAATCAAAGAATCCTAAAAAAAAATGACATTGAAGACTGGAAAAATGGCTGATAAAAATTCAGCTTTGCATCACAGAAATCAATTATATTTTAAAGTATATTAAAATTAAAAAATGCAATTTTGAATTGCAATAATATTTTATAATATTACCTTTTTCTGCATTTTTGATCAAATAAATGGAAGCATAAGAGACTTAAAAAAAAAAAAAAAACATAAAAAATCTTCCTGATCCCATTTTTTTTGAGTGGCAGTGTGTGTGTGTATATATATATATATATATATATATATATATATATATATATACTTAATTTTCCAGATTTTCAAATAGTTGTCTCGGCCAAATTGTTTCTGGTTTTATTTTTTAAATATTTACATTTTGTATTATTTAGTTAGTTATTTTATAATCTCAAAAGTAGTTATGTTTGATAGCCATTGAAATTATAACATATCTTTATTTTTTATGGTGTTATTTAAATATTTAAATGTTTAAATATTTATTTTTAATAAAAAATATTATCTATTGTATATTTGTATTTATTCATTTAATTGTTTCTTTATTTTCTAATGGTACAAATAGTTATTTTTGATGGAAATGTAAATATGTTTTTAAAAAATGTAAAAATGTGATAATGGTGGTTTTTGAATAGTTCAGTAAATTAAATACTTTACAATATATATATATATATATATATATATATAACATTTTTGCAGTAATGGTGGTTGACCCTAAACATAAGGTTAATTATTATTATGCAAAGTATAATTTACATTTTTTCTTTTTTTGTGCTGAAATCAGATAAATCAGATTTACAATCAGAGTTCCACTGTCAGCACCTTTTAGTAATAAAACAGTTTCAAGTGATGAGGTTTTCGTAATTGTGTATACATTTATATTGTCTGCTGCAATGTTTAGTTGCAGATTTGGGTCTGAAGCCGTTGGGTGAAGATACAGGAACCGCAGACACTCTGGCTCTTCTCATCCTACAAAGTATGACCATTTCAAACATTCATTTCTCTTCTGACCTCAAAATGTTTCATGTTTTCATAATGAAGTCTTCGTTAATGTTGTGTTTTGTTAAATGCAGGGGAAAATCAAGAGATTCTGCCGCTTTTCTTTCCCTGCGGCTCCATCAAACGCGAGGTTCTGCCGACCGCGCTCAGAAAAAACAGTGAGATCATTTGTTCAAACATTTACATATTAAATCTGTGACCTTACAAAATGCTGCATTTGTAATACAAACTTATTTGTTAGTGACTTTTATGATTTTATTAGATTTTATATATATTTATATATATATATATATATATATATATATATATATATAATCTTTTGTAGATTAAATGTGACCCTGGAGCGCAAAACCAGCAATAGACAAAAATACATTGTATGGCTCAAAATTATAGATTTTTCTTTTATGACAAAAATCATTAGGATATTAAGATGTTCCATGAAGATATTTAGTAAATTTCCTACTGCAAATATATCAAAACCTAATGTTTGATTAGTAATATGCATTGCTAAGAACTTCATTTGGACAACTTTAAAGGTGATTTTCTCAATATTTAGATTTTTTTTCACCCTCAGATTGCAGATTTTCAAAAAGTTGTCTCAGACAAATTTTTTATGGTTTTATTTTTTAAATATTAAATTTTTTTTTTAATTATTTAGTTATTTTATAATTCTAAAAAGTAGTTATGACATTGAAATTAAAACACATCTTTATTTTTTTTAATGGTGTTATTTAAATATTTACATGTTTAAATATTTATTTTTAATTAAAAATATTATCCATTGTTTATTTTTATTTATTCGTTTAATTATTTATTTATTTTCTAATGGTACAAATAGTTATTTTGGATGGAAATTGAAATAATATGTTTTTTTTTTAAAAAACGTGATAATGGTGGTTTTTGAATAGTTCAGTAAATTAAATACTTTACAATTGAATGTTGCTTTACAGCCAAAAATACATTGAATGGATCAAAATTAATTTTTCTTTTATGTAAAAAATCATTAGGATATTAAGTAAAGATCAGGTACCATGAAGATATTTAGTAAATTTCCTACTGTAAATATATCAAAACTTAATTTTTGATTGGTAATATGCATTGCTAAGAACTTCATTTGGACAACTTTAAAGGTGATTTTCTCAATATTTAGATATTTTTCACCCCCAGATTCCAGATTTTCAAATTTTTTGATGGTTTTATTTTTTAAATATTATTATTTAGTTATTTTATAATCTCAAAAGTTGTTATTTTTGATGGACATAGAATTTATAACAAATGTATTTAATTTCGATGCCGTTATTTGAATATTTAAATATTTATTTTTAATTAAAAATATTATCCATTGTATATTTTTATTTATTCGTTAATTATTTATTTACTTTCTAATGGTACAAATAGTTATTTTTGATGGAAATTGAAATAATATGTTTAAAACGTGATAATGGTGGTTTTTGAATAGCTTTACAAATGAATGTTACTTTATTACACCCATTAATGCAAATAAGTAATAAATAACAAACACACTTAATACCTAATTATTTCTTGTCCTGCTCTGTTTTCACATTCTCCATCGCTCTTTCCTACCGTAAATATATCAAAACTTCATTTCAGATTCTAGATTTTCAAATAGTTGCATCTCGACCAAATATGGTCCTATCCTAACAAACCATACAAGTAATGGAAAGCTTAATTATTCAATTTTGACATTAGCTTATTTTTCAAAATTGGCCCTTATGATTGGTTTTGTGGTTCAGGGTCACATATAATATTATATTCAATCTGATACTCCAGAATGAACCTTTATGTTTGCACTATGATTTTTTTTTTCTCTTTTTTTTTTTAATATGATTTTTGACCTTCAGCTGCACATTAGATGTGTTTTGTTGCCCAAAATACTCCCAAGAAATGAGTTTCTTCTTGTGTTTGAATCAGTATTTGTTTATCATTGTTGTTTCTCTGTCAGATATTCCTCTGGAGACTCTGACCGTCTATCAAACGTCTGAACATCCTGATCTGCAGAAGAACATCACTGAATATTTCACTCAGCAGGTGTGTGTCAGACATCATACGTCTGTCTGTTCATGGCAGCGCTGCAGAGCTGGATAATAACTGATTAGATGTAATCTGTTTTACGTAATCAGATTCCAGAAATGGAGTACTTGTAATTAGAGTAAGTTACATTTTGGTAAGCTACAGTTACCTCTTTATGGATTACATGATTATTTATGGATTCTCTCTAATTCCTCTTTTTTGTCTTTTAAAATTTCCTTTCTAAAATAGTGTATAAATAGTCACTTCTATACACTTAGAAAGTCCGGTTTTGTGGACATTCACACATAGACTAGTCATTAGTCCGGTGGGGTATTTAATCATGTCTTGTGTTTATTATTGAAAGGCTTTTGTCTTTCAAACTCATCAAAATGCACAAATTATTATTTGTGGTTTGCATTCTCAAACGTTTTGTCATCTGAACCCCTTTCAGCTAAAATAACATTGAAAATCAGGTCAGGGAATTATATATATATATATATTGTTTTTTTCGTCAGTCGTGGAATATCAGTTTTTTTTTCTTTTTTATCACCATATTTTTTATTGCGTTGTTTCACACGTTTTTCATGTTGCTATGTTTGCTAATAGCATGTTAATCATGCTAGAAACATGCTAGCAACTTGCTAATCATGCTAAAAACATATTAACAACTTGTTAATCGTGCTAGTAACATGCTAGCAACTTCTTAATAAAATGCTAGTCATGCTAGCAATTTGGTAATCATGCTAGAAACATGCTAGCAGCTTGTTAATAAAATCCCATTCATGCTAGCAACTTGCTAATCGTGCTAGAAAAATGCTAGCAGCTTGTTAATAAAATGCTAATCATGCTAGTAACATGCTAGCAAGTTGTTAATCATGCTAGAAACATGCTAGCAACTTGTTAATCATGCTAGAAACATGTTAGCAAATTGCTAATAATGTTAAAAACATGTTAACAACTTGCTAATCATGTTAGTAACATGCTAGCAACTTCGTAATAAAATGCTAGTCATGCTAGCAATTTGGTAATCATGCTAGAAACATGCTAGCAGCTTGTTAATAAAATCCCATTCATGCTAGCAACTTGCTAATCGTGCTAGAAAAATGCTAGCAGCTTGTTTATAAAATGCTAATCATGCTAGTAACATGCTAGCAAGTTGTTAATCATGCTAGAAACATGCTAGCAACTTGTTAATCATGCTAGAAACATGTTAGCAAATTGCTAATAATGCTAAAAACATGCTAACAACTTGCTAATCATGTTAGTAACATGCTAGCAACTTCTTAATAAAATGCTAGTCATGCTAGCAATTTGGTAATCATGCTAGAAACATGCTAGCAGCTTGTTAATAAAATCCCATTCATGCTAGCAACTTGTTAATCATGCTAGAAACATGCTAGCAACTTGCTAATCGTGCTATAAACATACTAGCAACTTGCTAATCGTGCTAGAAAAATGCTAGCAGCTTGTTAATAAAATGCTAATCATGCTAGTAACATGCTAGCAAGTTGTTAATCATGCTAGTAACATGCTAGCAACTTGTTAATAATGCTAGAAACATGTTAGCAAATTGCTAATAATGTTAAAAACATCCTAACAACTTGCTAATCATGTTAGTAACATGCTAGCAACTTCTTATTAAAATGCTAATCATGCTAGCAACTTGCTAATGATGCTAGAAACTTACTGCCAACTTGCTAATCATGCTAGAAACATGTTAGCAACTTGTTAATCATGCTAAAAACATGCTAACAACTTGCTAAAAACATGTTTATCATGCTAGAAACAAATGCTAGCAACGTGATAGTTGTCCTATAAACATACTAGCAACTTGCTAATCATGCTAGAAACATGCTAGCAACTTGTTAATCATGCTAGAAACATACTAGCAACTTGCTAATCATGCTAGTAACATGCTAGCAACTTGTTAATCATGCTAGAAACATGTTAGCAAATTGCTAATAATGTTAAAAACATGCTAACAACTTGCTAATCATGTTAGTAACATGCTAGCAACTTCTTAATAAAATGCTAATCATGCTAGCAACTTGCTAATGATGCTAGAAACTTACTGCCAACTTGCTAATCATGCTAGAAACATGTTAGCAACTTGTTAATCATGCTAAAAACATGCTAACAATTTGCTAAAAACATGTTTATCATGCTAGAAACATGCTAGCAACGTGCTAGTCATCCTATAAACATACTAGCAACTAGCTAATCATGCTGTAAACATGCTAGCAACTTGCTAATCATGCTAGAAACATACTAGCAACTTGTTTATCATGCTAGAAACATACTAGCAACTTGCTAATCATGCTAGAAACATGCTAGCAACTTGTTTATCATGCTAGAAACATGCTAGCAACTAGCTAATCATGCTAGAAACATACTAGCAACTTGCTAATCATGCTAGAAACATGCTAGCAACATGTTTATCATGCTAGAAACATACTAGCAACTTGCTAATCATGCTAGAAACATGCTAGCAACTTGTTTATCATGCTAGAAACATGCTAGCAACTAGCTAAACCACTAATCTAGTTTTGAGTGGTATTTTAAAATGATTTATGTTAGTTGTACATTTATGGTTGAATTACTTGTTAGCCTTTCATTAAACTCACAAACCCCCTGCAGTTCCTTTACGAACCCCACTGGGAAAACTTGATGTAATATAATGGAAAGGAATATTATTTATTCTCACTCTTTGTATTTTTACATAATTATGGTTCAAGATTATCCTGTTTAAATCAATGTGATGAGTAAGTTAGGTCAAAAGTAATCTAAATGTGTAATGTACAATTTTTGTCATGTAATTTGGAATCAGTATCAGATTACAATTTGTAAGTAATCTGGCTGTTACTCAGAGGAAACAGGCTTATAAATCATACAGAATGAGTGTTTTTGAGAAAATAAAAGTATGCACAGTCTCCTGTGAGGGCTAGGTTTAGGTGTAGGGCCATAGAAAATAAGTTTTTTACAGTATAAAAACCATTACGCCTATGGAATGTCCCCATAAAACATGGAAACACAACGTGTGTGTGTGTGTGTCTGTGTGTGTGTTCAGGGTGTCCCAGCGAGCATTGCGTTCTTCAGTCCGTCTGGAGTGACGTTCTGTTTGGATTTGGTGAAAAGACTCTCAGGATCTCAGCTGGAGCAGATAAAGGTGTGACACAGCATCACTTCATCTTTCATACGTGATTCTGATGATATAATCATTATATATAACATATAATCATTGTGTTTTCAGTTTGCGTCGATCGGACCCACCACAGCGAAAGCGCTGCAGTCGCACGGACTGACGGTCAGCTGCTGCGCTGAGAAACCCACCGCTAAACATCTGGCCTCTGCCATCACACACGGACACACCTGACCTCTGACCTCTGACTGCCAGAGTCACGCTTTTGCAATAGATATTAGATATAAATAGTGAACTTTTTAATAAGTGATTGCATTAATATCTCTCCTGTGTACAGATATCTGTATCTGCTTTGCAGCTGCATATTTTTAATGCATTAGAATCATTATCGTCTTTTATTTGCTCATTTACACTAGATTTTGTTTGTAGGAATCTGTGTTTTATGTTGATTGTGAGTAACTTTCAGTCTGAGATTATCAATGTGAAATGATGACTTGAATGTTTTTGATCTGTAATAACTGAAGGAGTTTTTTGTGTTATATTGACTTAAGATGAAATATAAAATGGAAAAAAATTAAACTAATTGTGTATGTTTTTGTCAATTAATGTTGATGGGCAGCATTTTAAATTACATTTTTAACTACATTTATAATTAATTAAATTTCTTATAGTGTAATTGTATTAAAGTGTGTACATTTTTTATTACATTTCTACTTTAATTTTTTATTTTCAAGTGCATATTCTTCTCAATGTTGAGCAAAAATTTTATCAAATGTGTTACTTTTTTTATGTATTTACAAAAATATATTTTAATTTTATTAAATATGATTTTCAAGTGTATATTCTTAATGTTGATGAGCAAAAATGTTTCTAAAAATTAATTACATTTTTAGTTACATTTTATGAAAATTATTTTATAATATATTTGATTTGATATAAATATTTAAATTTTAGTTAAAATACGACTTTTTTTCAAGTGTATATTCTCAGTGTTGATGGGCAGAAATGTAGATTTTTAATTACATTTATAAATACTTACATTTTATTGAAATAATATAATTATTTTCAAGTACATATTCTCAATGTTGATGAGCAGAAAAATTTAAAAACAACAAAAAAACATTTTTAATTGCATTTTATATAAAAAAAATACATGTATAAATTTGATTTGATATAAATATTTACATTTTAGTTAAATACTATTATTTTCAAGTGTATATTCTCAGTGTTGATGGGCAGAAATGTACATTTTTAATGATATTTATAAATACTTTAATTTTATTGAAATATAATTATTTTTAAGTGCATATTCTCCTCAATGTTGAGCAAAGATTTTATCAAACTTAATTTAAAAATATATATATTTACAAAAATATGTTAAGTGTATATTCTCAATGTTTATGAGCAAAAATGTTTCTAAAAATTAATTACGTTTTGTTACATTTTATGAAAAATAATTTTATAATATATTTGATTTGATATAAATATTTAAATTTTAATTAAAATACTACTTTTTTCAAGTGTATATTCTCAGTGTTGATGGGCAGAAATGTAGATTTTTAATTACATTTATAAATACATTTTATTGAAATAATATAATTATTTTCAAGCACATATTCTCCTCAATGTTGAGCAAAAATTTGATCAAACTTAATTTTTTTTAAAATAGATATTTACAAAAATATGTTTTAATTTTATTATATAATATGATTTTCAAGTGTATATTCTTAATGTTGATGAGCAAAAATGTTTTTAAAAATAAATTGTTTTTAATTATATATGAATATATATATATATATATATATATATATATATATTCATATATAAAATTTGATATAAATATTTACATTTTATTTAAATACTATTTTGTCAAGTGTAATTATTTTCAAGTGCATATTCTTGTTAATGTTGATGAGTGAAAATTTGATTAACCTTGTCACTTTTTTAAAAAAACATATATTTACAAAATTATATTTCACTTTTATTAAATAATATGAATATTTTTAAGTGTACATTCTCGATGTTGAGCGAAAATAAAAAATGGTATGGCCTGGTTTCACAGACAGGGCTTAGACTAAACCAGGATTAGGCCATAGTTCAATTATTACATTTAAGTAATTTTAAATAATTTAGGTCAAATAAAAAAAAAAACTGGTTACACCATTACTGGTGTGCATCTTGAGACAAAACAAAGGCACTAATATAATTAGATTAAAATAAATTACATTCATAATTACATTTATAATTATTTTACTTTCATTTAAATATTATATTATTTTATTTCTGAGGTATTACGATTATTTTCAAGTGTATATTCTAATCTGTGCTGACGAGCAGAAATTTAAATCAATTAAAATGTGACTTTTTAAATTACATTTATGATTATTTTTATTTAATGTATTTATTATATAACATATTAAAATATCGTTTTTATAATATATTTGATTTAATATAATTATTTAAATTTTATTTAAACGATATTATTTTCAAGTGTTGATGAGCATTACTTTAAATAACCTTAACGTTATTTTTTATTATATTTAATAATGTAATTTTTATTTATTTTCAAATGTATATATTCTCAGTTCAAGTTGATGGGCAGAGTTTTAAATAATTAAAAAAAATAGCATTTTAAAATATGTTTATATACAAATGTTTACGTATTAAAATGTGACATAATTAAGTGTTTAATGACTGAAGTAGCGCGCATCGGTGAGCGCAGGTGTGATGGCGACACAGGTGAGTGTCGCGCGCGCTCAGGTGTGTTTCTCTCGGCCAGGTGTGAGTCGCGTGGCTTCACGTGCAGCTTTAATTACGTGTCAGTTTTTATGGTGAAATAATCCGGCTGTTATTTCGCACAGAGGCGCGAACGCGTGAGCTCGTTCGTGAGACGGTGCGCGCGACACTATAAATACAGCAGGTTGAGTTGAAGCGCGCTCATTGTCAGTTCGAGACAGATACGCAGCGGAACTTTAACGATGCTGGTTGTGATCCGGCTGATCTTCATCCTCCAGACCATCATCATCAGCAGAATCAGCGGGGAGAAAGTCTTCCACAGCAGAGATCATTCAGATGTGATGAACGACATCCATCAGGCAGAACTCATCACAGACACAGACACTGCACAGGTTCATCTATCTATTTTTATTTTTTGTTTCCATTACTTTTACAGACATTTGGTTAACTGTAAAAAAAACCCCCAACAACAACAACTCAATGCAGTGCAAAGTTCAAAATACAGGCAAAACCTTTAAAAAAATCAGTATTGAAAATTCTTTGCAGCCTTGTTCATTGTGCCCATACAGATGAAGTCAAAAGTTTAATTATTTTAGCAAAATTAGAGGGATCATACAAATGCATGTTATTTTGAATGTAGCACTGACTTGAATAAGATATTTCGCAGTTAAGCTGCCTGCTGTTGTTCAGAAAAATCCTTTGGTTTTCCAGCATTTTTGTGTGTTTGAACTCTTTCCAGCAATGACCGTATGATTTTAAGATTCATCTTTTCACACTGAGAGACTCATATGCAACTATTACAGAAGGTTCAAACACTCACTGATGCTCCAGAAGGAAAAAACATGCATTAAGTATGTTAGCCGGGGAGTGAAAACTTTTGGAATTTGAAGATTAGTGTAAATTTAACTTATTTTGTCTTCTGGGAAACATGCAAGTATCTTCTATAGCTCCTGAATGGCAGTACAATGTAAAAAAAAATATATGATATTTTAGGCAAAATAAGAAAAACACACACATTTTCATTCTGTTCAAAAGTTTTCACCCCCCAGCTCTTAATGCATGGTGTTTCCTTCTGGAGCATCAGTGAGTGTTTGAACCTTCTGTAATAGTTGCATAAGGACAAACAAGGGTCATGAACAACTATCACTAAACAAAACAACACAGCTGGGAAAAAAGCTTATATTGCTTAGTATTTTTGTCTTGTTTCTAGTCAAAATATCAAAAAATTCTTAAATTAAGATGAATTTAATGATATAAGATATTTAGTCTTGTTTTAAGCAAAATGCACTTAATTTAGTTTTTGTCCCCTGGAACAAGGCTCAACATCGTATGTCATTTTGCTTATTTAGTAAATGCATCTAAATGTAATCATTTTTGACTAGAAACAAGATGAAAATACAAAAAAAAAAGCAGTTTTTTGCAGTCTAACAGCGGTTTTACAAATCAAGGGGGTATAAACTTTTATAAAGAGTCATTTTTTATAAAATCACCTATTATTTTCTCTTGTGGACTGTTATGTCAATGTCGAAAGTCGCTGGGGTATATTTGTAGCAATAGCCAAAAATACATTGTATGGGTCAAAATTATAGATTTTTCTTTTATGCCAAAAACCATTAGGATATTAAGTAAAGATAATGTTCCATGAAGATATTTTGTAAATGTCCTACCATAAAAATGTCAAAACTTAATTTTTGAAAAGTAGTATGCTTTGCTAAGAACTTATGACAAACTTAAAGATGATTTTCTCAATACTTTTATATGAAATATCTCATTCAGGTCAGTACTACGTAAAAAATAACATGCATTTTGTATGATCCTTGTTATTTTGCTAAAATAATTAATATTTTGCAGATTCTGCACTGCAAAAAAAACTTTACTTACTTAGATTTTTTGTCTTGTTTCCAGCCAAAATATCTAACAATTCTTAAAACAAAAGACAAGTAAAAATGATTGTCTTGTTTTCAGAAAAAAGAAGTTTGAATTAAGTGAGTTCTTCCTTGAAACAAGCAATAATCTGCCAATGAGGTAGTTTTCATCTTGAAATAAGATTATTTTGCTTACCCCATTGTCAGATTATTTTGCTTGTTTTAAGCAAAAACTCACATCATTTTGACTTGTTTTTGCTGAAAACAAGACAATAATTTTTACTTGTCTAGAAAATCCTTCTTGATTTAAGAAATATTAGATATTTTGGCTATAAATAAGACAAAAAAAATCTAAGTAAGAAGAGCATTTTTTTTGCAGTGTGCAACTTTTAGACTTCAACTGTATTTATTATTGTTTTAAGCAAAAACTCAATTTTGACTTGTTTTTGCTGAAAACAATCATTTTTACTTGTCTAGAAAATCCTTCTTGATTTAAGAATTTTTAGATATTTTGGTTGGAAACAAGAGAAAAAATCTAAGTAAGAAAAGCATTTTTTTTGCAGTGTGCAACTTTTTGACTTCAACTGTATTTATTATTGTTCCACACTGCAAAATCTTACTTAGATTTTTTTCTCTTGTTTTCAGCCAAATTATCAAAAATTCTTAAATCAAGAAGGGTTTTCTAGACAAGTAAAAATGATTGTCTTGTTTTCAGAAAAAAAAGAAGTTTGAATTAAGTGAGTTCTTCCTTGAAACAAGCAATAATCTGCCAATGAGGTAGTTTTCATCTTGAAATAAGATTATTTTGCTCACCCCATTGTCAGATTATTTTGCTTGTTTTAAGCAAAAACTCACATAATTTTGACTTGTTTTTGCTGAAAACAAGACAATAATTTTTACTTGTCTAGAAAATCCTTCTTGATTCAAGAAGTATTAGATATTTGGCTATAAATAAGACAAAAAAAATCTAAGTAAGAAGAGCATCAACTTTTTGACTTCTACTGTATTTATTATTCTCAGCAAAAAGTCACTTCATTTTGACTTGTTTTTTCTGAAAACAAGACAATAATTTTTACTTGTCTAGAAAATCCTTCTTGATTTAGGAAATATTAGATATTTTGGCTATAAATAAGACAAAAAATCTAAGTAAGAAGACCTTTTTTTTTTGCAGTGTGCAACCTTTTGACTTCAACTGTATTTATTATTGTACTAAGCAAAAAGTCACTTAATTTTGACTTTTTTTTCTGAAAACAAGACAAAATTTTTGACTTGTCTAGAAAATCCTTCTTGATTTAAGTAAGAAAAACATTTTTCATCTTAAAATAAGATTATTTTGCTTACCCCATTGGCAGATTATTTTGCTTGTTTTAAGCAAAAACTCACATCATTTTGACTTGTTTTTGCTGAAAACAAGACAATAATTTTTACTTGTCTAGAAAATCCTTCTTGATTTAAGAAATATTAGATATTTTGGCTATAAATAAGACAAAAAAAATCTAAGTAAGAAGAGCATTTTTTTTGCAGTGTGCAACTTTTAGACTTCAACTGTATTTATTATTGTTCCACACTGCAAAATCTTACTTAGATTTTTTTCTCTTGTTTTCAGCCAAATTATCAAAAATTCTTAAATCAAGAAGGGTTTTCTAGACAAGTAAAAATGATTGTCTTGTTTTCAGAAAAAAAAGAAGTTTGAATTAAGTGAGTTCTTCCTTGAAACAAGCAATAATCTGCCAATGAGGTAGTTTTCATCTTGAAATAAGATTATTTTGCTCACCCCATTGTCAGATTATTTTGCTTGTTTTAAGCAAAAACTCACATAATTTTGACTTGTTTTTGCTGAAAACAAGACAATAATTTTTACTTGTCTAGAAAATCCTTCTTGATTCAAGAAGTATTAGATATTTGGCTATAAATAAGACAAAAAAAATCTAAGTAAGAAGAGCATCAACTTTTTGACTTCTACTGTATTTATTATTCTCAGCAAAAAGTCACTTCATTTTGACTTGTTTTTTCTGAAAACAAGACAATAATTTTTACTTGTCTAGAAAATCCTTCTTGATTTAGGAAATATTAGATATTTTGGCTATAAATAAGACAAAAAATCTAAGTAAGAAGACCTTTTTTTTTTGCAGTGTGCAACCTTTTGACTTCAACTGTATTTATTATTGTACTAAGCAAAAAGTCACTTAATTTTGACTTTTTTTTCTGAAAACAAGACAAAATTTTTGACTTGTCTAGAAAATCCTTCTTGATTTAAGTAAGAAAAACATTTTTCATCTTAAAATAAGATTATTTTGCTTACCCCATTGGCAGATTATTTTGCTTGTTTTAAGCAAAAACTCACATCATTTTGACTTGTTTTTGCTGAAAACAAGACAATAATTTTTACTTGTCTAGAAAATCCTTCTTGATTTAAGAAATATTAGATATTTTGGCTATAAATAAGACAAAAAAATCTAAGTAAGAAGACCTTTTTTTTTTGCAGTGTGCAACTTTTTGACTTCAACTGTATTTATTATTGTTTTAAGCAAAAACTCAATTTTGACTTGTTTTTGCTGAAAACAATCATTTTTACTTGTCTAGAAAATCCTTCTTGATTTAAGAATTTTTAGATATTTTGGTTGGAAACAAGAGAAAAAATCTAAGTAAGAAAAGCATTTTTTTTGCAGTGTGCAACTTTTTGACTTCAACTGTATTTATTATTGTTCCACACTGCAAAATCTTACTTAGATTTTTTTCTCTTGTTTTCAGCCAAATTATCAAAAATTCTTAAATCAAGAAGGGTTTTCTAGACAAGTAAAAATGATTGTCTTGTTTTCAGAAAAAAAAGAAGTTTGAATTAAGTGAGTTCTTCCTTGAAACAAGCAATAATCTGCCAATGAGGTAGTTTTCATCTTGAAATAAGATTATTTTGCTTACCCCATTGGCAGATTATTTTGCTTGTTTTAAGCAAAAACTCACTTAATTTTGACTTAAAATGCCTAAATTTAAGAAATATTAGATATTTTGGCTATAAATAAGACAAAAAAATCTAAGTAAGAAGACCATTTTTTTGCAGTGTGCAACTTTTTGACTTCAACTGTATTTATTATTCTCAGCAAAAAGTCACTTAATTTTTTTCTGAAAACAAGACAATTTTTGACTTGTCTAGAAAATCCTTCTTGATTTAAGTAAGAAAAGCATTTTTTGCAGTGTGCTACTTTTTGACTTCAGCTGTATTTATTAAGGTTATTTATATATTGATCTCTCTGTTTCTGCATTATTCCAGCGGTTTCTGTCTAAGTACGGCTTCATAAAGGCCGAAAACAGTGATGAGTCTCAGATCCCAGAGCAAGCTGTGAATGAGATGGATGTCAGTCTTCAGGAAGGAGGAACTATGTCCCGATCCGGCGGTCCTGATCTCAGATTTGTCTCAGCCCTGAAGGAGTTTCAGCGGGTGTCTGGTTTGCCCATTACAGGTGTGTTTGATGACGCCACAAAAGCAGCCATGAATAAACCCAGATGTGGCGTCCCAGACCAGGATGAGGAACTAGAGTCCACCGAACAAGACTTCAACAACACTGTGACACACAACCAAACCGATGCTGCTGTGAACGCCACTGATGCGGCTAATAATACTGAACCTCCTGTGCGCAAACAGCGCCACCTAGCGGCTCTTTTGAGGAACAGGAGGAAGAGAGACGCAGGCGAGTGGACGGGACACATGGCCTTCTCCAAGAGCCTCCTGAAGTGGCGTCTGATCGGAGAAGGTTACAGCAGTCAGCTGTCCATCGACGAGCAGAAGTACATCTTCAGACTGGCCTTCCGCATGTGGAGCGAAGTCTCTCCGCTGCAGTTCGTGGAGGACGTTCACTCGCCACTGGAGGACATCGACATCAGACTGGGCTTCGGGACAGGTCAGTTTGGAACAACTGGAAGTAGGGATGGCTAAATAATACATAATTTTGTCTTCGGTGCACAGAGCTGGGTAGATTACTTACAAAATGTAATCAGGTACAGATTGCAGATTCCATGACAAAAATTGTAGTCAGTAATGTAATCAGTTATATATTTTAGGTAATCTAATCAGATTACTTTTGGATTACTTTTAACTTAACTTGCTCATCACATTGATTTGAATAGGATTATCTCGTAGCATAATGACGTAAAAAATGCAAAGAGTAAGAAAATATGTTCCATTCTTTGTCGTTTACAACATGAAGTGCATTAAACACTATATTACATCAAGGTTTGCCAAACTAGGGTTTGTAAAGGAACTGCAGGGGGTTTGTGAGTTTAATGAAAGCTAACAATTAATTACATCATAAAAAAAGAAATTAAAATAAATTATTTTAAAACAAAGTGCCTTTCAAAGATAGTCTGTACACTACATTTGTAACGCCTCCGGGTAACTCATTCACGACCAAGTCTTAATAAATGGCTGAATCCTGAAATCTCAAAACCTGCTTGCTGAACTCACAATTAAATGACATATATCAAATCAGCAATAAAACTGAAATTAATAGCCCCATGAATGTAGTTTCTTATGCTCAAATAGTAATTAAAAAGCTTATTTTTCAGGCGTCTCAGGGGTAAAAAAAAATCAATGGTAGTTATAATAAATACAGGTGCATCTCAATAAATTAGAGTGTCGTGGAAAAGTTCATTTATTTCAGTAATTTGTTAAATGTGAGCCAAAATCATTACAATTTGAGTTGAATTACTAAAATAAATGAACTTTTCCACAACTTTCTAATGTATTGAGATGCACCTGTATATTTGGCACATAAGGTTTAGATGACAGTTTTGGTATGTCTGCATTACATGTAAATAACAAATAATGTAAATGTAACGTAAATAAAAATTAATTTCTAATGAGTTGGGAAGACAAAAGCCTTCCAAAGACATAATAATACATGGTTAAAAACCTGTTAAAATGAATGTGTTCAGCAGTAATTGGCAGGCTGTTTTAGAAATGAAAAGATACAAAAAGATAAAAAAGAGACATTAGGGGGAAATCAATGAATTATGAATCATTTATTGCTATTGTGTGAATAATATGTAATCTATGAAAATGTAACTTTATTGGACTGTCTTTAGAAAACGTCTGCATTCCAAAGCATAATATTGTACTTTTACTGCATTATGTTTCATATTAAATATTTAATACTTTATTGCATTAGAAATATATTACTTTCTTACTTTTACTCAAGTAAAAGTAATTCTAAAATCTCAAAACCTGCTTGCTGAACTCACAATTAAATTACATATCAAATCAGCAATAAAACTGAAATTAATAGCCCCATGAATGTAGTTTCTTATGCTCAAATAGTAATTAAAAAGCTTATTTTTCAGGGATCTCAGGGGTAAAAAAAATCGGTGGTAGTTATAATAAATACAGGTGCATCTCAATAAATTAGAGTGTTGTGGAAAAGTTCATTTACTTCAGTAATTTGTTAAATGTGAGCCAAAATCATTACAATTTGAGTTGAATTACTAAAATAAATGAACTTTTCCACAACATTCTAATGTATTAAGATGCACCTGTATATTTGGCACATAAGGTTTAGATGACAAACAGTTTTGGAGTGCCTGCATGACATGTAAATAAGAAATAATGTAAATGTAACGTAAATAAAAATTAAGTTGGGAAGACAAAAGCCTTCCAAAGACATAATAATACATGGTTAAAAACCTGTTAAAATGAATGTGTTCAGCAGTAATTGGCAGGCTGTTTTAGAAATGAAAACTGAAAAGATAAAAAAGAGACATTAGGGGGAAATCAATGAATTATGAAACATTTATTGCTATTGTGTGAATAATATGTAATCATGTAATCTATGAAAATGTAACTTTATTGGACTGTCTTTAGAAAACGTCTGCATTCCAAAGCATAATATTGTACTTTTACTGCATTATGTTTCATATTAAATATTTAATACTTTATTGCATTATAAATATATTACTTTCTTACTTTTACTCAAGTAAAAGTAATTCTAAAATTAGCTAGCATGACTGTAGCATGTTGTAAGTATGTTGCTAGCATGATTTTAACATGATTACCATGTTATTAAAAAAAAACTGAAAAAGACAAAAATATCCATAAGGTAGCACAAGGGTTAAATATGATCAAAATTCAAAATATATTCTAATTTAAAACGCATAATTTCTGTTGGGGTGAAAAAAACGTTTTGGCTTCTCTCCTGAGGACACAAGAGGGCGCACTGAGCAAAATGTTACTAATGCATTTTTATTCAAAGCAACGAAATGACATGACTATTTATGAATAATGTTTAAAATAATGTTTATAAACCAATTATAATGTATTAAGTTGCTTAAACAACTATAAACAATCATCATGCTTTTTCATCATAAAAATTTAATACACAATCATACAGAGTACTTTTTCATTTAAAAACATGAGATGCAGTGTGATGGGGAAAAACCCTGCCATAAAGTCTCGACATATGTTTTTTCAAAGTTGAACTTGCATTAACGTTTGCATTCGAATGTGGGTTTTTATTTTAAATTCGAATATTCGAAATTCGATTATTTTTTCGACAGCCCTAGTGTGATAACTTCTGTCATCACTGAACCCTCTGCTGCCCCCTGCAGGTCGTCATCTGGGCTGCTCTCAGCGGTTTGATGGCGCGGGACGAGAGTTTGCTCACGCCTGGTTCCTCGGAGACATTCATTTTGATGATGATGAACATTTCACCGTTCCAAATACAGGCAGCGGGATCAGTCTGCTCAAGGTAATGTGAGAGCATGCACAAAACTACTAAACACACCAGACTAGGCTCCTTTTTTTAAGGAGGGGTGAAACTGCAATTCAACATTTGCAAAAAAATAATAATAATAATAAAAAAAATGCACTGTAAAATTGTTTGGCCATAAAAAAGGCAAATTCTTGTAAGTTGCAAGTTTTACAGGAAATAATAACATTATATAGAAATAATAACACCATGCTAGTGCTATAAAAGAAGCACTCATTTAAAAAACAACAACAAAAATGCTTAATTAATAATGCAGAAAATTAAGCTTGGTTTGAGGATGGTTTCATTATTGCAATCTTTGAAACAGATAAATATCTGATGTAAATCTCTAATCTGAATCTCTGATCTGAATCACTAGACTCAGTTCCTGATCTGATTCTCTAAACTAATTCTGACATGAAGCATTGATCTGAATCTTGGATCTGAAGCACTGATCTGTATTTCTGATCTGAATCACTAATTTAAATATCTGATCTGATTTGCTGATGTGAATCTGTCCTGGATTTCTGATCTGAATCACTGATCTGTGCTGAATCTCTGATCTGATTCACTGATTTGAATCTGATCTGAAACCCTGATCCAAATCTCTAATCTGGATTCACAGATCTTAATAAATGGTCTAAATATCTGATCTAAATCTGTTCTGAATCTGATGTGAATCTCTGATCCGAACACTGACGTGAATCTCTGATCTGAATCACTGACATAAATCTCTTATCTGAATCACTGATCTAAATCTGATGTGAATCATTGATGTGAATCTGATCTGAATCACTGATCTAAATATCTGATGTAAATCTCTAATCCGAATCTCTGATCTGAATCACTGATCTGTGCTGAATCACTTATCTGATTCACTGATATAAATCTCTGATCTGAATCACTGATCTGAATCACTGATCTGAATCACTGACATGAATCTGATCTGAATCACTCTTCTGTGCTGGATCGTTGATCTGGATTACTGATCTGAATCACAGATCTGAATAAATGATCTAAATCTCTGATCTAAATCTGTTCTGAATTTAATGTAAATCTCTGATCTGAATCACTGACGTGAATCACTTATCTGATCTGAATTTCTAATCTCAGCCTCTAACCTTAATCTGAATTTTTAATCTGATTCTCTGATCTGAATCTCTAATCTAAATCTGATCTGAATCCCTGATCTGAATCTGTAATCTAAATCTGATCTAAAACACTAATGTGAATCTGATCTGAATCTCTGATCTGAATCTCTGATCTTATTTGAATCACTGATCTGAATCTGATCTGAATCTGTAATCTAAATCTGATCTAAAACACTAATGTGAATCTGATCTGAATCTCTGATCTGAATCTCTGATCTTATTTGAATCACTGATCTGAATCTGATCTGAATCTCTAATCTAAATCTGATCAGAAACACTGATCTGAATCTCTGATCTGAATCACTGATCTTATTTGAATCACTGATCCGAATCTGATCTGAATCTCTAATCTAAATCTGATCTAAAACACTAATGTGAATCTGATCTGAATCTCTGATCTGAATCACTGATCTTATTTGAATCACTGATCCGAATCTGATCTGAATCTCTAATCTAAATCTGATCTTAAACACTAATGTGAATCTGATCTGAATCTCTGATCTGAATCACTGATCTTATTTGAATCACTGATCCGAATCTGATCTGAATCTCTAATCTAAATCTGATCTAAAACACTAATGTGAATCTGATCTGAATCTCTGATCTTATTTGAATCACTGATCCGAATCTGATCTGAACTCTAATCTAAATCTGATCAGAAACACTGATCTGAATCTCTGATCTGAATCACTGATCTTATTTGAGTCACTGATCCGAATCTGATCTGAATCTCTAATCTAAATCTGATCTAAAACACTAATGTGAATCTGATCTGAATCTCTGATCTGAATATGATATGAATTTCTGATCTAAATCTGTAATCTAAATCTGATCAGAAACACTGATCTGAGTCTTTGATCTGAATCTGATCTTGTAACACTGATCTGAATCTCTGAAGTGAGTCTCTGATGTGAATCTTGAACTATAGCCTGTCATGTGTCTGATTCAGGTAGCGGTTCACGAGATCGGTCATGTTTTAGGTCTTCCTCACATCTACCGTCCCGGATCCATCATGCAGCCCAGTTATCTTCCTCAGGACGCCGGCTTTGAGATCGACTGGATGGACAGAAAATCCATTCAGAACCTGTACGGTGAGCACTAGAGATTAGAATTAGATATTATATATATATATATATATATATATATATAGTGAATTTGAGTTAAATATCTTTGATTGCCACAAAAATAATGGCACAAACAAAGTCTAACAGTTTGGTGTGTGTTTTCTCTGTCAGGTGTGTGTAAGGGTCGCTTCAGCACTGTGTTTGACTGGATCAGGAAGGAGCAGACGCCGTACGGCGAGGTGGTGGTGCGTTTTAACACCTATTTCATGCGGGACGGCTGGTACTGGCTCTACGAGAACCGCAATAACAGGACGCGCTACGGGGATCCGGTGGCGGTGCAGGTGGGCTGGCACGGGCTTCCCTCCAGCGGCGTGGACGCTTACGTTCATGTGTGGAACCGCAAAACGGACGCTGTCTACTTCTTTAAAGGTATTTGTTTACTTACTAAGAGTTTATTCATATCCTTTGGGACAGTGCAAAAAAATCGTAGAATCTTAGAAAAGCATGCAAGCGCATTTGCATCTCCTGTCCCTGAAAATAATAACTCTAAGCAGTGTACCTTTGTAACAGTACATTTGCAGTTGAACTATTTTACATGCATTTAGCATTTTTTTGCATTGTACATTTGTATTTTATAGTTTTTTTTTTATATACCAGTTTTACATTCACAGTACTTTTGTTTTACATAGGTTAACATATTTTACATTTGTGTTTTGCAATATTTTGCATTGCACATTTGTAGTTTTCAGGGAGGTTACAGATTTGACATTTACATTTTGCATTCTTTTGCATTGTGTAAGGTTTTTTTTTTTTATTTTGCAGGGTTTCTTTCCAAATAGTTTAGATTTGCATTTTGCGTTGTAATTTTTAATATATACATTCGTATTTTACATTTAGGTTTGTTTTTCACAGTTTAACATATTTTACATTTGCGCTTTGCAATTTTTGCATTGCACATTTATAGTTTTCAGGCAGGTTGCATATTTGACATTTATATTTTGCATTATTTTGCACTGTGTAAATGTTTTTATTTTGTAGGGTTTTTATTGCATTTAGTTTAGATTTGTATTGTACTTTTTAATATATATTTTACATTTGTATTTTACATTTCCGTTTGTTTTTCAAAGTTTAACATATTTGACATTTATATTTTGCATTATTTAGATTTAGTTTTTTTATTATTTTGCATTTACTTTTGGCACAATTTGCATTTGCATTTAAAATTATTTTGCACTGTGCAATTTGTATTTTCCAATATTTATTTATTTATTTATTTATTTTACATATTTTGCAGATTTGTTATTTGATTTAATTTTGTACATATTTTACATTTTTATTTTGCATGGTCCCAAGTTTTTCTTTTTTTTTTCTTTCAGAAGTGCATACTGCAATTTTTAATATATATATTTTACATTCGTATTTTACATTTAGGTTTGTTTTTCACAGTTTAACATATTTTACATTTGCGTTTTGCAATATTTTGCATTGCACATTTATAGTTTTCAGGCAGGTTGCATATTTGATATTTATATTTTGCATTATTTTGCACTGTGTAAGTGTTTTTATTTTGTAGGGTTTTTATTGCATTTAGTTTAGATTTGTATTGTACTTTTTAATATATATTTTACATTTGTATTTTACATTTCCGTTTGTTTTTCAAAGTTTAACATATTTGACATTTATATTTTGCATTTTGTAAGTTTTTTATTTTGCAGGGGTTTTATTGCATATAGTTGAGATTTGCGTTTTGCATTGTACTTTTTATATAAATTTAACTTTTTTATTTTACATTTACATTTGTTTTTCATAGTTTAACACATTTATATTTGCATTTTGCAATATTTTGCATTGCACATATATATTTACTTTTGTACTTTTGTATTTTACAGTTTAACATATTTTGCATTAGTATTTTGCAATAATTTACATTGCACATTTGTAGTTTTCAGGGAGGTTACATATTTTACATTTATATTTTGCATTGTGTATGTTTTTTATTTTGCATGGTTTTTGTTGCATATAGCTTAGATTTGCATTTTGCATTGTACTTTTTAATATATTTTTTACTTTTGTATTTTACAGTTTAACATATTTTGCATTAGTATTTTGCAATAATTTACATTGCACATTTGTAGTTTTCAGGGAGGTTACATATTTTATATTTATATTTTGCATTATTCTGCATTGTATGTTTTTTTTTGTTTTGTATGGTTTTTATTGCATATAGTTTAGATTTGCATTTTGCATTGTACTTTTTTTATATATTTTTTACTTTTGTATTTCACAGTTTAACATACTTTGCATTAGTATTTTGCATTGCACATTTATATTTTGCATTATTTAGATTTAGTTTTTTTATTATTTTGCATTTACTTTTGGCACAATTTGCATTTGCATTTAAAATTATTTTGCACTGTGCAATTTGTATTTTGCAATATTTATTTATTTATTTATTTATTTATTTTACATATTTTGCAGATTTGTTATTTGATTTAATTTTGTACATATTTTACATTTTTATTTTGCATGGTCCCAAGTTTTTCTTTTTTTTTTTCTTTCAGAAGTGCATACTGCAATTTTTAATATGTATATTTTACATTCGTATTTTACATTTAGGTTTGTTTTTCACAGTTTAACATATTTTACATTTGCGTTTTGCAATATTTTGCAGTGCATATTTATAGTTTTCAGGCAGGTTGCATATTTGACATTTATATTTTGCATTATTTTGCACTGTGTAAGTGTTTTTATTTTGTAGGGTTTTTATTGCATTTAGTTTAGATTTGTATTGTACTTTTTAATATATATTTTACATTTGTATTTTACATTTCCATTTGTCACAAGTTTGACATATTTGACATTTATATTTTGCATTTTGTAAGTTTTTTATTTTGCAGGGGTTTTATTGCATATAGTTGAGATTTGCATTTTGCATTGTACTTTTTATATAAATGTAACTTTTTTTATTTTACATTTACATTTGTTTTTCATAGTTTAACACATTTACATTTGCATTTTGTGATGTTTTGCATTGCACATTTGTAGTTTTCAGGGAGGTAACATATTTGACAATTATATTTTGCATTGTGTATGTTTTTTATTTTGCATGGTTTTTGTTGCATATAGCTTAGATTTGCATTTTGCATTGTACTTTTTAATATATTTTTTACTTTTGTATTTTACAGTTTAACATATTTTGCATTAGTATTTTGCAATAATTTACATTGCACATTTGTAGTTTTCAGGGAGGTTACATATTTTACATTACATACTTTTTATAAGTTTTTTTTACTTTTGTATTTCACAGTTTAACATATTTTGCAGTAGTATTTTGCATTGCACATTTATATTTTGCAGGGTTTTACATTTATATTTTGCATTGTTTAGATTTAAGTTTTTTTATTATTATTTAGCTTTTTTTGGCACATTTCGCATTTGCATTTTAAATTATTTTGCACTGTGCAATTTGTATTTTGCAAGTTTTTTTTTTTTTCTACATATTTTGCAGCTTTTTTATTTTATTTAATTTTGTACATATTTTACATTTTTATTTTGCATGGTCCTGAGTTTTTTTTATTACTGCATGCACTTACTGATGTTGTGTTGATGTTTCAGGTGTGCAGTACTGGCGTTATGACAGTGAAAATGATCAGGTGATCACCGAAGACTCAGACGGACGCTCGTATCCTCGTCTGATCTCTGAAGGCTTTCCCGGCGTGTCTGGACCAGTGGACACCGCATACTACGACCGGCGAGACGCTCACATCTACTTCTTCAAGGGCTCACAGGTAACAGCTGCTAGTATTCTAGAATTAACATGCAAGATAAAAAATAAAACGACAAACTGATAGTAATTGCGCAATATTTATGTACAGGTGTTCAGGTTTGATGTGCGCATGAACCGCTTGGCTTCCTCGTCCCCACAAAAACTCACAGAGGTGTTTCCCGCTGTCATCCCTGGTAACCATCCCATCAGTAATCTGGACGCAGCATATTTCTCATACACACACAACACTGTGTTCCTGCTAAAAGGCTCGTGGTTTTGGCGGATGGTGAGCAGCAGAGATCGCAGACGGAGCGCCTCGCTGCCGGCGAACGGCCTGATGCCCCGCAGAGACGTGGAGCAGCAGTGGTTCGACATCTGCGACGTTCACAGCAGCTCTCTGAGAACCACACGCAGATGATGACCTGCTGAGATCTGATCTCAGATCAGCCACAGACTGAATGAGGACGGCTGCAGCACTTTGCTGACTTTATATGAGCAGGAACTGAACGAGCGCTGAATCACGGATTCACAAACTTTTTTTGCCAGCTGAGCTCAAATATAAAATTGAAGACTCTTGCACTGCAAAAAATGCTTTTCTTACTTAGATTTTTTGTCTTGTTTCCAGCCAAAATATCTAAAAATTCTTAAATCAAGAAGGATTTTCTAGACAAGTAAAACTTATTGTCTTGTTTTCAGACAAAATATGTCAAAATTAAGTGAGTTTTTGCTTAAAACAAGCAAAATAATCTGCCAATGGGGTAAGAAAAATAATCTTATTTCAAGATGAAAGATAGATAATTTTTCTTACCCCATTTTAACCATTTTAATTTTTTTTATTTTTTTTTTGCATTTTTTGTAAATGATTATTACTCTTTATTCTTTAAAAACAAGTTCAGTGTCATGAACGGCAGCCTTGAGATGAATTACAACACAGGATTTAAAGCCAAGTAAATATTGCTTTATATCCTAATATACTTTATATGAAAAATTAAATACACGTTTACTAATTTAAATAAACTAAATGTAAACGATAAATGTAAAATCTGACTTTATTGCATTAAAATGTGTCAAATTTTTACAATTAAAAAAAAACAAAAAACTAAATATAAATGTTGCATTACATCCAACTATATTATAATAAAAATGATTGTCTTGTTTTCAGTAAAAAGTCAAAATTTAAGCAAAATAATCTTATTTTAAACAGAAAACTAGATTATTTTGCTTACCCCATTGGCAGATTATTTTCCTTGTTTCAAGCAAAAACATACTTAATTTTAATGTATTTTTTCTGAAAACAAGACAATTTTTGCTTGTCTAGAAAATCCTTCTTGATTTAAGAATTTTTAGATATTTTGGCTGGAGACAAGACAAAAAATCTAAGTAGAAAAGCATTTTTTGCAGTGGAAAAATGTCATTCCATCACTGTCTCACTAATGGATGTGAATGGGTGCCGTCAGTTTCAGCTTTTGCCTTCTCAAGATGGACTGGAGTGGTGTGGATTGCTTGTGGATTATTGTGATGTTTTTATCAGCTGTTTGGACTCTCATTCTGACGGCACCCATTCACATCCATTGGTGAGACAGTGATGGAATGACACATTTCTGAAAATCCGATGAAGAAACAAACTCATCTGCATCTTGGATGGAAACAAATGAGAACAAAATCACTGAAATAATTAAATTTGTTAATCTCTATTTGTTTGTGTTCTTCTGTAGTTAGATGTTTATTTATATAAATCGGCACACTGCAAAAAATGCTTTTCCTGCCTAGATTTTTTGTCTTGTTTCCAGTCAAAATATCTTACAATTCTTAAACCAAGAAGGATTTTCTAGACAAGTAAAAACTGTCTTGTTTTGAAATTGAGTCAAAATTGAGTTTTTGCTCGAAAGCAAGCAAAATAATATTGTTTTCTGTTATTTTATTATAAGCAAAATGTAAAGAATTTTTACTTGTTTAGGAAATCCTTGTTGATTTAAGAATTTTAAGACAAAAAAATCTAAGTAAGAAAAAGTGCAACACCAGATTTGACAAAAGCATGTATTCATTCGTACTGTTTGCTTGAATATCACTCCATATTTATTGTTATTTATTATTTGTTATAAACTTGTCTTTTTATAATAAATTTCTAATATTAACCATTTTGTGGATTTTTTGATGTCTGTCGTGTTGGTGTGTGATGTTTGATTTCCATCATATACACTGGAGATCAAAATTAGAGAACAATTTATAAACAGTTGAACAATTCTGAAATAATGTCATCTTCACTGCTCAACATTTGAAGGAGTTTTTGTCCTGTCTATACCATGCTACCAGAACACCTTTTCCACAAAATAACTAAGGCATTTCAACAAAAAAAATTTTTTTGCAGAAAACACACCGATCAAAATTAGAGAGCAACAATGACTGTAGCATGGAAAAAGATCACAACAAAATTTTCTGAAGGTTACAACAGTCAGCAATTAGTAGGAAGTGTACAGGCCTCTGCTCATCTGCGGATGTCCACAGGACAGCACTCGTCTCTCACACTGCTCTGCTGTGATTTTGCTCCACTCTTCTTCAGTTCGGTGACTGTAGTGGGTTTCTTGGCCGTAACTTTGTCGGCAAGGATTTTCCAGAGGTTCTCTATTGGGTTGAGATCAGGACTCTGGGCAGGCCATGTCATTATTTCAATGTTTTCAGTTTCAAGGAACTGCTCTGTGAGACATGGAGCGTTGTCCTGCATGAACACTGCGGGCTGATTGGGTGATGAACGCAGGGAAGGAACCATATGTTGTTGAAGAAGGTTCTGATAAACATTTGCATTCACTCTGCCATGGAGCTGTATAAGAGACCAACTCCTGCTGCAGAAAACATGCCCCAAACCATGACACTTCCTCCTCCACTTTTCACTGACTTCTTTACACACTTTGGGTTCAGTCTTTCTCCAGTTTGTCGCCGAACATAATGTTTCCCATCGGACCCAAATAAATTAAACTTGCTTTCATCACTGAAGTGAACTTTGGAACAGTTCTCCTCTGTCCTCAGCAAAGCTTAGTCTAGCCTTTTGATTGTTTCTGCTAATGAGAGGTTTGGTCACTGCAGAGTGGGCTTTCAGTCCAAATGCTCTTAAACGGCGAGACACTGTATGACGAGGCAGATCCTTGCCCTGTTCAGCGCTGAACTGGTGAGCAATTCCAGCTGCAGTGGAAACGATTGCCCATTGAGATCCTCCGCAGTATCCTGTCCTCTCTTGTATTTGTCTTCCGTGGACGACCAGCCTTCTTGGGGGACTTGAATGAGTTTGTGATGTTGTAAAGATTCAATATTCTTGAAATCACAGATTTGGAACGACCAACTTGTCTTGCTATGGCTGATAGGGCCATCCCTTTTACCTTCATCTGGACAACCTGCTGCCGGAGGCTTTCAGTCACTTTAGAGCGGCCACCATCTTGCAGAGTCAGTGAAACTGGAAGTTAGGCTGCCAGTTAAATAGGGGTTGACAGATAATCAAGGAAATTAGCACCAGGTGCCAGATTAACACCAATAACTGGGAGGTATCTGAAAGTGTTCTCTAATTTTGATCAGTGTGTTTTCTGCAAAATAATGTGTTTTGTTGAAATGCCTTAGTTATTTTGTGGAAAAGGTGTTCTGGTAGCATGGTATAGACAGGACAAACACTCCTTCAACTGTTGAGCAGTGAAGATGACATTATTGTTTATAAATTGTTCTCTAACTTTGATCTCCAGTGTAAATCATGATTGTCATGTGCAATCTCACACTAGCAGTTAATATACTGTAAGTCTGACTTGTTTCTGACAAGTAATTTCAGACTGTAGTCTTGACATTTAATATTCAGAAAGATAAACTATGGTGGGTGTTGAGAGGATTATTAAACATGAGTTTTCATATTGATTTCTAATATCAAGCAACAGCTTTCAGGCTTTTAGTTTAATTTCTTTACTAAAACTAAACCTTTTAAAGCATTTACATGACTAAAACTCACACATGTATATCATTCTCTGCAGACATTCAGTACACTGCAAAAAATGACTTTCTAGCCAAAATATAAAAAAATCATTGTTGTGTTGTTTTCAGAAAAAAAAAAAGTTAAAATTGAGTTCCAATGGGGTAAGAGTTATTTTTTTCTTACCCCATTGGCAGATTATTTTGCTCGTTTTAAGCAAAAACTCTGAAAACAAGACAACAATTTTGAAAATCTTTCTTGATTTGAGAATTTTTAGATATTTTAGCTGGAAACAACACAAAACATCTAAGTAAGAAAAGCATTTTTTGCAGTGTAGGATCACGTGTCTGGAATTGGGTAATAATTAACTATTTAAGTTTTAACTGATTACAAGAAATCAGTTCATAGATGTTTATATCTGCACTGGTGATTCTCTGTTTATCTTGAACAAAAATCCTTCATTACGGTACTGAGAATGATTCACACATATACACTTGTTTATGAAGCTTAACAACTCATACTATCTCTGACATAATTAACTTTATACCAGGTTTATTGATGTTAACCATAACTAAAACCATAAAAATATATTACAAAACTTTAACTAAAACAATCACCCCTACTTTATGTCAGCAAGTTGACAATGCAGCATTTCTCGTTTTAATTTTCAACGCTAACAAACTGAAATAAAAAACTAATAAAAATGACAAAAAAAAAATCACAGGAAAATTACCAAAAGGTTAAAGTTCAAATAAAAAACAGAAAATATACAGTGTAACTAATTCATAATATGTTCATTAAAACTATAATACTATGTCAACACTGTAAAAAAAAAAAACGTAAAAAATTGTTTCAACTTATAAAACAAAGTGTTCGTGCTGTTTGTTAAGTGTAGTACAACTTAACATTTCATGTTGACTAAACTTACAATTTTAAGGCAGCACGAACACTTACTTTTTTTTTTTTTTTTTACAGTGAAGGAGAATAATTACACTGCTTTACACAGCAAAAAAACAGTGCTTTTCTTACTTAGATTTTTTGTCTTGTTTCCAGCCAAAATATCTAGAAATTCTTAAATCAAGGACGATTTTCTTGACTGAAGTAAAAATTACAATTAATTAAAAATTTTCAGAAGTCAAAATTAAGTATATATAGTTTTAATGAACATATTATGAATTAGTTACACTGTATATTTTCTGTTTTTAAACTTTAACCTTTTAGTAATTTTGCTGTGCGTTTATGTCATTTTTATTAGTTTTTGAAATCAAAAAATCTGTATTCATTTCAGTTTGTTAGTTCTGAAAATGTGAAATGCTGCATTGTCAACTTTTATATTTAATTTTTAGTTACAGTTTTATAGCTTGTTTTTATGGTTTTAGTTACGATTAACATCAATAAACCTGAGTTCATAAATAAGAAAAATCATATATAAAAAATATAAAATCACTTTTTGTAGTGTACTGATAGAAACTTCTAAATTTCTAATTGATCTTTTGTAATGAAACAGATCATTGCACTGCAAAAGAACTCGTGTCTGAATTAATATTACTTATTCATCAACAATTAGTCAAGCTGTAATATTGTTTATGAAACACATTTGACCCAAAGTGTTAGATAATCCTTGTAAAACCTACATGCAAAATGCTGAATAGCAAACAGGCAAAAAGTTGCCCATGTTCAGATGATGCTGTAGATTGTTTATCATTATTCTGCAATGATTAAATGAGCTGCTGATGTGTGCGAACACTCGGAATTGATGTGATTAATGACATGAGTCAGCATGCAAGCTGGAATCAGATGACATGAGCCAAAACATGCATATTAATGTGCTGCTAACACTTGATAGATAATACAGGCATGCAGCTAATTAGGAAATAATTGCATTTCGCTGGTGATCTGTGGAGAGTACCTCATGATGTCATCAGCAGGTAAATCACCACCGACTCTTAAAGCTGATGAGTTCTCAACAATGCAATTAAAAATAATGACCAGAAGAATATGAGGAGGTAAGGGGCCCACAGTGGTGCCTTGTTTTATTGTTATGTAATTCCAAATGTATTTGTCCGCTTGATCCTATCCCCACTCACATTCTCCAAGCCATTTCTACCTCTGTTTTACCAGCACTTACTCACATCATAAACACCTCGCTCCACACTGGCACATTTCCTACAGCATTTAAGCAGGCTCGGGTCATACCACTGCTTAAGAAACCCACTCTAAATCCAGCACTTTTAGAAAACTACAGACCAGTATCCCTTCTCCCATTCATCGCTAAGACACTTGAGCGAGTAGTATTCAACCAACTCTCTATCTTTCTTGCACAGAACCATCTCCTGGACATAAACCAGTCTGGCTTCAAAAGTGGCCACTCAACTGAGACTGCCCTGCTCTCAGTCACTGAAGCCCTAAGATTGGCAAGAGCAGCATCCAAATCCTCAGTACTCATTTTACTGGATTTGTCTGCTGCATTTGACAGTCAACCACCAGATCCTCCTGTCCACCCTCATGAAGATGGGCGTCTCAGGAACCGCACTCCAATGGTTCAAGTCTTACCTCTCAGGTAGGTCCTTCAAGGTGGCTTGGAGGAGTGAAGTTTCTGAGTCACAACTTCTTGCTACTGGAGTTCCTCAAGGCTCAGTGCTTGGACCACTGCTCTTCTCCATCTACATGTCATCGTTAGGTTCTGTCATTCGGAAGCATGCTTTTTCCTATCACTGCTACGCCGATGACACGCAACTCTACTTCTCCTTCCATCCAGATGACCCCACGGTTCCTGCTCGCATCGCAGCTTGTCTGACCGACATCTCTGGCTGGATGAAAGAACACCATCTTCAGCTCAACCTTGCTAAGACTGAACTGATTGTGATCTCAGCCAACCCTGCGCTTCATCACAACTTCTCTATACAGCTAAATTCATCAACCATAACTTCCTCTAGGACAGCCAGGAATCTTGGTGTTGTGATGGACAACCAGTTAACCTTCACAGACCATATTGCTGCTACAGCTCGATCCTGCAGATTTGCCTTGTACAACATTAGGAAGATCAGATCCTTCCTATCAGAGCAGGCTACACAACTTCTTGTCCAAGCTCTTGTCCTCTCCAGACTGGACTATTGTAATGCACTCTTGGCAGGCCTTCCTGCATGCACTTCCAAGCCTTTGCAGATGATTCAGAATGCAGCAGCAAGAGTGGTCTTTAATGAGCCGAAGAAAGCCCATGTCACACCTCTCTTCATCAGACTGCATTGGCTGCCAGTAGCTGCTCGCATCAAATTCAAGGTACTGGTGCTTGCCTACAAGACAACCACTGGCACTGCACCAGAATACCTAAACTGTCTAATCCAACCTTATGTCCCCTCCAGAAGCTTGCGTTCTGCAAATGAACGACGCCTTGTGGTGCCATCCCAAAGAGGCTCAAAATCACTTTCACGGACCTTTTTGTGGACTGTTCCCAGCTGGTGGAATGACCTACCCATCTCAATTCGATCAGCTGAGTCATTGGCCATCTTCAAAAAACGTCTGAAAACCCATCTTTTTCGGCAGAACTTGACCAATTGACACTAGCTCTTTCCTACTCTTTTCAGTTTTCTATATTTATATAAAAAAAAACAAAAAAAAAAAAACCCTTGCAAGACTTATCGTGTTTATCTAACTGAAATTTGCCACAGCACTTATACACTGTCGCTCTCTTGTTGCTCTGATTGCTTCTATTGTAAGTCGCTTTGGATAAAAGCGTCTGCTAAATGACTAAATGTAAATGTAAATGTAAATATATTTACTGCTTACTGCTTAAAGAACCAGCAGAGGGCGACACTGCATGTGCAAACACACATACACTGCAAAAAATGCTTTTCTTACTTAGATTTTGTGTCTTGTTTCCAGGCAAAATATCTAAAAATTCTTAAATCAAGAAGGATTTTCTAGACAAGTAAAACTTATTGTCTTGTTTTCAGACAAAATATGTGAGAAAATAAGTGAGTTTTTGCTTAAAACAAGCAAAATTATCTGCCAATGGGGTAAGAAAAATGATCTATCTTTCATCTTGAAATAAGATTATTTTGCTCGTTTCAAGCAAAAACTCACTTTATTTTGACTTTTTTTTCTGAAAACAAGGCAATCATTTTTGCTTGTCTAGAAAATCCTCCTTGATTTAAGATTTTTTAGATATTTTGGCTGGAAACAAGACAAAAAATCTAAGTAAGAAAAGCATTTTTTGCAGTGTAGACAGACTCTATATTAGCACACTACTCATACTACTGTGCATAGTATGCACATTTTGTGTATAAAATTAAATAACTAAAAAAAAAATGCATACACACATTTTCTAAACTTTGCCTCTTTTTTACCCATGAATTGCACACACTGCAAAAAATGCTTTTCTTACTACTTTTGTCTTGTTTCCAGCCAAAATATCTAAAAATTCTTAAATCAAGAAGGATTTTCTAGACAAGTAAAACTTATTGTCTTGTTTTCAGACAAAATATGTGAGAAAATAAGTGAGTTTTTGCTTAAAACAAGCAAAATAATCTGCCAATGGGGTAAGCAAAATAATCTGGTTTTCTGCTTGAAATAAGATTATTTTGTTTACCCTTTTAATCGTGTACAGAAATAAACACAGGTAAACTAAATAATCTTATTTCAAGCAGAAAACTAGATTATTTGGTAGAATATTTTGCTTGTTTAAGCAAAAACTCACTTAATTATGACTTCTTTTTTCTGAAAACAAGACTAATTTGCTTGTCTAGAAATCCTTTGTGATTTAAGAAATAATCTTATTTCAAGCAGAAAACTAGATTATTTTGCTTACACCATTGGCAGATTATTTTGCTTGTTTCAAGCAAAAACTCACTTAATTATGACGTATTTTTCTTATTTTTTTTCTTGTCTAGAAAATCCTTCTTGATTTAAGAATTATTAGATATTTTGGCTGGAAACAAGACAAAAAAATCTAAGTAAGAAAAGCATTTTTTGCAGCGTTGCAGTGCACAAAATGCAAAATGCCTCACTTCATTTTTAATGCAGCACTGCATTAAAAATATCACAAACACATTTTAAAAGCAAACATTTGTCAAAACATTAGCAAATATTATATTTTTGGATAAATCATATATAGCTCCTATTTACATTTCTGTACACGATTAAAAGTAATTGGAAGAGAGATGTTGAAAATTCACAGTAAACAAGAAAGCAAAATTTAAAGCAAATTATTTTTTTCTTGTGGTTGTGAATACATTATTACACAGTACGCAAGAAACGAAATGTCAAATTTTGAAATATTTTTACTATTTAAAATAACAATGACAATGTCAAACCAAAACCAATAAATAAATAAATAAATAAACAAAAAAACAAACACAAAACTAAAATTAAAGTGAAAACTGAAAAATATTTTGCAAGGCAGCATTTTTCATTGTAACTTTGTTTATTTCAGTGTACTAAAATGACTGAAATAATATTAACTAAAATAATATAGACATCATATAGACCACAAAAAGACTAAAAATGACAAACTTTAAATAAAAGTAAAATAAAAATGAGAAAAAATGTAAATAAAGTGAGTTTATGCTATAAAGAAGACAAAATATCTGTCTGTTGGGGCAGAAAAATCTACTGAGTTCAAAGAGAAAACAAGATGACTTTTCTGACTCCATTGGTGGATATTTGTGTCTTATTTTAAGCAAAAACTCACTTAATGATAATTAATAAGTAATTAATACATTCATACACTTAATATCAGTCAACTATCACTAAAATGAATCCAAAAAAAATAAAAATCTAAAAACTTATTTTATTTCAGCTAATTTGCAAGACAGCATTTCTCACTTTGTTTATTTCGAGGTACTAAAATAATATAGACATAATATAGACAACAAAATGCTAAAAATGACAAACTTTAAATAAGAGTAAAATAAAAATGGAAAAAAAAATCTAAATAAAGTGAGTTTATAGAAGAGAAAAAAGTAAATTTTGTTTATTTTGGTGTACTAAAGTGACTGAAATATTATTAACAAAAGTAATATAGACATAATATAGACAACAAAAATACTAAAAATACTAACAAACTTTAAATAGAGTAAAATAAAAAATGGGGGGAAAATCAAAATGAAGTGAGTTGATGCTATAAAGATGACTTTTCTGACTACATTGATATATTTTTGTCTTATTTTAAGCAGAAACACACTTAATGATAACTAATAAGTAATTAACATTAATATACACTTAATAATAGTCAACTACAACTAAAATGAATCCATACAAAATTTGAAAAAAATCTAGAAACTTATTTTATTTCAGCTAATTTGCAAGAGAGCATTTCTCATTTTAACCTTATTTCAATTAACTAAAATGACTGAAATATTAATAACAACAATATAGATGTCATAGTCATGAACTCTTTTGTGTTTTTGTCTTTTACATTGGTTTAGACCTTTTTGAGTTTGGTTCCTTCCACTTCCTGTTTGTCCATATTTGGTTATGTTCCTGTTCCTCCCCTCGTTATGTCATTATTAGTTAATCACCTTCACCTGTCTGTGTCTTGTTAATTACCCTTCTTAAGTTGTATTTAGTGTTTGGTTAATGTGTAAATGTGTTTTTGCCTGCCCCTTTCTCATCCTGCGTTCCTTCATCCTCACGACCGTGACAATAGACATAATATAGTAAAAAAAAAATAAGACACACTTTAAATAAGAGAAAAATAAAAATGAAGTGAGTTTATGCTATAAAGAGGAGAAAATAGCTGTCTGTTATGGATCCATACAAAAAAAAAATAAAAATCTAGAAACGTATTTATTTCAGCTAATTTGCAAGACAGCATTTCTCATTTTAACTTTATTTTGATGTACTAAAATGACTGAAATAATATTGATAACAACAATACTGACATAATATAGACCAAAAAAAAAGCAAAACACTAAAAATGACGAACTTTAAATAAGAGTAAAATAAAAATGGTGACAAAATCCAACTGAAGTGAGTTTACTTTTTGATATACAGAAGAGAAAATATCTGCAGAAAAATGTACTAAATTCAAAGGGAAAAGAAGATTTTCTGACTCCATTGGTGGAGATATATATATATATATATTTTTTTTTTTACCTTGTTTTAAGTAGAAACACACTTAATTTTGATTATTTCAGAAAATTAGATTTACAGTATCTTAAATCTTTCTGCTTCTCAAGTTCATGAATCTTGTTTAAGAAATTTGAGATATTTTGAATGAATGACAAGGAAAAAATACTGAGTAAGAATTTATTTATCAATATTTATTGCCGTGTAAATGTTCCCAAAAGGAGTTTTTGCCATATTTAGTTTACTTCTAGAGACTGTGTGTGTGTTTATGTGTGTGTTTGATGTTGTCTGTTTACCGCAGTAATGATGTGAGGAATACTCTATGTCTCATATTACCTTTTCATTAAAGATATGACTGTGAAATAGCTGTTGCTATAGAAACGCTTGAGTGAAAACACTCGCAGCATTATGCAGAATTACATTGTTTACAGCGTCGCTCAGGCTGATGACACACACACACACACACACACACACACACACACTGGAAATGAGTCTGTGTATTGTGGCGCTTTCATTAGCTTGTTTTCCAGTGATAACTGATGAATATTTTGGTCAGAGAAGTAATTTCTTGTCACACACATCAGAATAATGAGCTTTCAGGCAGTGGATCGAAACACAAACCTCATGAAATGATGTTGATGATGATGATAATGATATTCCAGAGCATTCCCCCTGATGAGACACGTGACTCTGCGTCTGAACATTCACATTAAATCTGATTTGAGTGTGAATGTGATCGTGTGCTGTTTTCAGTCAGTAAATGCGATGTAAACACAGTGTGTCTCACTCAATGACTCCATCAGATACTCTATCAGCTCATTGTTGTTATATTCCGCTCATGCATTTTGAAGCGAGCGGCCTGGAAACAGTTTTCTCCTCAGATTCATCAGGTCATGGTGAGTTCACAACACTGATTTTTCACTCATTTCTCTGGACTTTTCCCAGAGCGTTTCTCAGATCGGCCTTATAATCACATCAGAGATGTCTGTCTGAACTTTTGTCATTTGGCCAGCATTACAGAGCCCCAAATACCAGGACAACCAGGCACAAGAACAGTTTTTTCCCCCATGCAATCCACCTTATGAACAGCTAAATGTTCCCTCCATTGTGCAAAAAAAAAGTGCAATAACCTTATATTTATTTGTCACCACCAGTGTTGCGTTACAATGTTGCATTACTCCCTAAAAAAGTTACTAATTACGTTACTTAGTTACTTTTTATGGAAAGTAATGCGTTACAATATTGCGTTACTCCCTAAAAAAGTTACTAATTACGTTACTTAGTTACTTTTTATGGAAAGTAATGCGCTACAATATTGCGTTACTCACTAAAAAAGTTACTAATTACGTTACTTAGTTACTTTTTTGGAAAGTAATGCGTTACAATATTGCGTTACTCACTAAAAAAGTTACTAATTACGTTACTTAGTTACTTTTTTGGAAAGTAATGCGTTACAATATTGCGTTACTCACTAAAAAAGTTACTAATTACGTTACTTAGTTACTTTTTTGGAAAGTAATGCGTTACAATGTTGCGTTACTCTCTAAAAAAGTTACTAATTACGTTACTTAGTTACTTTTTATGGAAAGTAATGCGTTACAATATTGCGTTACTCCCTAAAAAAGTTACTAATTACGTTACTTAGTTACTTTTTACTTTTTTGGAAAGTAATGCGTTACAATATTGCGTTACTCACTAAAAAAGTTACTAATTACGTTACTTAGTTACTTTTTTGGAAAGTAATGCGTTACAATGTTGCGTTACTCTCTAAAAAAGTTACTAATTACGTTACTTAGTTACTTTTTATGGAAAGTAATGCGTTACAATATTGCGTTACTCCCTAAAAAAGTTACTAATTACGTTACTTAGTTACTTTTTACTTTTTTGGAAAGTAATGCGTTACAATATTGCGTTACTCTCTAAAAAATTTACTAATTACGTTACTTAGTTACTTTTTTTGGAAAGTAATGTTACAATGTTGCGTTACTCCCTAAAAAAGTTACTAATTACGTTACTTAGTTACTTTTTTGGAAAGTAATGCGTTACAATATTGCGTTACTCTCTAAAAAAGTTACTAATTACGTTACTTAGTTACTTTTTTTGGAAAGTAATGCGTTACAATATTGCGTTAATCCCTAAAAAAGTTACTAATTACGTTACTTAGTTACTTTTTTTGGAAAGTAATGCATTACATTACTTTTGCGTTACTTTTTTAATCTGGGCAGGGCTTGCTTGTTTTTTTTTTTTTTTTAAAAGTTCGATTCTTAGCAAATGTAAAAGCATTTCACACCAAAATGAAATAAAGTGAATAAGGTTAAGGCTGAAGGAAAATTAAATTGACGTCTGTACAGTAGAACTGTAGGAAAAGAAAGTTCAACACTCTTCAGCAATGAGAAAAAAAGCACAAATGTTAGTTCATCTAAAGTAAGTTCTGCTTATTAGTACACTGGAAAAGCTTTTCTTACTTAGATTTTTTGTCTTGTTTCCAGCCAAAATATGTAAAAAAAATTTAAATCAAGAAGGATTTTCTAGACAAGTAAACGTTATTGTCTTGTTTTTTTCTGAAAACAAGTCAAAATTAAGTGTGTTTTTGCTTGAAACAAGCTAAATAATCTCCCAATGGGGTAAGCAAAATAACCTTGTTTTCCGTTTGAAATAATACTTTTTTGCTTACCCCATTGGCAGATTATTTTGCTTGTTCTAAGCAAAAACTCATAATTTGGACTTTTCCATCGTCTATAGTACAACTGTACACACCACTTATTTCTAATTTATTTTTCTATATATTATTTGTCTATTTATATTTACATGTGTATTTTTTATTCTCTTCCTATTTTTATTGTCTCTGTGTTGTTGTTGTCTCTGTGTACTGAAAGCTAATGTCACAAAAACAAATTCTTGTATGTGCAAGCATACTTGGCAATAAAGCTCTTTCTGATTCTGATTCTATTTTTGGCAGCAGGTATTTACACTAAGTGCAAATAGCAATGGGTTCTATTTACACTTCAGGATTTTCTGCTATTTATAATACTTATTGCAAATAGATGCAATTATCTGCACCTCAGTGTTGTAGTACATTAAACAGTATGTGGTAATTAAGCACTGAGTGTAAATGATCATTTTAATTCAATTTATTAAATGGATGCTGCCTTATTGGGACAATAAGCCCTCCCTAGACCTACTCTAACCAATACTTTATTTAAATTTTTTGATTATTTCCCCTGGTTTCTCAATAAAACTATAATACTTCAAACATGGAACTAATGAGAAAAAAAAAAAAGATTTGTTTGCTGTATTAAATTTAGACCTGCTCACATTAAATCATATTTTATTTTTGGCAGTGCCTATTTGCACTAAGTGTAAATAGCAGTGGGTTCTATTTACACTTTACTTGCTATTTATAAGACTTACTGAAAATAGATGCAAGTAGATGCAATTATCTGCGCCTCAGTATTGTAGTACATTAAAACAGTATGCAGTAATTCCGCAATGAGTGTAAATTATCGTTTTAATTCAGTTTATTAAATGGATGCTGCCTTACTGGGACAATAAGCCCTCCCTACACCTACCCTAACCGATACTTTATTTTACATTTTTAGATAATTTCCTTCATCGTTATTGAAAATTAAAGCTTTTCTGATATTATCTGAGATTTAAAAAGGGTGAAAAAAAGCTGGCCAGAAGGTGGAATCGAACCCGGGTCGTCCGCGTCGAAAAGAGTTACACACACACTTTAACTTCTACGCCACTGGATATGACACATAGTGGTCTTTCTGCAATTTTTATTAAAACAGTATGCAGTAATTACGCAATGAGTGTAAATTATCGTTTTAATTCAATCTATTAAATGGATGGGACAATAAGGGTTTTGGCTAGAAGGGATACAGCTCTGGCTACTGGGCATGCGCACATCAATCTAACGTTATTTTTGTCACACTGTACAACAATAATACTGTTTTTGTATTATAGTAAGGGCTAAGTTTAGGGTTGGGTAGGTGTAGACGTTAATAAAATACATTCTAATTGGTAGAAAAATCAATTTCATTGTTTAGTCTTTGTTCCGGTTTGAGCTGTATCTCTTCTAGCCACAACCGACAATAAGCCCTCCCTGCACCTACCCTAACCGATACTTTATTTGACATTTTTCAATCATTTCCTTCATTTTTACTGAAAACAAATGCTTTTCCGATATGATATGAGATTTGAAAAGAGTAAAAAAAAAAAGCTCGCCCGAAGGTGGAATCGAACCCGGATCGACTGCGTTAAAAAGACTTCAACACACGCTTTATCGTCCATGCCACTAGACCTGACGACTAAGTGGCATATTTTGTGCTGTTGACTAGCCGCATTACACATTGGTGGGTGGAGTTGGTGTAAATAGCCATTCCGAAAAAGTAACTAAGTTACATAATTCGTTACTTTTTTAGGGAGTAACACAGTATTGTATTGCATTACTTTTGCAAGTAACTTTCCCCAACACTGTTCATGTTGTGGACCGTGGAGGTTCAGTGACTGTGGTTTGTAAAGTAGGTTGAATCACTCTGGGCGGCGTGTGACTGCGACGCTTCAGGCAAACGCTCAGAAAATGGGGCAGAAAGTGTCCTGTTCCTCCCTCTGTGTCTCTGACTCTTTTCTCATCAGATGGACAGCAGGCCTGGGTTTCTCAGCATTCACAGCCGATCTGAATCCATGAGCAGATTCCATGCCACTTGGAGGGATAAGTTGATTTTCAAATACTTCATGAACTTTTAGGACTTTTATTGAGACTACTGACGTAAACAACAAATAATAAATTAAAATAAAATAAAAAAAGAAATTGTAAAAGTTGCTGCTGAAACTAGCTGAAATAAAAAGTAACTATTGTTTTATTTTAGCTTCAGCATTAGTTTTCATTAACTATAATAACCCTGACTAAACCTGACATAAAACACATTTCTATTACTTGAGATTAAATAAACATGAACTGAAATAAAATTATATACATATACACGCTGCCGCTCAAACATTTGGGATCAGTACGATTTTAAATGTTTTTTTTTTTAAAAGTCTCTTATCTTCATCTAAGTTCCAATTATTTAATCAAAAATAATAATATACCTAAAAAAAATATTTAAAATATTTATTTCTGTGATGCAAAGCTGAATTTTCAGCATCATTACTCCAGTCTTCAGTGTCACACGATCCTTCAGAAATCATTCTAATATACTGATTTATTATTTTTATTATCAATGTTGGAAACACTTGTGCTGCTTAATATTTTTTTGGAACCTGTGATACTTTTTTTTTTTTTTTTAGGATTCTTTGATCAATAAAATGTTACAAAGAACAGCATTTATTTAAAATAGAAAACGTATGTAACAATAAACAGCTCGTTCAAAGTTTGGGGTCAGTAAATGTTTTCTTTCTTTCTCTCTTTAAAAGAAATCAATACTTTTATTCACCAAGGATGTGTTAAATTGATCAAATGTGATAACAAAGACTTATATTGTTAGAAAAGATTACTATTTTAAATAAATACTTCAAATACTTCTGATGTATTATTTAAATAAATAATAAATCAGTATATTAAAGTGATTTCTGAAGGATCATGTGACACTGAAGACTGGAGTAACAGCTGATGAAAATTCAGCTGCGCATCACAGAAATAAATTACATTTTAAAGTATTAAAATAGAAAAAAAACTATTTTAAATTGCATTAACATTTCACAATATTACATTTTTAATCAAATGTGAAAACTGAAAAATATTTTGCAAGGCAGCATTTTCATTGTAACTTTGTTTATTTCACTGTACTAAAATGACTGAAATAATATGAACAAAAATAAAAACGTTAAAACAACTTAACTATTATTATAAAAATATAATGATACTTAAACCAGTATCATAGTGACCAGTTTATACTGTATGCCAGGGTTATTATAGTCAACTAAAATGAATCCATAAAAATAAAAAAAGAAATAATATGAATATAAATAATATAGACAAATTTGTTCCCAAAAGTGAGCTAAACCTGACAAAATTTCCAAAAACCTCCCTTTGGGGAGGATGTGTGTCTGTGTGTTATTAAAAAAAAAAAAAAAAAATGTTACTTGAAATAAGATAAATGCTAACTTTTTATTTCAGCTAGTTTCAGCAACATTTCATTTCAATATTTACTTGATGTATTAAAACAGCTAAAACTGAAACTGAAATAAATTAATACAAACAATATAGACATATTAAAAAACGACACAATTACTGAAACTTTAACTAAAACGAAAACAGAATATGATTCAAAATAATAATAAAATGCCATAACATCTCAGTGATACTAAAAAAACACTGAACACTGGTTTAATTTGTCGTTTCAGTTAATACCCTTGCTTTAAGCCAAACAGTGTTTGGTTTAGGCTTTTGTCTTGATTTTTTTTTTTTTTTTATCCCTCTAAGGTACACATAATTATGTTCCAACCATGAAATATTTTTTCACAATAGTTTTTATTACATAAAATAGCTTCAATTATACAAATCAAAAAGATTTTAGGTATTTAGGAAACCGTTGCCATATGGCAACACTGTACCACAATGGAAAATGGCCAAAATTAGATTTTCTATTAAATTGTGATTTTTCTTTTCAACTCAAATGCACATTTCTTTTAGAAACTGATGCATCCAATCTTAATGTTCATCAAAATCTGCCACATTCAGACACATAAACACACTCATCCTCATTGCCATCACATGGAAGAGCCAATGCACTCTTCCTATTCCCCTTTCTGTCAAACATTGCTGTTTTCATTTTTTGAAAAGAGTAAATAATTCTTATTCATACTTAAATACAACTATACTACAATAAACACTTCAAATTAATAAATAACTGCAATCAAATTACTGATGTTACTATTTTGGGCAAATACATTACTTCAATTCCACCGTGGTACAGTGTTGCCACGGTGGCGACATTGATATTTTCTCATTTTACAGTAAAACTATGTTAGATCATGTTGATTTGTGAATATAAATCTGTAATTTACTAACTAAAGATGATGCAAAAAAATCCCCCTTGAGAAGAGACGTTCAGAAATGAGGTTAACAGAGCCATTTCTGGAGGTGTCCTCCATGTGAGGGTGACACTGGGAAAAATGTTTTGGAGGAACATTCAAATATCATTTTACTTAAAAACAGCACATCACTGACTCCCTTAGGGCTGGCCCTTTTAATCAGAATATTACAATATATTGCATTTTATTCAGAATAACAAGGAAATCAGTATAAACTAGATAAAAAAGTTCGTCAAGACAAACTTTAAGTTGGCTTGAGAAAGCCAGACCAGAAAGTTTAAAAAGTTTATAGAGTTTAAAGAGTTTAAAACATTTAAAAGTTTAAAAAGTTTACAAAGTTTTAGGAAGTTTAAATTTTTTTAAGTGTAAAGTAGTTTTAAAACCTTAATGTTTGATAGATTTGGGTGGTCGCTAGGGTACTCAGGGTGGTTGCCAGGGTGTTGCTATGCGGATGCTAGGGTACCCGGGGTGGTTGCTAAGGTGTTGCTATGCGGTTGCTAAGGTGTTGCTATGTGGTTGCTAGGGTAACTGGGGTGGTTGCTAGGGTGTTGCTATGTGGTTGCTAGGGTACTTGGGGTGGGTGCTAGGGTGTTGCTATATGGTTGCTAGGGTAACTGGGGCGGTTGCTAGGGTGTTGCTATGAGGTTGCTAGGGTACCTGGGGTGGGTGCTAGGGTGTTGCTATGTGGTTGCTAGGGTACCTGGGGTGGGTGCTAGGGTGTTGCTATGTGGTTGCTAGGGTAACTGGGGCGGTTGCTAGGATGTTGCTATGAGGTTGCTAGGGTACCTGGGGTGGGTGCTAGGGTGTTGCTATGTGGTTGCTAGGGTACCTGGGGTGGGTGCTAGGGTGTTGCTATGTGGTTGCTAGGGTACTTGGGGTGGGTGCTAGGGTGTTGCTATATGGTTGCTAGGGTAACTGGGGCGGTTGCTAGGGTGTTGCTATGAGGTTGCTAGGGTACCTGGGGTGGGTGATAGGGTGTTGCTATGTGGTTGCTAGGGTACCTGGGGTGGGTGCTAGGGTGTTGCTATGTGGTTGCTAGGGTACTTGGGGTGGGTGCTAGGGTGTTGCTATGAGGTTGCTAGGGTACCTGGGGTGGGTGCTAGGGTGTTGCTATGTGGTTGCTAGGGTACCTGGGGTGGGTGCTAGGGTGTTGCTATGTGGTTGCTAGGGTACTTGGGGTGGTTGCTAGGGCGTTGCTATGTGGTTGCTAGGGTGTTGCTATGTGGTTGCTAGGGTACCTGGGGTGGGTGCTAGGGTGTTGCTATGTGGTTGCTAGGTTACCTGGGGTAGTTGTTATGGTGTTGGTAGGGTACACAGGGTGGTTGCTATGCAGTTGATAGGTACTCAGGGTTGTTGCTAGGGTGTTACTAGCATGTTAGAAATTAATAGTTGCCATACGGCAACTCTGTACTATAGAGGGTTATATTGTGGAAAGTGCTTCTTCAGTGGCATTGGATCAGCTCCTGACTGAACAAGATCTACTCTCTATAGCATGAAAAAAGAGGAAAAAAACGTCCTGATGATAAGTCAAGCTGAGTCAGGAGAACAGAAGGGTCACACACCAGAAATAAAACTGTAAATCACGCTGGACAGAGATCAAACACTATTATTATTAAGTATTTGAAAGATCAGAGTAATCATTGTGCTTCTGTATGTGGATCAATGTGACGTTTCTACTGTGTTGAAGGTCAGAGATTGAGCTCTTGGAGCATCTGAACTGAGCTTCATTTCACTAAACGTCGTCCGTCGGGAGATACGATCAAACACCGGGATTCATCCACTCTTGAACATGTGTGTTTCATTCTCCTCCTGAATGAACGTCGCTGATAAAGCCTGCGGTTTGAGGGTCACCTGTTTATCTCCGACGCCAGAGAAATGACCCGTAATCATTGTGTGTGTTCTTCGGCCTGCAAGGGCCAGATAACCGGGTCACATGACCAGAGCAGAACATCATAAAGGACAATAACGACATCATTATCGCCGTCCAGAATGACACACATTTGGGGAAAGTGGAATCGGCCTCATAATCATTTTCTTTGAGGCTCTCTCCGAGCGGGACGGTGCGCTTCATCTTTATGAGGCGAGAGAAACGAGCGACATTCACATCACGCTTCACAGAAAACTAACATACTAACATCTGCAGTATGCACTCAGTGTTTACAAATAAATGTAACTGTAATCAGTTGTATAATATTTTGTTTTAATATATATATATATAACTTAAAATGAATTACTTATGAAAATGTTAACGATTACATCGAAGTTTTCACACACACACACACACACACACACACATATATATATATATATATATATTAGTGCTGTCAAAAGATTATTTGCGATTAATCGCATCCAAAATACAAGTTTATGTTTACATACTATATGTGTGTTTACTTTGTGTATTTATTATGTACATATAAATAAATACACACACATACATCTATATATTAAAACAAAATATTTATATGTATATATATTTATACCTGTATACAATTTAGATTGTAAATGAATATAAATATTTTATATATAAATCTAAAATATTTTTCCTTAATATGTACATGCATGTGTGTGTATTTATATATACATAATAAAAATACACAGTACACAAATATATAGTATGTAAATATAAACTTTTCTTTTGGATGCGATTAATCGTGTGACAGCACTAATATATATATATATATATATATATATGTAACAACTAAATGTTAAAACAACTTAATGTTCTCTACAAATAATACTGATCAAATATAATGATCATTAAACAAGTATCATACTGTATGCAGGGTTATTATATCTAAAATAAAGTCATAAAAAATTATAAAATAAACACTAAATGCAATAAAAGTTTTATTTTAACTTATTTGTTTTACTTACATCTTATTTCAGCTTTAATTTTAATGTTTTCATTTTTTTTATATGTCTATATTGTTTGTATTAATTTATTTCGGTTTCAGTTTCAGTTGTTTTAATACATCAAGTTAAAATTAAAATGAAATGTTGCTGAAACTAGCTGAAATAAAAAGTTATTTATAGTTTATTTAATTTTAAGCAACAAAAATGTTTTCTTTTAAATTCATAAATTTTAGTTTCAGTTCTAGTTTTCATTAACTATAATAACCCTGATTGAAACCATTAAAAACGGTTTCGTTACTTGAGATAAAATAAACATGAACTGAAATAAAATCAAACACACACACACACATATATATATATACATATAAGGACTGTCAAACGATTAATCGCATCCAAAATAAAAGTTTATGTTTACAAACTATATGTGTGTTTATATTTATTATGTGCATATAAAACACACATATACATGTATATATTTAAAAACAATTTATATGTTATTTATATATATATATATATATATATATATATATATTTATATTTACACCTGTGTACAATTTAATATATAAAAAAATATATACATATTTTCTATATAAATCTAAAATATTTTCCTTAATATATACATGCATGTGTATTTATATATACATAATAAATATACACAGTACACAGATATATTGTGTATAAACATAAAGTTTTATTTTGGTTGCGATTAATGCAATTACATATATATGTTAAAACAACTTATAAACTTAATGTTCTCTACAAACAATGCTGATCAAATATAATGATCATTAAACCAAAATAAAAACTTTTTATTTTATTTTGAATTTAAAAATTGTACGTTTTATTTCAGCTTTAATTTTAGTTGAAGTTTCAGTGATTTTTTTTTGTTTTTTTAATGTCTATATTGTTTGTATTAATTTATTTCAGTTTCAGTTATTTTATTTATATATATTTGATATTGTATATCTTATTTAATTTCAGTTAGCGTGTATTGTATTTCAAGTAACCAAAAAATGTTTTATTGTAACATTTTAATACGTGTTAATTAACTACACTGTAAACCCAAATTAGTAAGCAGAACTCAAAAAATTTGATGTAACTCGTTGCCTCAAATTTTTTTAAGTTCATGAACTATTAACTAAAATATTTCAAAAGTTAAATATTTAGATTACATGCTGCATAAAACTTTTCATTACAGTTAAATTAAAACTTAAATATTTTCAGTTACAGTGTATCAGAAAGACTCTCAATATATAAGTATATATAGCAAGTATATATTGAGTTTACAGAACTTATTTCAATTAATCCAACAAACTTTCATTGTTATTTGAGTGAAAATAACTCATTTCATTTAATTAATTCACTGTTCGGTTTTACAGTGTATAATAACCCTGACTAAAACCCTTAAAAACATTTTCAGTACTTTAGATAAAATAAACATGAATATATATATATATATATATATATATATATATAGAAATTAAGTTGTTTTATATATATAAACAACTTACTATAACTAAAATAAAGTCATTTGCATAACATAATTTTTCATTTAAATTTTTGTTTATTTTGATGTACTAAAATGACGGAAATAAAATGAATAAAAATAATCATAATAAAAATGACAACTTTAAAAGTAAAATGTAAATGGATAATATAAAAATATAAAAACTATTAATAATAAAAATAAAATGATCTCAGTGATACTAAATTAATACGACGTACAGTTCAGTGGATTTATATATTGTTATTGAACTTGTTTTATATATATTTTTATATATTTTTTTATATTTTTATTTTTTAAAAATCTAATTTTCATTGAATTTATTTCAATTAGAAGCACTAAAACTAAATTTAATTAAAATGACTAAAAACAAAAGACATTAAAATGACACAAACGCAAACAAAATTACTACAACTTGGACTAAAATTAAAATAACAACAGAAAATATACAAATAGTATCTCAGTTATGCTAAACTTGATTAAAGCTCTTCAGCGACGCTTTCCTGATGAACTCATCAAATGTGATGCTCTGATGATGAGACAGAAAACACTTTAGACCTAAATTATTATTTAGCAACAGAAAAAGAAAAAAAGATTTTTGTGCATGAGATACTTGTATATCTTTATGCAAAAGACTGATTGTGGTTAAACATGGTTCTCTCTCTCTCTCTCTCTCTCTCTCTCTCTCTCTCTCTCTCTCTCTCTCTCTCTCTCTCTCTCTCTCTCTCTCACATTATGAGTGTTTGAGGAGTGCGCTAATGAGACAAGGCCATTAACATCTGCTGGAAATCATCAGTGTGTTGTGCATAAACAGCGACTGATTGATAAAAGCAGTGTATGATTTGTGACACGATGACTCTCCGATTCATTACAGAACAACAACAAAACACTCATCCTCATCATCTTCATCTTCATTATCAGCAGCAGCAGCATTTCCTCTGCATTATGTTCACCTCGTTTAATTATGCTGATAATCACTCTACTAATAAATGATCGTGTTTACAAGAATAATTCACCCTTTAATGTAAATTCTGTCATTATTTGCTTGTTCTAAACCTGTTTTCCTTTATAAAACACACAAAAGGTTGAAAATTAAACAATATACGCTTTTTTACATACAATGAAAGAAAGTAAACGGTGATTAGGACTGTGGCAAAAGTTTCCTAAAGCCACAAACATTTCCTAAATGTTTTGTTTGCTAATAATATTTCGTTTTACCTCATTAAAAGCAAATCTGATGAAACACGTGTATCGTTTCAGCAAGGATGCATTCAATTGATTGACTTTTACATTGTTGCAAAATAATTAATTAAAGGGTGTTTTTTTAACTTTAATTCGAAAAATCTCTTTACACAAAAATATAAAGCAGAACCAGTTATTTTAGAACTATTGATAAACTATTGTATTTTTTTCACTTTTCAATTTTTGTTTTTGTCATTTTTATGATGTCATTTTATTTTTAATATATTTTATTTTAATTTATATATAATAGTATGTATTTATATGTTTTTTGAATAAACAGAAAATATAATATTATTTATATTATATATATATATATATGAATTATTTTAACTATTTTTTTGTTAAAGTTTAGTTTTAGTTAATTTAAGTAGTTCAATTCAAACTAAACAAAAATAGAGAAATTTTGGTAAATAGCTGAAAAAATTCTATTAAAAAAAAAATCTATATATATTTATTATATATTTATATTCTATTTGTATTATTTGATTTTAATTATATTTATATATTGCTATATATACATTTTATATAATATTATTTATATAATTTATAAAATAATATAATAATATTATATTATATAAAATGATATTATTTATATTATTTAAAAAAATGTATATATATATAATTTTTTTTTAAAATATATAATAATAATAATATATACAAATATTATACATTGATATATATAACATTTATATAATAATTATAATAATAATAATATATAAATAAATAATATATATAATAAAAATAATATAAACTGAATTCTATAAATATTTTTCAGCTATTTACTAAAACAATGTTTTTCTTTTTTATTTTAACTAAACAACTAAAATAACAAAAATTAAACAAACTACAATTAAACTTTAACAAAAACTAGAAATAGTTAAAAAATGATATATAATAATACATATAGTCATATATGTATATATTTTTACTTTTTCTAGTTTTTGTTCAATTTTAATTTTAGTTTGTTTAGTTTTAGTTATTTTGGTAGTTCAGTTAAAACTAAATAATCATCAGCATATTAGAATGACTTCTGAAGGATCACACTGAAGACTGAAGTAATGATGTTGAAAATCCACCTTTGATCACAGCAATAAATTACATTTTATCAGATATTCACATAGAAAACAGCTGATTGAAACTGTAATATTATTTCACTATTTTTACAGTATTTGTGATCAAATAAATGCAGCTTTAGAGAGCAGAAGAGGCTTTTTTTTTAAAAAGAAAAAAAAGCCTCAAGAAGATGATTCCTAAAAGCTCCAGCAAACTCTAGAGCTTATGAACTACTTCAGTCTAATTAAACAATAACATCCACATCATCTAAAACGTGTCTAAACACAAATATCCTCACAGCAGTCTCACAGTATATCTCTGCATCTATATGTTCACTTTTTCATTTGCAATGAAAGCGTGAGTTTGTTTTAAAGATTAGTTTTTGTTATTCAGTTAAAAGTAAAGAAAAAAGAGAAATATTGTTTTGATAAATAGCTGAATATATATTTCTATTTATATTCCATTTTGTATTTATTTATTTTGTTAATTATACTTATTATTTATATGCTGTCATATATGCATTTTAAGTAATATTATATATATATATATATATATATATATATATATATATATATTTTTTTTTTTTTTTTTTTTTTGAATATATATATATATATATATATATATATATATAATATTATTTTTATTATATATAAATAATATATTACATATTAATTTTTTTGTTAAAGTTTAGTTTATATTATTTAAAACTAAACAAAAAAGAAATATTGTTTTGGTAAATAGTTGAAAAATATAGAAATTCTATTTATGTTCTATTTTTTATTTATTTATTTTGTTAATTATAGTTATTATTTATATGCTGTTATATATACGTTTTATGTAATATTATTTATATATATATTTTTTTTTAAATAAATAAATCCTCAAAAACCATGTAGCTAGACAAGGTTCATGCCAACATCACTAAAGATCTCCTCATATAATTAATATATATTTATATATATATATATATATATATATATATATAGTACTTTTTTATATATATTTTTTTAAATAAATAAAACATATAATATTATTTATATTATATATAAATAATATATTATATATTTCTAGATTTTGTTAAAAATTAGTTTATTATATATATATAATTTTTTTACTATTTCTAGTTTTTGTTAAAGTTAAAGTTGTTTGGGTGTTTTACTCTTTTATGAGGTTCTTTGCTGCAAAAAAATTAGTTCTTGTCTTCTTTTCCAGTACAAATATCTAACGATTTTTAAATCAATATGCATTTACTTGAGAGGCAAAATAAAGAGAGTTTATGCTAAAAACAAGAACTTATATCTCCCAATGTTGTCAGAAAATAATAATCTTGCTTTCCCTTTGCATTAAGATGTTTTCGGACCCCGTTTGCAGATATTTTTCTGGTTTTAGGCATAAAATGCCTAAAAAGTTTTTTTTTTTGCTCACCAAGCCTGCATTTATTTGATCCAAAGTACAGAAAAAATGTAAAATATTTTACTATTTCAAATAACTGTTTTCTATTTGAATGTATTTTAAAATGTCATTTATTTCTGTGATCAAAGCTGAATTTTCAGCATCATTACTCCAGTCTTCAGTGTCACATGATCCTTAATAAATCAGAATAATATTTTATTTTGCTGCTCCAAAAACGTTTATTATTATTATTTTTACATTTATCATCACTTTTGATCAATTTAAAGAATCCTTGCTAAATAAAAGTATTACTTTCTATAATTGTCAAAAAAATGTCAAATATTTTTACTATTTCAAATAACTGTTTTCTATTTGAATGTATTTTAAAATGTAATTTATTTCTGTGAAAATTTCACGCAATGAAAGCGTGAGTTTGACATGAAGAGGGACTCAGACGCCATCTTCCAGCTCACGAGCCTGTCATTAGCCCCTAAATTACAAACATAATTAGCAGAATTGATTCACAGTGAGCCTCCAGAGTCAGAGACACGGTTCTTACTGTGCTCCTGCATTATTCTCTCCATCAGTCCCGCACAAGAGAAGACACATTCTCTGTCTATACGTTTGTTCAGTGTATTTAAACTAAGACTCTGCTTGTTAGTGTTGGTCAATAGCTGCCAGAGCCCCTCCCCTTCTCCCTCATTAATATGCAAATGAGCAGCTCTGGACAGAAGCGGGATGTGTTCATTGTGAATGGAGCTCAATAATGCATCGCATGTTTGAAAAGTGATTCTTTGAGTTAAGGCTGCTCTGTGCCTGCTCAAATTCTGTGTAAAGATGTGATGCCACATGAAGTGCAAGGCTAAATTTTGCCTGCTCTGACAAGTGTTTTGCAAATGCATTTTTGTATAGACAGCTAAATGCCACTTCAGAAGCGCTTCTGTGCCGCCTTTGCAGTGTTCATTTGGCATAACAGTCTCTGATCTCTAGGGCCAAACCACATGAGAAGAGACACTGCACCTGGAGAACAAAAGTGATCAATAATTCATCAACAGATTGATATGAAGGTCTCAGCATATACTGTATGTATCTGACAGAAACCTCAAAACCTCAAAAACCATGCATTAGTAAAGATCTACTCATATAATTATTATATAAATAATATATATATATATATATATATATATATATATAATTTATCTTTATATTTTTTAAATAAATAAAATATATAATATTATTTATATTATATTTAAAGATTAGTTTTTGTTATTCCGTTAAAAGTAAAGAAAAAAGAGAAATATTGTTTTGATAAATAGCTGAATATATATTTCTATTTCTATTTTATTTTGTATTAATTTTTGTTAATTATACTTATTATTTATATGCTGTCATATATGCATTTTAAGTAATATTATATATATATATATATTTTTTTTTTTAAATATATATATATATATATATATATATATATATAATATTATTTATATTATATATAAACAATATATTATATTTTTTTTTTGTTAAAGTTTAGTTTTTATTATTTAAAACTAAACAAAAAAGAAATATTATTTTGGTAAATAGTTGAAAAATATAGAAATATAGAAATTCTATTTATGTTCTATTTTTTATTTATTTATTTTGTTAATTATAGTTATTATTTATATGCTGTTATATATACGTTTTATGTAATATTATTTATATATATATATTTTTTTTTAAATAAATAAATCCTCAAAAACCATGTAGCTAGACAAGGTTCATGCCAACATCACTAAAGATCTCCTCATATAATTAATATATATATATATATATATATATAACTTTTTTATATATATTTTTTAAATAAATAAAACATATAATATTATTTATATTATAAATAATAATAATAATATTATAATATTATTTATATTATATATAAATAATATATTATATATTTCTAGATTTTGTTAAAAATTAGTTTATTATATATATAATTTTTTTTACTATTTTTTTGTTAAAGTTAAAGTTGTTTGGGTGTTTTATTCTTTTATGAGGTTCTTTGCGGCAAAAAAATAGTTCTTGTCTTTTTTTCCAGTACAAATATCTAACGATTTTTAAATCAATATGCATTTACTTGAGAGGCAAAATAAAGAGAGTTTATGCTAAAAACAAGAACTTATATCTCCCAATGTTGTCAGAAAAAAATAATCTTGCTTTCCCTTTGCATTAAGATGTTTTCCGACCCCATTTGCAGATATTTTTCTTGTTTTAGGCATAAAATGCCTAAAAAGTTTTTTTTTTTGCTCACCAAGCCTGCATTTATTTGATCCAAAGTACAGAAAAAATGTAAAATATTTTTACTATTTCAAATAACTGTTTTCTATTTGAATGTATTTTAAAATGTCATTTATTTCTGTGATCAAAGCTGAATTTTCAGCATCATTACTCCAGTCTTCAGTGTCACATGATCCTTAATAAATCAGAATAATATTTTATTTTGCTGCTCCAAAAACATTTATTATTATTATTTTTACATTTATCATCACTTTTGATCAATTTAAAGAATCCTTGCTAAATAAAAGTATTACTTTCTATAATTTTGTTCCCCAAAAAATAAATAAATACGACATTACACTGACTCCAAGCTTTTGAAAGGTATGTCAAATATCTAAAAAATCATATTTTCATTAACAACCTTTTATTATTTAAAATAGTTTATTTTTTAGATTGAGATTTTTGCAAAAATCACAGACCCTATGCACAATTTGTTAATAGTTTTCACAGCACAAACTCAGTGAAGTGTCTCAGGGACATGACAAAATGCTTGGTTTAAGATAGATATAAGACATTATTTTATGCAAAAAAAAATTTAAATTATATATATATATATATTAAAATGCAATAATTATTTTTTTTCTCTATTTTTATTTTTTAGTTACTTTTTTTATGTACATATTGTTTTTATTCATTTTTATTTCAGTGATTTTAAAAATCAAAATAAACAAAAAGTTAAAATGAGAAATTCTGTCTTGCAAAATTATTATTTTTTTAAATATATTTTATTAAATTTACTGGTTAATGGTTTATGGCTTTATTTTAGTTATAGCTACCAATAATAACAAATGCATTCACTATGTTTGAGTCACTAGTTTAATGATCATTATATTTGATCAGTATTTTAATAGAGAACGGCTCTAAAAGCAGATTTTTCTCTCTAAATGGATGATTTTAAATGTGTCAGATGAGCGGAGCGGGAGTATATATCATAAGCTCAACTACAGTTGACATGAATTATTCACAGACGTCTTCTGTCATGTTAATTTTTAATGAAGACAGCCGTCAGATTAATCCATATCTGTATTCCTCTGGGCGTCTTAAATACGGATCTCATAGAGCCGATGGCACTGAGAGAATCACCACAACAGCTCAATGATCTTCATCACTGGACAAACTAACATTGAATAAAATAAATCATTTTAACAGAAGCTTCTAGGGGCAGTTTTTCAGACTTTTCTGTGCAGTGAGAAGATAGTAAAGAAAACAAAGCATCTCTAAAGACCACCGAAGAGCTCAATATGTGCTGTACGTTCCTCTTTTCCACCTGAAATAAATATATGGACAATATTGTTGGTTTTCATGTGGCTAAACATTATTCTGAGGTTTCAACAGTGATTTAGTCTAATATGACTTTGGAGAAAACTGCAAAAATTGATGTTTTTCATCAGTATTTTAGTATTCCAGTGCAAAATCTAAATATTCTTCAATCAAGATGCATTTACTTGAGATGCAAAATGACTTAAGCCTTATTTTCTAAAACTACACAACCAATCAATTTTTGATTTTTAAAGAATTATTTTCTGCTCATCAAACCTTTATTTGATCCAAAATGCAGCAAAAAGTAATACTGTGAAATATTTGTACTATTTAAAATAACTTTTCTATTTCCCTGCAAAAATGCTTTTCTTACTTTGAGTTTTTTCTTGTTTTCAGCCAAAATATCTACAAATTCTTAAATCAAGAAGGATTTTCTAGACGAGCAAAAATTATTGTCTTGTTTTCAGAAAAAAGAAGCTATAATTAAGTCATAATTTGCTTAAAACAAGCTAAATAAACTTGTCAAGCAGAAAACTAAATGATTTTGCTTACCCCATTGGCAGATTATTGCTTGTTTCAAGGAAAAACTCTCTTAATTTTAACTTCTTTTTTCTGAAAACAAAACAATATTTTTTACTTGTCTAGAAAATCCTTCTTGATTTAAGAATTTTTAGATATTTTGGCTGGAAACAAGACAAAAAATCTAAGTAAGAAAAGCATTTTTTGCAGCGTTGAATATATTTTAAAATGTCTTCAGTGTCACATGATCCTTCAAGAAAAAATTCTAATTATTATTATCAATATTTAAAACAGTTGAGTAGATTTTTTTTTCAGGATTCTTTGATGAATAGAAAGATCCAAAGACCAGCATTTATCTGAATTATACATTATATTTATGTGGGGTATTTAGAAAATGAATCTTTTTTTTTTTTTTTTTTTAAGTATATTCCAAACTGAGATGTTACTGAATATGTTAACATTTTTTCAACACTGAAACAACATTGTAGCATTGTAACATCCAGTCTTTAGTGTCACATGATCCATCAAGAAACATTTCTGATGATTATTATTATCAATATTTAAAACGGTTACATTACATTAACATTATACACTATATTTATGTGGAGTATTTAAAACTGAATCATGTGTTTTTTTATTTTTTTTTTTGTTAAAAAGTATATTCCAAGCTGAAATGTTACCGAATATGTAAAAAAAAAATTCAACACTAAACATTGTAACATTGTAGACATAAAAAAAGTATATTCCAAGCTGAAATGTTACCGAATATGTAAAAAAATTTCAACACTAAACATTGTAACATTGTAGACATAAAAAAAAGTATATTCCAAGCTGAAATGTTACCAAATATGTAAAAAAAATTCAACACTAAACATTGTAACATTATTGTACAATGTAACTTCCAGTGTCACATGATCTACAACAACATTGTAACATTGTAGACATAAAAAAGTATATTCCAAGCTGAAATGTTACCAAATATGTTACAATTTTTTCAACACTGAAACACTGTAACATTATTTCAACCTCATGTCAAGGTCTTATAAGTTTCCCCATAGTAATCTGTTACACTGTTGCTCAAACTCTATCGATTACATTCTTACCAATAAAACAATCTGAACACAACCGTGTGTGTGTGTGTGTGTGTGTGTGTGTGTGTGTGTGTGTGTGTGTGTGTGAGGTGGGTAGGGGTTTATGTCATTGGTTTGGGTGACTCTAGACCCCGCCTTGATGAAGAACAGTGTGTGTGTGAGTGAGTGACTGTGAGGTGAAAGCGAGAGTGAGGAAGAGCAGGAGAGGAAGAGAGGAACACAAACACTCGCGCGTTTCCTCCTCCTGTGGCGCGCGCGCACATACACGCACATTCCCGGCGGAACCCGCGGCGCTCGGTCCGGTTACCGGAGCCGGTTCGGTTCGGATTTTTTTCGCCCGACGATGATGATGATGAAGTTTCTCGGCGCTGTGTGAAGCTTTATCAGCTTGACGCGGTTCCTGAAGGAGGATGAGCTCATAAACTCGCTGACTGACATCAGCCATTAACGGTAAGACCACCGGGGCTGATCGGGTCCAATCGGGTTTCATTGGGTCTGATCGCGATCGATCGAGTCTCATTGATCTGAGCGGTTCTGATTGGGGTAGATCGGGTTTTACGGTGTGTTTGATGTGTGTGTGTGTGTGTGTGTGTGTGTGTGTGTGTGTGTGTGTGTGTGTGTGTAAGAGTGTGTGTATTTGGTTGGCTGCGCAACCTGTGTGTGTGTGTGTGTGAGAGAGAGAGAGAGAGAGAGAGAGACTGCATTACTATTCTGATGATGAACTATTTTTACAGGTGGACTATTTTTAATGTAAACCTTTGATGCATTTGGAGTTTTTCTCAGGTTGAGAATGTATAGAATTATTAATCTGATCATTATTGATAACAGTAGAGCAGATCAGAGCATTTTAAAGTGCATTTAGATCTAAATGAGTTTTTCCCACCAACATTAGCCTATATCAAATGTGAACCTGGACCACAAAACCAGTCATAAGTGTTAATTTTTCGAAACTGAGATTCGTCAGATACATCATCTGAAAGGTGAATAAATAAGCTTCCATTGATGTATGGTTTGTTATGATAGGACACTATTTGGACGAAATACAACTATTTGAAAATCTACAATCTGAGGGTGCAAAAAATCAAAATATTGAGAAAATCACCTTTAAAGTTGTCCAAATGAACTTCTTAGCAATGCATATTACTAATCAAAAATTAAGTTTTGATACATTTGCAGTAGGAAATGTACAAAATATCTTCATGGAACATGATCTTTACTTTATATCCTAATGATTTTTGGCATAAAAGAAAAATTGATAATTTTGACCCATGCAATGTATTTTTGGCTAGTTCCACAAATGTACCCCAGCGACTTAAGACTGGTTTTGTGCTCCAGGGTCATTATGAAATGAGAAGTTTGGTTAATTTATTGCCATTGTCACTTACTAAAAGAGTGGTCAAAAGTACCCTGATACTACCATGTTTTGCATGCATGCATGATGATAATTTATTTTTTCAGTATTTTACAATAGCATAAAGGCAATGGTCTGTAAAAATGGTTTCAAATTATAATGTGTTGCTGGATATAATAGCAATTATTGCATGATTTGGATTCAGATGTTCAGTGTTTGTCTTGTGGAAAGCATCAGCACGGTGTGTTTAACCATATACTGTGAATTCCTTAATTATCTGTTAATGATTAATAGAAAGAGTGGATGATGTCAGGTTGGAGTCGTGGTTAAATAATAACTCAGATGTTTGTTTGGCTGCGTGTGCTTCAGTTCATTTGAGGTCGCTCTGTGTTTCTGTCAGATGAACGTTTATGATTGTTTATGTCACGATTGCTCGTGACGTTCTGCACTTGTTTGGATAAAAGCATTTCCTAAATGAAATAAATGCAAACAAGGTGAATTTTTGTACAAAATCACTTTGTTTTATTGATGGATGAGATCTAATTGTAAGATTTTTTGATCAGGTTGAAATAGAACAATCTGATTTGTGAGTGAATTGTTCTTTGGAGTTCTTTTGAATGAATCAGTTTAGTGATTCACTAATTGTTCTGAAGGAATCATTTGCAGTTAAATCTGAATTTGAATGTTTTTGTAATACGTTTCCAAATCCTTATCCAAAAAGTCACAGAAATGCATAAAAAAACGTTAAATAATAACAAAATTAATTGCACATCCAGAACATAGAAACTGTTCAGAGATCAGTGCATAAACTCACAGATGTCCTGAATTATTAACTGTAAACAAAACCAGTCATATGGGTAATTTTTTTGAGATTTCCACAGATCACAGATCAGCATTCAGGTTGAAATAGAACGATTTGATTTGTGAGTAAATTGTTCTTTGGAGTTCTTTTCAATGAATCAGTTTAGTGATTCACTAATTGGTCTAAAGGAATCGTTTGCAAATAAATCTGAATTTAAATGTTTTTTTTTTCCAAATCCTTATCCAAAAGTCACAGAAATGCATAAAAACTTTAAATAATAACAAAATTAAATGCACATCCAGAAAGTAGAAACTGTACAAGGATCAGTGCATAAATTCACAGATCTTCTGTATTATTAACTTTAAATTAAACCCTGGACCACAAAACCAGTCATATAGGTGATTTATTGAGATTTCCGCAGATCACAGATCAGCATTTATCTGAAATCCAAAGCTTTTGTAACATTATAGAGTATATTTATGTGGGGTGTTTAAAACTGAATCATATGTAGTTAAAAAAAAAAAAAGTAGAACACTGATTTGTGAGTGAATTGTTCTTTGGAGTTGGTTCTTTTGAATGAATCAGTTTAGTGATTCACCAATTGTTCTGAAAGAATCATTTGCAAATAAATAAGTCTGAATTTAAATGTTTTTTTTTTCAAATCCTTATCCAGAAGTCACAGAAATGTATACAAAACTTTAAATCATAACAAAATTAAATGCATATCCAGAAAGTAGAAACTGTACAGAGATCAGTACATGAACTCACAGATGTCCTGTATTATTAACTTTGAATTACACAAAACCAGTCATATGGGCTATTTTTTTAGATTTATACATATAAAAGCTGAATAAATAAGCTTCCCATTGAGATATGTGACCCTGGACCACAAAACCAGTCATAAAGGTCAATTTTTCAGAATTGAGATCTATACATCATCTGAAAGTTGAATATACACTGTGAAAAATGCTTTTCTTACTTAGATTTTTTGTCTTGTTTCCAGCCAAAATATCTAAAAATTCTTAAATCAAGAAGGATTTTCTAGACAAGCAAAAATTATTGTCTTATTTTCAGAAAAAATACGTCAAAATTAAGTGAGTTTTTGCTTAAAACAAGCAAAATAATCTGTCAATGGGGTAAGAACAATAATCTTCTTCTGAACAGAAAATAAGCAAAGTTTTATTTTTATTTCAAACAGAAAACAATATTATTTTGCTTACACCATTGGCAGATTATTTTGCTTGTATCAAGCAAAAAAACACATTTAATTTTGACTTGTTTTTTTCTTGTTTTTATCTAGGAAATCCTTCTTGTTTTAAGAATTTTTAGATATTTTGGATTGAAACAAGACAAAAAATCTAAGTACGAAAAGCTTTTTTTTTTTTTTTTTGCAGTAAGGTTAGCATGGAACAATATTTGACTGAGATAAAACTATTTGAAAATCTGGAAACTGAGGGTGCAAAAAAATCGAAATATTGAGAAAAAGCTCCTTTAAAGTTGTCCAAAAGAAGTTCTTAGCAATGCATATTACTAATCAAAAATTAAGTTTTGATATATTTTCGGTAGGAACCTCACAAAATATCTTCATGGAACATGATTGTTACATCATTTCTTAACGATTTTTGACATAAAATAAAAATCAATAATTTTGACATATACAATGTATATTTAAAAATCTGCAATCTGAGGGTGCAAAAAAATGTAAATATTGAGAAAATCACCTTTAAAGTTGTCCAAATGAACTTCTTAGCAATGCATATTACTAATTAAAAATGAAGGAACATGATCTTTATTTAATATCCTTTTGTTTTTTGGCATAAAATAAAAATCAATAATTTTGACCCATACAATTATTTGAAAATCTGCAACCTGAGGGTGCCAAAAAATTTAAATAGTGAAAAAATCACCTTTAAAGTTGTCCAAATGAACTTCTTAGCGATGCATATTACTAATCAAAAATTAAGCAACATGATCTTTACTTAATATCCTAATGATTTCTGACATAAAAGAAAAATCAATAATTTTGACCCATGCAATATATAGTTGGCTTTTGCACCAAATTTGTGATCAGAACTGATCATGTGTCTTTAAAAGCAGACCGCAGACCTCTTATTATTAGCTTCAAACATAATCCAGCTCTAATTTGACTCGTACTAATGATGCACTCCAGAATCTGCATGCACATAATCTTCCAAGGGTGTCTCAAAGGCGAACGACAAAAGCCTTTTATACCGTGGTAAAGAAAGAGAGTCTCTGCTGGCGTGTAAAGGAGAAATCTCTATTGTAAGCAGCCGTATGAAAGCGCTGTTAAGTGAAATGGAAACATATCATCGGCTAGGAGAAGAAGTGTATTAGATGATTTCATCCTTCAGGCTTTTGTGCGGCTGTCAGCGCGTCTGCTCTTTTATTCAGGACTTCAAGATCGCTCTCAAGGTTAAAGCTGCGCTTTTGCAGGACGAGACTCCTGCGTGCGCTGTGATTGAGGACGACCCGAGCAAACGCAGGCCTGATCTGAGATCTGCTGGCCTTACGTTTGTACTTATTAATTTAGTGACTTACAAATGAGCAACGTCGCAAGTCATAAAAGCTGCAATAGACAGCATTTACATTTATAATGTAAGTATGTGTTGCATTCTCAGCGTTGCTGAAAGGTGCACTAAAGCATGTTTTAGCTTGATATGAAATGTGCACATAATGCAAATGTAGGTCAGAAACAGAGTTTTTGCAAGTATTTTTGCATTATTTTTACATTATAAAAAGTATATTTTTAAGGCAGTTCATGTCAGATTTTATTTCTGATGTGAAAAACATTATTGAAATGTAAGTTTTTTTTACATTATTTCAGTGTAAAAAGTATATTTTTGAGGCAGTTCATGTCAGATTTTATTGCTGATGTGAAATACGTTATTGAAATTGACATTTTTGTAAGTATTGCAAGTATTTTGCAAGTTTTTGCATTATTTTTACATGATTATTTTGATATTATTTCAGTGTAAAAAGTATGTTTTTGAGGCAGTTCATGTCAGATTTTATTGCTGATGTGAAAAACGTTATTGAAATGTACGGTTTTTACGCTGTTTGAGTGTAAAAGCAACATTTATGAAGCAGTTTATATCAGATTTTATTAAAAAAATTGTGTAAAAAGTATATTTTTAAGGCAGTTCATGTCAGATTTTATTTCTGATGTGAAAAACATTATTGAAATGTAAGTTTATTTACATTATTTCAGTGTAAAAAGTATATTTTTGAGGCACTTCATGTCAGATTTTATTGCTGATGTGAAGTACGTTATTGAAATGTAAATTTTTGTACACTATTTGAGTGTAAAAACAACATTTATGAAGCAGTTTATATCAGATTTTATTTAAAAAAATAGTGTAAAAAGTATCTTTTTAAGGCAGTTCATGTCAGATTTTATTTCTGATGTGAAAAACATTTTTAAAATGTACGGTTTTTACGTTATTTGAGTGTAAAAACAACATTTATGAAGCAGTTTATATCAGATTTTATAAAAAATTAGTGTAAAAAGTATCTTTTTAAGGCAGTTCATGTCAGATTTTATTGCTGATGTGAAAAATGTTATTGAAATGTATGGTTTTTACGCTGTTTGAGTGTAAAAACAACATTTATGAAGCAGTTTATATCAGATTTTATTTAAAAAAATTGTGTAAAAAGTATATTTTTAAGGCAGTTCATGTCAGATTTTATTGCTGATATGAAAAACATTCTTGAAATGTACGGTTTTTACGCTGTTTGAGTGTAAAAACAACATTTATGAAGCAGTTTATATCAGATTTTATAAAAAATTAGTGTAAAAAGTATCTTTTTAAGGCAGTTCATGTCAGATTTTATTGCTGATGTGAAGTACATTATTGTACACTATTTGAGTGTAAAAACAACATTTATGAAGCAGTTTATATCAGATTTTATAAAAAATTAGTGTAAAAAGTATATTTTTAAGGCAGTTCATGTCAGAATTTATTGCTGATGTGAAAAATGTTATTGAAATGTATGGTTTTTACGCTGTTTGAGTGTAAAAACAACATTTATGAAGCAGTTTATATCAGATTTTATAAAAAAAAAATTGTGTAAAAAGTATATTTTTAAGGCAGTTCATGTCAGATTTTATTGCTGATATGAAAAACATTCTTGAAATGTACGGTTTTTACGCTGTTTGAGTGTAAAAACAACATTTATGAAGCAGTTTATATCAGATTTTATAAAAAATTAGTGTAAAAAGTATATTTTTAAGGCAGTTCATGTCAGAATTTATTGCTGATGTGAAAAATGTTATTGAAATGTACGGTTTTTACGCTGTTTGAGTGTAAAAACAACATTTATGAAGCAGTTTATATCAGATTTTATAAAAAAAATTGTGTAAAAAGTATATTTTTAAGGCAGTTCATGTCAGATTTTATTGCTGATGTGAAATATGTTATTGAAATGTACATTTTTGTACACTATTTGAGTGTAAAAACAACATTTATGAAGCAGTTTATATCAGATCTTATAAAAAAATAGTGTAAAAAGTATATTTTTAAGGCAGTTCATGTCAGATTTTATTTCTGATGTGAAAAACATTATTGAAATGTAAGTTTATTTACATTATTTCAGTGTAAAAAGTATATTTTTGAGGCACTTCATGTCAGATTTTATTGCTGATGTGAAGTACGTTATTGAAATGTAAATTTTTGTACACTATTTGAGTGTAAAAACAACATTTATGAAGCAGTTTATATCAGATTTTATAAAAAAAAATAGTGTAAAAAGTATCTTTTTAAGGCAGTTCATGTCAGATTTTATTTCTGATGTGAAAAACATTTTTAAAATGTACGGTTTTTACGTTATTTGAGTGTAAAAACAACATTTATGAAGCAGTTTATATCAGATTTTAAAAAAAATTAGTGTAAAAAGTATCTTTTTAAGGCAGTTCATGTCAGATTTTATTGCTGATGTGAAAAATGTTATTGAAATGTATGGTTTTTACGCTGTTTGAGTGTAAAAACAACATTTATGAAGCAGTTTATATCAGATTTTATAAAAAAAAATTGTGTAAAAAGTATATTTTTAAGGCAGTTCATGTCAGATTTTATTGCTGATGTGAAATATGTTATTGAAATGTACATTTTTGTACACTATTTGAGTGTAAAAACAACATTTATGAAGCAGTTTATATCAGATCTTATAAAAAAAATTGTGTAAAAAGTATATTTTTAAGGCAGTTCATGTCAGATTTTATTGCTGATATGAAAAATATTATTGAAATGTATGGTTTTTACGTTATTTGAGTGTAAAAACAACATTTATGAAGCAGTTTATATCAGTTTTTATAAAAAATGAGTGTAAAAAGTACCTTTCTAAGGCAGTTCATGTCAGATTTTATTGCTAATGTGAAATACATTATTGAAATGTACATTTTTTGTACACTATTTGAGTGTAAAAACATTTATGAACAGTTTATATCAGATTTTATTAAAAAAAATAGTGTAAAACGTCCAGGTTACGTCTGTAACCATGGTTCCCCTAAGGGAACGAGACGCTGCGTCGAAACGCTTGGGGAACGCCCTCGGCGAGCCACCGTACTGAAGCGTGTGTAGAACCAAACCAATGAGGAAGTGCCACGTCATGAGCGGGATGACGTAGTCGATCAGGAAGCATAAGACACGCCGGCAACACGCTCATTTTAGCTTGAAGCGAAGCGAGCGTGTGTGGGGGTGTCAGGAGTATGGCACGTAGACGCAGCGTCTCGTTCCCTTAGGGGAACCATGGTTACAGACGTAACCTGGACGTTCCCCGTCAGTCCACTTCGAGCTGCGTCGAAACGCTTGGGGAACGAGAATACCCACTGCGCCATACGAGTGAGCCCACCCCTACCTGAGTGTGTGTTAGGTCAGGAGGAGAGGACTCGAGAACCTGGAGTAATTGGAAGGTCCAAGTTATAAAAACGAACAAATGTGTGCGGAGAGGACCAGCCCGCCGCATCACAGATGTCGCTCAAGGCCAAACCCAAGAAAAGGGCTTTAGAGGCCGCCATACTCCGGGTCGAATGTGCCCGGACCCCCAGAGGAGACCGGAGGCCCGAGGACTCATAGGCAAGTGAGATGGCCTCGACCACCCACCTGCTTATGGTCTGCTTGGTGGCCGGAGTGCCCTTCTTCGGACCACCAAAGCACACAAAGAGCTGATCTGCATTACGCCACAGGGAAGTGCTGTGGACGTATGTGTCCAGTGCTCGAACTGGACACAACAGATTGAGACGCTCCTGACCCGCCTCCTGAAAGGGGGGAGGGCAAAAGGCCTGAAGCACAATGGGACCTGGCACGGAAGTAGGCACCTTAGGAACATACCCCGGCCTGGGGTAGAGGAACGCCCTAACCATACCGGGAGCGAACTCAAGGCATGACACGGCGAGCGCCTGAAGGTCTCCCACCCGCTTGAGGGAGGAGATGGCGAGGAGGAACACAGTCTTAAGTGTCAGGAACTTGACTGGGACCTCCTCGATAGGTTCGAAGGGAGCTCCGCAGAGGCCCTCCAGAACCACTGCCAGGTCCCACGAGGGCACCTTAGTGCGTTGTGCTGGCCTCAGCCTGAGAGCACCACGGAGGAAGCGGATAACAAGGGGGTGTTTCCCAATAGATAGACCACCCTGAAAGGCGTGGAAAGCACTCAAGGCCGCCACGTACACCTTCAGAGTGGAAGGGGCTAGCCCCGCGGCAAACCGGTCCTGCAAAAATTCCAGAACTGTACCAATCGGGCAGTTAACTGGATCCTGCGTCCGCTGACCGCACCAAGAAGTGAAGAGTCTCCACTTCAAGGCATACAGCTTCCTCGTGGAGGGAGCTCTGGATTGGAGGATGGTCTCAACAACCTCAGCTGAGAGACCGGAAGCTATGAGGTGTGCCCCCTCAGAGGCCACGCCCACAGCTTCCACAACTCCGGGCGGGGGTGCACAATGGTGCCCCCTGCCTGAGAGAGGAGGTCCCTCCTGAGCGGAATCTCGAAGGGAGAGCCGTCTAGGAGGGCCACCAGGTCCGAGAACCAAACTCGGGCCGGCCAGAACGGGGCTACCAGGAGTAGACTGACCCCGTCCTGACGTACTCTCTCCAGAACTCCCGGGAGCAGAGCAATCGGGGGGAATGCATACAGCCGCAGCCTCGGCCATGGCTGTACCATAGCATCCAGCCCCAGTGGAGCTGGATGCGTGAGGGAAAACCAAAGTGGGCAGTGCGTCGTGTCCTGAGACGCAAACAGATCCACTTCTGCTAGGCCGAATTCCCTCCATAGGAGCTCCACCGAATGTGGGTGGAGTCTCCATTCCCCCGGCCTCAGCCCCTGTCTCGACAGGATGTCCGCTCCCCGATTGAGATGCCCAGGAATGAAGGTCGCTCTCAGTGAGAGGAACTTCCCCTGGGCCCAGAGGAGGATCTGGTGTGCCAGCCTGTAAAGGGGGCGCGACCTCAGACCCCCCTGCCGGTTGATATAGGAGACCACCGATGTGTTGTCTGTGCGGACAAGCACGTGATGTCCCCTGAGGTCTGGAAGGAAATGTTTCAAAGCACGAAACACCGCCAACATCTCCAGGCAATTGATGTGCCAAGTGAGATGGCGGTCTTCCCACAGACCATGGGCTGAGCGGCCACTCATGACCGCCCCCCAACCCGTGAGGGAGGCGTCCGTCGTTAGCGTTACGCGACGACAAGGAGCCCCCAACACCGGGCCTTGAGATAGGAACCAAGGTTTCTTCCACATGTCCAGGGCACGTAAGCAACGCCGCGTGACCTTGATCATGCGAAACGGGTTTCCTCTCGGGGAAAACCCTTTGGTCCCGAGCCACCACTGCAGAGGTCTCATGTACAGCAGGCCAAAAGGTATTACGTTGGACGCAGCTGCCATCAGACCCAACAGTCTCTGAAACTGTTTGACAGTGAGTGACTGGCCTTCTTTCACGCTCTTGACTGCTGTGAGGATCGACTCGATACGAGCAGGAGACAGACGTGCCTGCATCGTCGTCGAATCCCACACCACGCCCAGATAAGTGGTCCTCTGAGATGGAGAAAGCACACTTTTCTTGGCGTTTAGTCTTAACCCCAGCATTTTCATGTGGGCGAGGACGGCATCTCGATGCCGAATCGCCTCCTGACGCGACTGAGCCAAAATCAGCCAGTCGTCGATATAATTGAGTATGCGGATGCCCTGGAGTCGAAGAGGAGCCAGGGCAGCATCCACACACTTGGTGAAAGTGCGGGGAGAGAGTGATAGGCCGAAAGGAAGAACCCGATATTGGTAGGCTTCGCCCCCGAAAGCAAACCTCAGGAACTTCCTGTGACGAGGAAGGATGGATATGTGGAAGTATGCGTCCTTCAGATCGATAGTGACAAACCAGTCCTCGGACCTGATCTGTGTAACGATCTGAGAAATAGTGAGCATCTTGAACCGAAGCCGTTTGATGGCGCGGTTCAAAAGACGCAGATCTATAATGGGACGCAACCCCCCATCCTTCTTCGGAACAATGAAGTAGCGGCTGTAGAACCCAAGTTCCCTCTCGAGAGGAGGAACCACCTCGATGGCTTCCTTCCTTAGGAGAGTAGCTACTTCTTGTTCTAGCACCAGAGCCTGCTGGGGGGCCACCAGAGTGTGGAGGACCCCCGAAAACCGGGGTGGACGCAACCCAAACTGGATTGCATACCCCTGTTCTATTATCCGCAGAACCCATGATGAGACGTTCGGCAGAAGCTTCCACGCTGCCAGAAAGTCTACTAAGGGAACCAGCCGCTCGAGGCTGGTCTCTGGTGTAATAGGAGTTGGAAGGACCAACCCCTCGGGGTGGGTCCCTCCTGGGGGGAGCGAGCATCCCCGTGCCGTACCGAGACCGGGCGGCAGCTGGGTAGCCCGTTCGCGGGAGCTCGTTGAGCCCTGAAACACACGAGGTGGCAGGGACTGCAACAACACTCCCCGAGAGCGCTGAGGTAGAAGGGGTACCGTATACTGAGGTAAGCACCCTTCTACCCCAGTGGGGGCTGCTCTCGAGCCCAAAGCGCCAATAGCGTCAGGGCCTTTTTGTCTGGGCCTTCTTAGACTGAAGGACGGTCCTCAGATCCGTCTTCTGACGAGAAGGCCCAGACCCAGAGCGTCGTCCCGCCCCCTGGTCTTTCTTAGGGGGGGGCGCGAGTAGCGACGCTCTGCCTCTGTTGTTGGCGGTATGAGGAGCTGGACGGCCGGGGCTGCTCCCGCTCAGCAGCCCCGGGGACCTGGCGCCGAGGGAGGAAGCGCTGGAAAGCCGCCGCTTGCTTTTTCGCCTCCTGAAACCTCTCGACGACAGTATTTACTGCGTCGCCGAAGAGGCCAGAAGGCGAAAGCGGGGCGTCCAGCAGGAAGAACCTGTCCTTATCTTCCATAGTGGACAGGTTCAACCACAGATGCCTCTCCGTAGCCACAAGGGCAGACATAGAGCGGCCGATAGCATGGGCCGTCTCTTTAGTGGCACGGAGAGACAGATCTGTGGCCCGACGCAGTTCAGCAACTGTGTCGGATTCCCTTTCCTCCCCAGCATCCAGGTCCTTAAGCAGGTCAGCCTGATATGCCTGCAACACCGCCATGGTGTGCAAGCAAGCACCAGCCTGACCTGCCGCCGTATAAGCTTTTCCCACCAAGGAAGATGTTTGTTTAAGAGCCTTGGTGGGAAGCTTAGGGGCCTTCAGAGACGATGCCGAAGCAGGGGAGAGATAGCTCGCAAGCGTCTGCTCCACTGCTGGCATCGCCCCATATCCCCTCTCGCTCAGCCCCGACACATTAGAATATGTAGATACATCGGGGCTGAAAATGCGAGAGGAATATGGCTTTCCCCACGACCTAGACACCTCGGTGTGAAGGTCGGGGAAAAACGGAAGACCCCTCCGTGAAGGTTGCGATCGTACACGCAGGAACCGCTCGTCCAATTTACTCTTTGGACGAACGTCCTGCTTCTCGGACGGCCAATCCAGATTTAATTTTGAAACCGCCCGAGTTACAACCTCCACGAGCTCCTCATATGCCAAAGACTGTGGTGGCGAGCTCACAGTCTCTTCTGTGTCGACGCTCATCACGTCAACCTCCTCAGAGGAAGACAGATGAAGCGCCGGGTCCTCTCTCGGGGGGGAAGAAACCGCAGCGCGGGCTTCCGAACCCTGAGAGGGGACCGTGGATCTAGCGGTTAAGGACTGAGATAAGGACGAGCCCGTCTCAGATCCTTCCACTAAATCCACCTGCGAGCCCCACGAGAGCAGTCTACGCTGGGCCTCGGCCGCAGCGGGACCGCTGCCCGCGGGAGCTCGCACCTGACCGCCCTCATCAAAGACGGCCAGGCGGGAGCGGAGCACGCGGAGCGGGAGAAGCTCGCAATCGTGACAGTCAGCCCGCTCGAGGGCTAACTGTGCATGCTCCGCACCCAAACAAACGACGCACAGATCGTGTGTGTCCTCGCCTGCAATGTAACGCGGGCAGGGAGGAACACAACGTCTGAAACGTCGTTCGCTCGCCACTTTGCTTTTACATTTAGACATGTTTTACAGATTGTTTGGCTGGCTAACAGAGTTTTTGTTAACTGAATAGCACACACACACACAACAGACACGCTCGCTGAAGAGCAAAAGCTAAAATGAGCGTGTTGCCGGCGTGTCTTATGCTTCCTGATCGACTACGTCATCCCGCTCATGACGTGGCACTTCCTCATTGGTTTGGTTCTACACACGCTTCAGTACGGTGGCTCGCCGAGGGCGTTCCCCAAGCGTTTCGACGCAGCTCGAAGTGGACTGACGGGGAAAGTATATTTTTAAGGCAGTTCATGTCAGATTTTATTGCTGATGTGAAATATGTTATTGAAATGTACATTTTTGTACACTATTTGAGTGTAAAAACAACATTTATGAAGCAGTTTATATCAGATCTTATAAAAAAAATTGTGTAAAAAGTATATTTTTAAGGCAGTTCATGTCAGATTTTATTGCTGATATGAAAAATATTATTGAAATGTATGGTTTTTACGTTATTTGAGTGTAAAAACAACATTTATGAAGCGATTTATGATAACATTGCTGATATAAAATGCAGTTGTAAAAAAATGATGCTAGTTGAGTGTAAAATGTAAAATTTTGAGGAAGTTGATGTCAGATTTTATTGCTGCTTTGATCTAGTGTTATAGAAGTGTGAGTTTTTGAGATTTGAGTGTTTCCCCATTCATATACAGCAGTTGGTCTTGGGTGAGTGAAGAGGCATAACAAATACATCCAACCTCCTTAAAAGGGACCTTGGTTTTGTTGCGTCCTGAATTGCAGTCTAACACATTATGGGATGCAATAATGCATGAAATTGACTTTATGTATGTAGAAGTGTTTGCCTTCATTTTGTGTAGGCTATGTTTTCAGCTTAAAGGAACAAAAATGTACAGATATGTTCATGTCTTTCATTCTTTAGTCGATAAGAAACTAAGTCTTTTCAGGAAAAGATTTCAGCATTTCATCTTGTCCCATTTCATTTTCTTCTCCAACTTCAAAATCACCCTACATTGCTGTTTTAGTTTTTTTTTTAAACGAGTATTTGAGGTTAAAAAGTATATAAATTGAGCCTTATTCCTCATCTGGGATCATTTAGAGCCCTTTGAAGCTGCATTTAAACAGCATTTTGGAAGTTCGAAGTCCAGTATATGAAGAGAAATCCTGAAATATTTTCCTCAAAAAACATAATTTCCTATCGACTGAAGAAAGAAAGACATGAACATCTTGGATGACAAGGGGGTGAGTAAATTATCAGGAAATTTTTGTTCTGGAAGTGAACTTCTCCTTTAAAGTGAGAGTCTGTCATGTACTCACACTCATGTTTTGGTTTCCATAGACTTTCATTGTATTTTTTATTTTTTATTTTTTTTTGTTCAGTGGAAGTGAGTGAAAACCAAAATTGTTTGATTGCCAACATCCTTCAAAATATCTAAAAAAAAACCAAGAGGTAAGTAAATGATGACAGACTTTTTATTTTTGGCTGAATGAGTGAATTACACTACCGTTTTTTTTCTTTTTACCGATTTTTAATGTTTTTTAAAGAGGTTTCTGATGCTCATTAAGGCTGTTTTCACTTGATCGAAAATACAGAAAAAAAATGTAATATTGTGAAAAATTATTACGATGTAAAACAATGTTTTTCTATATTAATATACATTAAAATTTAATTTATTTCTGTGATGCAAAGCTGAATTTTCAGCATCAGTGCCACATGATCCTTCAGAAATCATTCTTATATACTGATTTATTTTTAATGTTGAAAAATATTTTTTTGGAACCTGTGATACTTTTTTTCAGGATTCTTTGATCAATAAATAGATAAAAAGAACAGCATTTATTTAAAATAGACAAGTTTTCTAACAATATACACTATTGTTCAAACATTTGGAGTCAGTACATTTTTATTCTTTCTTTTTTGAAAGCATTTAATACTTTTTACATTGCTTTACATTGTTAGAAAATATTTTTATATTCAATAAATGCTGTTCTTTTTAACTTGTTGTTCATCAAAGAAAGAAAAAAGTTCCAAAGCACAACTGTTTCCAACATTTATAATAAAAGTAATAAATCAGATATTAGAATGATTTCTGAAGGATCATGTGACACTTAAGACTGGAGTAACAGCTGATGAAAATTCAGCTTTGCATCTCAGAAATAAATTATATTTTAAAGTAAATTATTATAAAAAACACAATTTTTATATTTAAATAACATTTTGCAATATTACAGTTTTTTTCTGTATTTTTGCAGCCTTGATGAGCATAAGAATCTTCTTTAAAAGCATTACAAGTCTTACTGATCCAAAACTTTTACGCAGCAGTGTGTCTGCTATGAGATTGCACGTTTGTAATGTGTCAGCCGAGCGTTTGTAAGCACTTGTGTGTTTGGATTCCTCTCGTTCTGGCATTTAAAAGCTTCTTGGTTTCTCTGCTTCCTGTAAAACCTCGCAGAACAGCTGAAGTCTGGTCTCAGAGGCCTGATGGATTTGTGTAGAAACAGCACCGAATGTGTTCACAGCCTGCTCTGATCCTCTCTGGGAACGATCAGGTGTTTACCAGCTCCGGCTCACATATTCTCTCCAGCGTTATAAGCTCTTAATGATTGCTTGCTTGTCGATTCCAGGAGATCTGATTGGCTCTGATCTCTCTCTCTCACACACACACACACACATAGACTCTTTCCCGCGGAGGCCGGACAGATGGCGACCCTTCGCTCTCAGTGCAGGAACATAAGAGCCCCTCGCTGAGATGACGAGGACGTGGCCGCTGAAGCGTATCTGTGGAAACGCCTCCGACTGTAACTCCTGAAGTCAGATCAAACCCCTCGCGAGTAACAAGCGACTGACAGATGACGAGTTTCTCTGATATCCTGATTCGCATCTCTTCATCTTTCACTGTAAGAGCAGCTCTGAAGGGATGGAGTGATTGTTGAGGAGTGAAGGAGCGCTGTGTTAAAACTCGCCTCCAGGACCTGAGAGAGAGCAGCTTCACCATGATTCAAAATATTAATGAGAACTATAAACATAGTAAAGCAACACGGTTTGATTCTGCTGGGCTGCAAATGTGGCCTGCACTGCAATTGTTTTGTTTCTAGTCAAAATATCTACAAATTGTTAAATTAATTTGAATTTACTACACTGTAAAAATGACTTGTAAAATGCTGTAAAATGCTACCGTAAAAACCTGCAAAATGGACATTGCATGTCATTTTTACGGTAGTATGCTATTTTTAAAAATGCTACCGTAAAACCTGTAAAATGGACACTGCATGTAATTTTTACGGTGGTATACCATTTTTAAAAAGGCTACAGTAAAAACCTGTAAAATTGACATTGCATGTAATTTTTACGGTGGTATATTGTTTTTAAAAATGCTACAGTAAACCCTTGTAAAATGGACATTGCATGTAATTTTTACGGTAGTATACCGTTTTTAAAAATGCTACAGTAAACCCCTGGAAAATGGACATTGCATGTAATTTTTACGGTGGTATACCGTTTTTAAAAATGCTACAGTAAAAACCTGTAAAATGGACATTGAATGTAATTTTTATGGTGGTATACTGTTTTTAAAAATGCTACAGTAAAACCCTGTAAAATGGACATTGCATGTAATTTTTACGGTGGTATACTGTTTTTAAAAATGCTACAGTAAAAACCTGTAAAATTGACATTGCATGTAATTTTTACGGTGGTATACCGTTTCTAAAAATGCTACAGTAAAAACCTGTAAAATGGACATTGCATGTAATTTTTATGGTGGTATACCGTTTTTAAAAATGCTACAGTAAAAACCTGTAAAATGGACATTGCATGTCATTTTTACGATAGTATACAGTTTTTAAAAATGCTACAGTAAAAACCTGTAAAATGGACATTGCATGTAATTTGTACGGTAGTATACCATTTTTAAAAATGCTACAGTAAAAACCTGTAAAATGGACATTGCATTTAATTTTTACAGTAGTATACCGTTTTCAGAAGTGGAAAAAGACAGTACACTGCAAAAAATGCTTTTCTTAGATTTTTTTTTGTCGTGTTTCTAGTCAAAATGTCTAAAAAATTAACTAAAATAACTGTTGAAATAGTCTTGTTTTAAGCAAACTGCACTTAATTTAGTTTTTTTTTTCCCCCAAGACTAAATATCTTATGTCATTTTGCTTATTTAGTCAATGCATCTTAACTGAAGAATCTTTAGATATTTTGACTAAAAACAAGACAAAAATACTAAGTAAGATAAGGGGTTTTTTTTCCCAGTGATGTTATTAAAGGATTAGTTCACTTCCAGAACAAAAATTGACAGATAATTAACTCACCGCTCTGTCATCCAAAATGTTCATGTCTTTCTTTTTTCAGTCATAAAAAAAAAAAATCTTTTTTGAGGAAAGCATTTCAGGTATTTTCTTCATATAGTGGACTTCTATGGTGCGTCCAAGTTTGAACTTCCAAAATGCAGCTTCAAAGTGCTCTAAATCAGTGGTTCTCAAAGTGTGTTAAGCTCCCTCTAGTGGTCTTCAGAGGAATCATTAAATTAAATATAAATTAATGTTAAAACACAATACAATTTAATTTAATCTTTGAGTAATTTTTATTTATTATTATATATATTTTTTTACATTTACGTATCTACAGTACAGATTTTATTTAACGTTTAGGTACAACAAAATTTTAATTTAATCATTATTAGAATAAGGGTCTTATCTAGCGAAACGAACGTCCATTTTCTTAAATAAATGAATATTTATACACTTTTTAACCCTAAATGCTCATCTTGTCTAGCTCGATGTGCATCTCTGGTTCAATACAGTTAGGGTATGTCGAAAAACTCCCATCTCGTTTTCTCCTCCAACTTCAAAATCGCTCTTTTACCTTTTTTTGCAAAGAGCATCTGATCTTCTTCGAACGTTCATTTTGTAAACATGGGGTTGGTACTTCTCCAGCGATGTAGGATGATTTTGAAGTTGAGAAAATTAGTTTTTCAGCGTACCCTAACTGTATTGAACCGGAGTACACATGTGCATCACAGAGCTAGACAAGAAGCGCATTTGAGGTTAAAAAGTGTTAAATTGTGATTTTTTTAAAAATAACAGATCGTTTAACTAAATAAGACCCTTCTTCTTGTTTAGAGGCATTTGAAGCTGCATTTAAACTGCATTTTTGGAATTCCAATAAACTTGTAGGCTTCATTGAAGTCCAGTATCTTGGAATGTTTTGCTCCAAAAAACATAATTTCTTTACGACTGCAGAAAGAAAGACATGAACGTCTCGGATGACAAGGGGATGTTTATCCTTCAGAGTTAACTGTTTTTAAAAATGCTACAGTAAACCCCTGGAAAATGGAGACTGCATGTAATTTTTATAGTAGTATACCTTTTTTAAAAATGCTACAGTAAACCCCTGGAAAATGGACATTGCATGTAATTTTTACGGTAGTATACAGTTTTTAAAAATGCTACAGTAAAAACCTGTAAAATGGACATTGCATGTAATTTTTACGGTAGTATACAGTTTTTAAAAATGCTACAGTAAAAACCTGTAAAATGGACATTGCATGTAATTTTTACGGTAGTATCCCGTTTTTAAAAATGCTACAGTAAAAACCTGTAAAATAGACATTGCATGTAATTTTATGGTAGTATACCGTTTTTAAAAATGCTACAGTAAACCCCCGGACAATGGACATTGCATGTAATTTTTACGGTAGTATACCGTTTTTAAAAATGCTACAGTAAACCCCTGGAAAATGGACATTGCATGTAATTTTTACGGTAGTATACCGTTTTTAAAAATGCTACAGTAAACCCCCGGAAAATGGACATTGCATGTAATTTTTACGGTAGTATACTTATCTAGTATAGTCCAGAAGTCCAGTATCTTGGAATGTTTTGCTCCAAAAAACATAATTTCTTTACGACTGCAAAAAGAAAGACATGAACGTCTCGGATGACAAGGGGATGTTTATCCGTCAGAGTTAATCTGCTCTAAACATCACACACTTCCAGCTAAGAGAGCAGCGAATGTTGTGAGGGACAGCTGGACTTTGTGTCCTCTGTTGGACTGGGAATGTTTTCGGAAACTGAAGACAATGAGCCATCTGCACACGGCAGGGAGGCAGAGAGAGACCGCTGAGAGCTCGTCCGCCATTGTTATTAAACGCCTGTTAGACGCAGAGAAAAAGTGGAGGGGTGGAAACACACACACATACTCACACACACACACACACACACACACACACACACACACACATGTGGACACTGAGATGAACTGAGACAATCTGCAGCTGGCATGTCTAATGTCATGTGCTATGATAATTGCATTGTTTTTTGTGAATGTACCATAGTAGTAATACTATAATTTGTGACCCTGGAGCACAAAACCTTAAGTAGCATTAGGTGTATTTATAGCAATATATAAAAAAATAAAAAATTTTTGCATTGCATTTTTATTTTGTTTTAGTTATTTATTATTTAATTAATTTATTTATTTTTTGTTTAGTTTTTTTTGTTATTATTTTATCTAATTTATCTTAAAAAAATATTTCATTTTATTGATTTTATCTATTTTTTATTTTATTTAAATTATTTTATTTTTTAAATCTTTAAAGTAAATTTTTTTTATCTTTTTTATTTTTTATTTTATTTAATTTTTAATTTAAATTAGTTTATTTTATCTTATTTATTATATATATATTTCATTTTATTGCATTATTTATTTATTTATTTATTTATTTATTTATTTATTTTATTGATGAACTGAGACAATCTGCAGCTGGCATGTCTAATGTCATGTGCTATGATAATTGCATTGTTTTTTGTGAATGTACCATAGTAGTAATACTATCATTTGTGACCCTGGAGCACAACACCTTAAGTAGCATGGGTATATTTATAGCAATATATAAAAAAAAATAATTTTTTTTTGCATTGCATTTTTTATTTAGTTTTAGTTTTAATTTATTTATTTATTTTTAATTCCATTTATTTTTTGTTTTTTTATTTTATCTGATTTATTAAAAATATATATTTGTTTATTTTATCTTATTGATTTTATCTATTGTTTTTATTTTATTTCATTTATTTTATTTTTAAATTTTTAAATAATTTTTTTTTATCTTTTTTTATCTTTTATTTTATTTCAGTTTTAATTTAATTGAATTTATTTTATCTTATTATATATATATATATATATATATATATATATATATATATATATATATATTTCATTTTATTGCATTATTTATTTATTTATTGATTTTACTGATTTTATTGATATTATTCAACATTGATGATAATCAGAAATGTTTCTCGAGCAGTAAATCAGTATATTATAATGATTTCTGAAGGATCGTGTGACACTGAAGAAGTAATGATGCTGAAAATATAGATTTGATCACAGGAATCAAATATATTTTAACATAGATTCACATAGAAAACAGATATTTTAAATTAAAATAATATTTCACATTTTTACAGTAGTTTTGGTCAAATAAATGCAGCCTTGGTGAGCTTAAGAGACTTAAGCTAAAAAACTAAACAAATCATAATTATTTAGAATGTCTGAACGGTAGTGTTTGATTATATTTAATGTACACTCTTAGAAATAAAGGTGCTTTAAAAAGGTTCTTCACAGCGATGCCAAAGAAGAATCATTTTTGGTTCCACAAAGAACCATTTAGTCAAAGTCTCTTTAAATAATAATTCTTTCTTACCTTTTTATTATCTAAAAAACCTTCTTCTGCCACAAAGAACCTTTTGTTGTTTTGTTTTATTTTATTTTATTTTATTTTATTTTTTACTTTGTTTTTTTTTTTCCATCTTTTTATGTTATTGTTTTATTTTATTTTGAATTTAAATTTATTTTATTTTATTTATTTATTTTATTTATTTTTTTAATTTATTTTTTCCTCATTTTTATTTTTAATGTAATTTTATTTTATTATTTTTTTATTTGTATTTTGAATTGAAATAAATAAATAAATTAATTGAATTTAATTTGTACTTTGTTGTGTGTGATTTTATTTTATTTATTTTTAAATTTATTTTTACTTTATTTTTATTTTTAATGTAATTTTATTTGATTTATTTTTATTTTGAATTTAAATAGATAAACAAATTAATTAATTCATTTTATTTTATCTTATTTATTTTTTATTTTTAATGTATTTTTTTTATTTGCCCAATTTTGCAGCTTTTGCATTTTAAATTGTAATTTAATTTATTTATTTTTACTTTATTTTTATTTTTAATGTAATTTTATCTGATTTATTTTTATTTTGAATTTAAATTAATTAATTCATTTAATATTAACTTATTTATTTTTTTATTTTTAATGTAATTTTATTTTATTTTATTTGCCCAATTTTGCAGCTTTTTTTTTATTATTATTGTGCATTTTTTCCCCCTGAATAGTCCAGCCCTAGATTTTATTTAGAGAAAACCTATTTTCCAGCCATTTGTTCTGCATTATTCTGTGATTATTCAACAGATTAAAAATAATATTCTAATAGAGCTGCGACTGTTATCAGAAACTCATTCTCATTCAGCTTTTATTACTCAATTTTTTGGTTTTGTTTCCAATACAAATGTCTAAAAAACTATGTGTTCTGGAAGTGAACTAATCCTTTCAGTTCAGTATTTTGCACAGCCCTGATTATAAAACGATGTATTTTGGACGCATGTCTTGTCAGGATTGGCACATGATTGTGATATTATTGAGAGGAAATATGACGCCTGGCAGGTTCATTATGTCTACATTCAGTGTTTAGTGCTTCAGAAACAGGGAACAGATGCAAAATGCTTTATAAATATCCACACAAGAGCTCCTCTGCAAGTTTTGAGGGACGAATCATCATCATCTTCAACTTCATCATCTTATATGACAGCACCTGACATTTGCAAAGGTCTGCAGGAAGATGTGTTTGTGACGGCTGGAAATGACATTGGCAAATGACTCCAGACTATTGAAATGTCAGTTTGTGAATGCATCTCCTGTTGGATCATAAAACGCTCCTCTTCAGTCTGAAGACACAAGCCCTGCTTCTGTGGCTTTAGTTGAGCGAGTATCAGTCTCCAATTCATCCACTGTTTAGAATTCAGATTATTCTTGAGACTCTATGAATACTGCTTTTCTGTTTCTTCCTATAGGAAGATGAAGGTCGTGCTAGATGTTTATTATCGTGCAGAACAGAACAAACTGCAGTTCAATGAGGAAAATAAATGTAAAGAAAAGGCATAATAATCACTGCAAAAAGACCAACAGACGATTATTTGTATTTAGATTTTTTTCCCTAAATGCATTTTATTTTATTTTAGTTATTTTTTCATTTCATTTATTTAATTGTATTTATTTTATTTTATTTTATATTTATTTATTTTATCCATTTTAAAATTTTATTTCATTGATTTTATTTTCTACATTTTTAATTTCATTTATTTTTTTATCTTTTTTTATTATTTTTTTTTAATTGTTTTGATCTCATTTATTTTATTTATTTATTTATTTGTTTATTTCATTTCTTTATTTTATTTTATTTAATATATCTTATTCATGTTTTTGTTTTATTTTATTGCATTTTTATTTAATTAAATTTATTTATTTTTTTTATCTATTCTTACTTATTTAATTTATTTTACATTTTGTTTTGTATGTAATGTAATTTTAGTTTATTTATTATTTTATTTATTTATTTTTATTTTCATTTATTTTATTTTTGTGTATATATGTTTGGTTTTTTATCTTATTTTAATTTATTTTATCTCATTTATTTTTTTTTCATTTTATATTTTATTTTATTTTAGTTTTTTATTTTTTATTTCATTTATTTTATTTTATTTAATTATTTTTAATTTATTTTATTTTTGTATTCATATTTTTTCTTTTCTTTTATCTTATTTATTTTTTATCTTTTTATTTATTTTATTTTATTTATTTTACTTTTGTATTTATATTTTTTTATTTTCTTTTATCTTATTTAATTTTATCTATTTTTAATTATTTGTCTATTTCATTTAATCTCATTTATTTTATTTTTATTTATTTTTTATTTTATTTCATCTTTTTATGTAATTTAATTTAATTTATTTTATCTAATTCGTTATATTTTTAGTTTTTATTTTTTTTTATTTTATTGCATTTCTTATTTATTTATTTATTTTAAAAAATCGTATTTATTTTATTTTATTTATTTATTTTTTGTTTGTTTCTGTTTATTCTACGACAGAGCTAGATTCACACTCCCACGCTCACAAAGAGCCTTAAAATAGCACTGAGCGCTTTATATTTGTGTGCGTGGGGAGAGAGCGGAAGAAGAGCTGTGATTGTAGCCAGTCTTGAGTGATTTTTTTATGTAACAATTTTCCATAAAGCCTGTAATTTCTCTAAGAACCGAGCCGAAGCCTCGCGCTGACCTTTGGAAATGATGTCAGGCTAAATTGCACATTATTTTTCCTCGATTAGAGAGACGCGAGTCCCTCTGGAGGAAGTGCTTTGACTGTCTGAGGGCTGAAGGAATAAAGATGCTCATGAATAACGAACGGCTGCGTCCTGCAGTGGCTTTCTGAACGAGTCTTTATTCGTTGGCTAATGATTTATAGTCACGCTGGTTAAATATTAATATTAACTGCGGTTCGTTCACTAATACAGGAACACGGCCTGTTTGTTTAGGATCAGGTCTTTGTTCTGCTTTAGTCTCGGTTCTAGTTAAACTGTAACTGGAAATCGCCTCTAGACATCTTTTTTCTTAAATATCATGTTTTCTTGATCTTATTATGTAAGAAAAATGGGTCGATAAAGGCTATTATTATAGTTATAGTTAACTAAAACTATAAATTCAATGCTTTAAAATAAACTTTAAATATAATTAAATATTAAAAAGACCTAAACTTACTTTTTAAAAAACTAAAATTAAAAAAATTATAAAAACTGTATAAACATTTTTAAAAAATTAAGCATCCCCTTCTATTTTTAATATGCATTTACTATTGGATTTATAAAACAATTGTGAATATTGTCATTTATGTTTATATTTTTTAATAATTACAACACATGTTGTATATATATTTGTTAACTGGGTGTAAATATGTATATTTTGTTATCCTATGTTGTTTTTTTGCATCTGTGTTTTTTAATACAGCTTCTAAAACTTTAAATAAAATAATTGAAAAATGAAAATAAAAAAATAATTCAAAATGTAAATAAAAAAATATATAAAACTATAATTGATGTTCATTAATTGAAACATTAATTGAATGCACTGCAAAAACACTTTTTACTCTATATTTTTTGTCTTGTGTCCAGTACAAATACATTTTTAATTACATTTTATTTTATTATTTATTTATTTATTTTTCATCATTACAGTCAACAAAGACAAGCAGACGATAATTTGTATTTCGATTTTTTTTTTTTTTTTTTTTTTTTACCTAAATGCTTTTTTTTATTTATTTTTTCCTATGTTAATTTAATTTCATTACATTTTTTTTTTATTTGTATTTTATTTTTTTATTTTTAACATTTTATTAAATTTATTTATTAATTTATTTTTTATTCGGGTTTTTTTTGTAATTTATTTTATTTTATTAAAATGTTTTAATTAAATGTTATTTATTTTAATCTTTTATTTTATTTTTTATTTTATTTTATTTTATTTTATTTTATTTTATTTTATTTTATTTTATTTTTATTTATTTTATTTTTAAAACAGTTTTTTTAACTTGTTTCCAGTACAAATTTATGTTTAATTAAATTTTATTTTATTTTTAATTTCTATTTTTTTTTACATTTAATTTTTTTTTTACATTAAAATGTTGTATCTTGTGTTTTATTATCTTTTATTTTTATTTCACTTTATTTTATTTTTTATCTTTTATTCTTATTTAATTTAATATTTATTTATTTTATTTTTTATTCATTTATTTTATTTCATTATTTATTTCAATTTTATTTATTTGTCAAATTGTGCATCTTTTTGCAATTTTTGCAGATTAAAAATACTATTCTAATGGAGCTGTTATCAGAAATTCTTTTCATTCAGCTCTCATTACTCAATATTTGTGTCTTGTTTTCCAGTACAAATGTCTAAAAACCTTCATAAATCAAGCTGCATTAACTAAAGATGCAGAATGACAAGACAAGATGTTTTGTGATGTGAGTTTGTCTGCTAATGGAGAAAAACATCATTGTTGGGGTGTGTTACACTGAGATCTGAGGCTGGTTTTGTAAGGATCACACAGCGCTGGCAGCAGAGGACCTTCTGTGTCTCAGTCGTTTTGTTTGTGTCAGACATGTGTAATGGGATATTAAATTACCCAGCGTCCTCTGCTCCACCTGGACCCGGGCCATCTGTTCCTGCGCTCTGTATTTCGTGATGCATCAGGTGACGGATGCGCCAATGATTCTCTGATGAGTCTGTTTGACTGTGATTTGTGGTCGTTTCAGGAGGATTTTAAATGGCTTTGTTCTTCAGACTGTGACTGTGTTGTTCTTATAGAAAGATGAAGGTCCTGAGAGCTTCACGTTTTTTCAATGAGAAAAAGAAACAAGATGTAATAATAACCGCAACTCAGTGCTGATCTTCATCATTGCAGTCAATAAAGACGAGCAGACGGTACTTTGAATTAGATTTTTTTTTTCCTAAATGCATTTTATTTTATTTTTGTCATTTGTTTTATTTTATTTTACATTTTTAATTTAATAAAAAAAATTTTTAAATCTTTTATTTAGTTTTATTTTTTTTATTTTTTAGTTTATTTTTATATATTTTCTGTCATTTATTTTTTACTTAAATTTTATTGTATTTTTCGTCTTTTATTCTTCATTTTTATTTCATTTATTTTTTTATTTTTTTGATTTTGTACATTTTATTAAATTGTTTTTTATTTTTTAATCTTATTTTTATCTTATATTTTATTTTTTATTTAATTTGTTTAATTTTACAATTAAATTAAAATTTAATTTAATTTATTTTTTTTTTAAATATATATTTTTATTTTTAGGTTTATTTGTGTTTAATTTTTAGTTAGCTGTCAAATTTTATTTTACAGATTTAAGATTTTCATCTAATATTTATAGTTTTTATTTTATTTCAGTTTTAGCAATTTTAGCATTTCAGTTTTAACATTTTTGTTTTTTGGTTAGTTTCTAAGGTATCATTTCTAATTTTCAATTTTTTTTAAGTTTAATATTAATATTAATATTTATGTGAATTTATTTTAGTATAAGTTTAACATTTTGTGCTTTTGTTATTTTTATTAGATACAAAAAAATCAATTGTAAATATTTAGTTTAAAATTGTAGTTTAATTGTATTTATTTTTAATTTACTATTTTCAGTTAGATGCTAAGGCGAGTTTAGCATTTTGTGCTTTTGTTATTTTTATTAGATAAAAAAATCAAATTTAAAATTTGTTTAAAATTTTAGTTTAATTTTATTTATTTTTAATTTACTATTTTCAGTTAGATGCTAAGGCAACTTTAACATTTTGTGCTTTTGTTATTTATTTCGATTAAAAAAAAATCAAATTTAAAATTTGTTTAAAATTTTAGTTTAATTTTATTGATTTTTAATTCATTTTTTTCAGTTAGATGCTAAGGCAAGTTTAGCATTTTGTGCTTTTGTTATTTTTATTCGATTAAAAAAAATCAATTTTAAAATTTGTTTAAAATTTTAGTTTAATTTTATTGATTTTTAATTCATTATTTTCAATTAGATGCTAAGGCAACTTTAACATTTTGTGCTTTTGTTATTTTTATTAGATAAAATCAATTTTAAATATTTAGTTTAAAATTGTAGTTTAATTTTATTTATTTTTAATTTATTATTTTCAGTTAGATGCTAAGGCAACTTTAACATTTTGTGCTTTTGTTATTTTTATTAGATAAAAAATCTATTTTAAATATTTAGTTTAAAATTTTGGTTTAATTGTATTTATTTTTAATTTATTATTTTCAGTTAGATGCTAAGGCAACTAACATTTTGTGCTTTTGTTATTTTTATTAGATAAAAAAATCCATTTTAAAATTTGTTTAAAATTTTAGTTTAATTTTATTGATTTTTAATTCATTATTTTTAATTAGATGCTAAGGCAACTTTAACATTTTGTGCTTTTGTTATTTTTATTAGATAAAAAATCTATTTTAAATATTTAGTTTAAAATTTTGGTTTAATTGTATTTATTTTTAATTTATTATTTTCAGTTAGATGCTGGCAACTTTAAAATTGTGTGCTTTTGTTATTTTTATTAGATAAAAAAAAATCTATTTTAAATATTTAGTTTAAAATTTTAGTTTAATTTTATTTATTTTTAATTTATTATTTTCAGTTAGATGCTAAGGCAACTAACATTTTGTGCTTTTGTTATTTATATTAGATAAAAAAATCCATTTTAAAATTTTTGTTTAAAATTGTAGTTTAATTTTATTTATTTTTAATTTATTATTTTCAGTTAGATGTTAGGCAACTTTAACATTTTGTGCTTTTGTTATTTTTATTAGATAATAAAATAAATTTTAAAAATTTAGTTTAAAATTTTAGTTTATTTTATTTATTTTTAATTTATTATTTTCAGTTAGATGCTAAGGCAACTTTAACATTTTGTGCTTTTGTTATTTTTATTAGATGAAAAAATCAATTTTAAATATTTAGTTTACAATTTTAGTTAAATTTAATTTAATTATTAATTACTGTTTACGGGTGAAAGTCAGTGGCGGGTTGTGTTTCTGTCGCTGGCAGGTGAGCATCAGGGTCTCGTTTCTTTGATCAAATGTCTCATCTGAACCTCGCTGCTCGTATTTTGTTCTCCACAACCTTTGTCCAACCCCAGATACTGACAGAAAACACAAAGATGGCCTGTGTGTGTCCTCCAGAACACTAACTGAACTCGATTACTGCTGCATACACTGCCATTCAAAAGATTACCATTTTTAATATTCTGAAAGAGTCTTTTCTGCTCACCAAGGCGGCATTCATTTGATCAAAAATACAGTAAAAATGTACAAATAGTGAAATATTTTTCTAATTTAACATAGCTATGTTCTATGTGAATATCTGTTAAAATCGAATTTATTTCTGTGTTCAAAGCTGAATTTTCAGCATCATTACTGCAGTCTTCAGTGTCACATGATCTTTCAGAAATCATTCTAATATACTGATTTGCTGCTTAAGAAACATTTAGGATCATTATCAATGTTGAAAACACATATTTTTCTGGAAACTGTTCTACATTTTATTTTTCAGATTCACAAATGTGAAATCTTTTGAAAGTTCAAAAGAGCAGTGTTTATTTCGAATAGAAATATTTTGTAACATTATAAATGTCTTTACTGTCAGTTTTTTTAATCAGTTTATTGCACCCTTGGCAAATAAAAGAAAAGCTGAAATGAAATTGATAAAATTAAATAAAATAAAATATTAGATATATTAGAAATATTAGATAAGTATTATTTAATTATAGATTAAAATCCTAAACTTAAAAAACTTGAAATGAAAATTAGAAATGTTGCAACCGTGGCAATTAACCGAAACAAAATGTTATATTTATATATAAATATATATAGTTATATTATAACTGCTAAAACTACTAATACTGAAATAAAAATAAATTAAAGCTAAATATTTTTTTTTTAATTATTTAATAAAAATAACAAAAGCACAATGTTAAACTTAATCTAAAATAAATTCATGTAAATATTTATAGTAATATTAAACTTAAAAAAAAATAATATTTGAACATTTATTAGAAAAAAATGACAACTAACCAAATTAAGTAAGTTTAAATTGAGGTACTAAGATTACTAAAACTAAATGATTAGAAATGTTGCCTTAGCTTCTAACTGAAAAAATTAAAATTAAAATATTTAAAAATATATAAAACTAAATATCTAAAATAATAAATATAACAAAAGCACAAAATGTAAACTTCAACTAAAATTAATTCATATAAATATTAATATTAAACTTAAAAAAAAACTTTAATATTTGAACATTTATAAGAAAAAACGGACAACTAACCAAATTAAATAAGTTTAAATTGAGGTACTAAACTAAAAGATTAGAAATGTTGCCTTAGCATCTAACTGAAAATGATAAACTAAATATAAAAAATAAAATAAAATATTTAAATATAAAAAAATATATAAAACTAAATATTTAAATTATTTTTTTTCATCAAATAAAAATAACAAAAGCACAAAATATTAAACTTAAACTAAAATGAATTCATATAAATATTAATATTAAACTTCAGAAAAAAACTTGAAAATTAGAAATTATACAAATAAAATGTTTAAACTGAAGTGCAGAAATTGCGCAAAACTGAAATAAAATGTAAATATTAAAACTTTTGAAAATTTAAAAGAAATTTAACTAAAAAAAATTGCTAAAACTAAGAATGAGATAAAAAAAAAAAAAACCTTAATATAAAATCTATTAAAAAATGTCAAAAGCGCAATATTTTTGTGCAAACTGATACATTTTATTTTTCAGACATCACAGACTAAAGTTCATATTAAATATAAATCCTAAAAAATAAATCTGCATCTCAGGTGCCACTAGTTGCAGCAGATCGGCCAATCAGGCATCAGGAGTTCTGTGTACAGTGGCTGTGATTGGTGGGTTCTTCTAAAGTGGCTCCGCCCCTCACCATAAATAGACGCTCAGAGTCAGAGCTCCTTCAGGATTAATTGTGGTGCTCTGAAGTGCGTCCCGTGATGCTGATATTGTCTTTGCTCTGTAATCTAGTGCTGGGAAATTGATTTGTTTGTTGCACGCTGAAGTGGGCTCATGAAAAATGCATAAATGTCAGCCTGGTGGAACCATAAAGACAAATAAATAAGCCTCGCTGTGCGTCTGTCAGTGCAGCGCAGGCTCTTTGGCTGCTTTGCAGATCGGTTTTTCTGCCGTCTGTCAACGCGCCGTTCTGTAATTAACCTCCTGCGACCCGATCGAGAGTCCGTTCATTAACCTGCGCTGGCGAACCGCACACAAAAGATTCGTCTGTCCGTCACGCTTCAGTTTACCTGAGAACTCAGACAGGAAGTGCTCATATTATGCATGACTTCCTGTGATGCTGGAGACTCTTGTGTTCGTCGCACGAGTGTCTGACTCTCATTTGTGTCCCTGGACCACAAAACCTGTCTGAAGAGTCCATTTTATTACTTTTAGGTTTATACATCATCTGAAAGTGCCACTTGAGATGCAGATTTATCTTTTAGATTCATCTGTGAATCCTTAGAAATACAATGCATCACCGTTTCCACAAAAATAGTGTGCAGATTACAAAGCTTTCTGTGCTTTTGTCAAGTCAAGTTTATTTATAGAGCGCTTTATAACAATATATATATATATATTTAGATTTATTTTTATTTAATTATAAATATAAACTATAATTTCAGTTAATTTCAGTTTTAGTTTTAGCAATTTTTGCACTTCAGTTTAAACTTTTTTTTTTTTTTTTTTTTTTTTTTCCAAGGTATCATTTCTAATTTTCAAGTTTGTTTTTTAAAGTTAAATAATAATAATAATAATATTTATATAAATTAATTTTAGTTTAAGTTTAACATTTTATATATGTTATTAAATATTATATACTATATATATATATATATATATATATATAATATTATTATTATTATTATTATTATTGTTTATTTATTTATTTTTATTTCAATTTTAATTTTAGTAATCTTAGTACCTTAATTTAAACATGTTTAATTTAGTTAGTTGTCCAGTTTTCTTTTAATATTTAATTTTCCAAGGTATAATTTCTAATTTTCAAGTTTTTTTTTTAAGTTAAACATTAATAATAATATTTATATTAATAAATTTTAGTTTAAGTTTAACTTTTGTTATTTTTATTAGATGAAAAACAATTTTAAATATGTAGTTAAATATTGAATTGTATTATTTTCAGTTTCAGCCAAGGCAGCATTTTTAATTTTCATTTAAGGTTTATTAAAATAATAAATAAATTATTGCACAGATTACAAAGCTTTCTGTGCTTTTGTCAAGTCAAGTTTATTTATAGAGCGCTTTTAACAATATATATATTTTTATATATATTTATATTTAGGTTTAGTTTTATTTCATTTTTAGTTTTAGTAATCTTAGTACTATAATTTTAATGTATTTAATTTAGTTAGTTTCAATAACTAAATTAATTAATTTCAGTTAATTTCAGTTTTAGCAATTTTTGCACTTCAGTTTAAACTTTTTTTTTCTTTTTTTTAGTTTCCAAGGTATCATTTTGAATTTTCAAGTTTGTTTTTTAAAGTTAAATATTAATAATAATCTTTATTTAATTTTTTTTTTTTATTATTATTAGATAAAAACAATTTTAAATATGTAGTTAAGTATTGAATTGAATTTTACTGAATTGTATTATTTTTCAGTTTCAGCCAAGGCAGCATTTTTAATTTTCATTTAAGGTATTAAAATAATAAATAAATTATTGCACAGATTACAAAGCTTTCTGTGCCTTTGTAATTTTTGTAAATATATTTTTATATTTAGGTTTATTTTTATTTAATCTTTTATTTAATTTTTATTTTAATCTTTTTTTAGTTTGTTGTCCAGTTTTCTTCTAATATTGAATTTCAGATTTAGTTTTAGCAATTTTAGCACTTCAGTTTAAACTTCTTTTCTAAACTCTTCTAAACTTCTTTTTTTTTTTTGGTTATTTTTCAAGGTATCCATTTAAGTTTAACATTTTTGTGTTTTTGTTATTATATATATATATATATATAAACGATTTTAAATATGTAGTTAAATATTGAAATTAATTAGGCAGCATTTCTAATTTTCATTTAAGGTTTTAAGTTTTTTTTTCAATCTATTTTAAATATTAAATACTAAATGCAGTTTACTTTAATTTAATTGTCAGTTATTTTATTTTATTATTTTATTTTATTTTATTTTATTTTATTTTATTTTATTTTATTTTATTTTATTTTATTTTATTTTATTTTATTTAGGCCAGTTTGTGCAGCTTTGCATTTTACATTGCACGTTTTTTTTTAGCTGTCTTTTACATTTTTGGGTGAGGGTGCAGGTATGAAGGGTTAAATTATTGAAGAAAGAAGTTATGGTCATTCCAGCCTTTGAAGGTGTTTTTAGCTCTGAAGCTGATTTAAACAGTCTGATCAGCAGTGATCAGGACTGACAGAGGCTTTTCTTCCTCCTTCAGATAAATGATTAGCAAACGCTGCTTGTGTGTCCTGTTCAAAGAGACCCATGAGCTTTGATCTTCACACACACACACACACAGGTGCCATAGCAACCAGGAGGGCTTCGCCGTGGCAACAGGAGGCTGTTGATGCTGAATGATTCCTCAGATCAGGTGTCATGTTGGTATTTTTCCTATAGATTTACATTGAAGGCTGAGCCGATGTTTGTAGAGTCTTCAGATACTACAATATATCAGCTTAGCTTTCAATGAAAATCTATTTGAAAAAATTCACATCAAGATCTGAGACAATCATTTGCATTTTTTTTTCTTTTAAATTACTGTGTTAAACTGAAATATTTACAGATTCTGTACATTTTTACTGTGTTTTTACAGAATTATTCTGGCAAGATTTTCTCTCTGTATACAATGCTACAGTTTGGGATCAGTAAGATTTGTAATGTTTTTAAAGAAGTCTCTTCTGCTTATTTCTGAGGGATCATGTGACACTGAAGGCTGGAGTAATGATGCTAAAAATTCAGCTTTGCATCACAGGAATAAATTACATTTGAAAATATATTCACATAGAAAACAGTTATTTTAAATTGAAATAATATTTCACAATATTAACATTTTTTCTGTAGTTTTAATCAAATAAATGCAGCCTTGATGAGCAAAAGTAGTGTAGTGCAGTGTATATACTGTATGTTTTATACATTTAGATAAAGAAATTTTATTATTTTATTTTATTTTTTGTATTTTTTTAAATTATATTTTAATTTTAAACAACAAGTGTTAATTATTTTATTTTATTTTGTAATGTTTTCCAAGGCTTACCAAAACTGAACAAGAATTATTATTATTATTATTATTTTTTATTTTTTTTTTGTCTAATGTTTTCCGAGGCTTACCAAAACTGAACAAGAATTTATTGTATTTTATTTTATTTTAAATCAGCATATATATTTCACAATATTACAATTTTTTTTATGTATTTTTGATCAAATAAATGCAGCCTTGATGACCAGAAGAAACGTCTTTAAAAGCATTCAAAATCTTCCTGATGCCAAACTAATGTAGTGCAGTGTATATACTGTATGTTTTCTACATTTAGATGAAGAAATGTGTTTTTCCCCTGTGTTTTAGTGTTTTATTTTATTATATATTTTTTATATATATATTTTTTAATTTTAAACAACAAGAGTTAATTATTTTATTTTATTTTATTTTATTTTATTTTATTTTATTTTATTTTATTTTATTTTATTTATAATGTGTAATGTTTTTCAAGGCTTACCAAAACTGAACAAGAATTCATTTATTTTATTTTAAATCTGCATATTAGAATGATTTCTAAAGGATCATGTGACACTGAAGACTGAAAATTCAGCATTGTATCACAGGAATAAATGACATCTTAAAATGTATTCACATAGAAAACAGTTATTTTAAATTGAAATAATATTTCACAATATTATTATTATTTATTTATTTATTTTTTGTATTTTTGATCAAATAAATGCAGCAAAATGTCTTTAAAAAACATTAAAAATCTTCCTGATGCCAAACTAGTGTAGTGCAGTGTATATACTTTGTTTTATACAATTAGATGAAGAAAAGTTTTTTCCCCCTGTGTTTTAGTGTTTTATTTTGTTATTATTTTATTTGATATTTTATTTTTTATTATTTTTTTATTTTAAACAACAAGAGTTAATTATTTTTAATTATTTTATTTTATTTTATTTTATTTATGTGTAATGTTTTTCATGGCTTACCAAAACTGAACAAGAATTATTATTATATTTTTTTTAATTATTATTATTTTTATTGTCTAATGTTTTCTGAGGCTTACCAAAACTGACTTTCAGCTTTGCATCACAAAAATAAATAGAAAACAGTTATTTTAAATTGAAATAATATTTCACAATATTACAACATTTTCCTGTATTTTTGATCAAATAAATGCAGCAAAATGTCTTTAAAAAACATTCCTGATGCCAAACTAGTGTAGTGCAGTGAATATACTGTATGTTTTCTACATTTAAATGAAGAAATGTGTTTTTTTTCCCAGTGTTTTGTGGTGTCAGGTGCTCAGAGGTCAGTAATGAATCACATGAATCTCTGCACAGTGCATGTGAGAGCTAGTTTCAGGCCATCTTTGACTATTATTAGTGGCTCTGGCGTTAACTGGACTCAGCAGTTTCTGTGCTGCAGTCTCATTACATTTACAGGCCGGAGAGAGCGCCGCTAACACAAAAAATTAATTGGAGGCGTTGCGATAGTTGGGACGGGTGGATAAATCAGCCGGCGGGACGACGCTTTTATGTGCCGCAGCAGGAAAGGAGGGGCTTGGCTTTAACAGGACAAGATAAAAACATTGGGATCCTGGCGTTCTTCAGTCTGCGTTTGACGGGGGACTGTAATTCTGCTCGCTCCTAAAGCACACCTACAGATATTTCATAGCCAGAATCGCTCATTTTCCGCCTGTTTTGCCTCTTTGTGCTTTCCTCCAGTCTCTCTACTTGTAAATCTGGCTAAAGGAGGCTGTGTGCGGGAGATATTTCACTGCGGCGCCTATAAAAGCGCCTTACGCTTCACTTGAGGGTAATAAAGCGTCTCAGTCTCTCAGAATAAAGGAGTCTGTGTCTGACGGGACAATAGTTGACCTCTGACCCCTTGACCTCTCAGAGGTCACGACGCAGGTCAAGGAGACCAACAGAGACGCTGTTTATAAAGGTCAAGCTCTGTTTTTGAAGGATCCTGTTCATTTACACTGATTTGTTTTAATGTCTCGGTATATAGTATGTATATAGTATTTACTTCTTATTTATTTTATTTCAAGTTACAAAAATTTTATTTTTTGTTGTTGTTTTGAAAATAGAAAAAAGAAACCAGAGTATTATAGTTAAAATCATAAAAAAAGAAATGTTGCTTGAAATAAATGTTGACTAAAATAATAATAATAATAATAATAATAACAACAATTATATATATATATATATATATATATATATATAATTTAGATTTTTTTCCCCTAAATACATTTCTATTTTATTTTATTTTATATTTTATTTTATTTTATTTTATTTGTTATAGTATAGTAAAGTATAGTTAAGTATAACCTAAATACTATAATAACAAAAACCAAATGAACTAACATTATAAGATATTAAATAAAATATAATTTATAATATATAATATATAAAGTTATGAAATAAAAATAAAAAAAAATCATAAAAAATGACAAAAACACACACACACTAAAACTAAAACTTTATTTATAAAGATTTATTTTAAAGTGTAAAATATTAAATATGAAAATCTGCTTTAAAATATCAACAAAAATTAAACAGAGATGGCTTTTGTTAGTTAACTAAAACTAAAGCCTTAAAGAAGAAACATTACTTGAAA
>CM065136.1:1277500-1290000 GCA_033026305.1 Cirrhinus molitorella
ATGCAGCGGCCCACACTTGCTGCATTTCCTTCACCGTTCTGTGTTTTTTACAGTCAGTGAACAAAACTGAACAAGAATTATTTTATTTTATTTTATTATGCAATTTTTTCAAGGCTCACCAAAACCAACAAATTATTTTATTATATAAATTTATTTTATTTGATTAAATTAATGCAATGTTTTGTTTTGTTTTGTTTTGTTTTACAAGGCTCACCAAAACTGAACAAGAATGATTTTATTTTATGCAATATGCAATTTTATGCAATTTTATGCAATTTTTTCAAGGCTCACCAAAACCGACAAATTATTTTATTATATAAATTTATTTTATTTTATTTTATTAAATTAAGGTTTAATGCAATGTTTTGTTTTGTTTTTTATTTATTAATTTTATTTTATTAAGATTTAATATGCACTGTTTTACAAGGCTCACCAAAACTGAACAAGAATTATTTTATTTTATGCGATTTATGCAATTTCATGCTATTTTTTCAAGGCTCACCAAAACCGACAAATTATTTTATTATATAAATTTATTTTATTTTATTTTATTTTATTAAATTAAGGTTTAATGCAATGTTTTGTTTTGTTTTGTTTTTTATTTTATTTATTTTATTTTATTAAGATTTAATATGCACTGTTTTATAAGGCTCACCAAAACTGAACAAGAATTATTTTATTTTATGCAATTTTATGTAATTTTATGCAATTTTTTCAAGGCTCACCAAAACTGAACAAGAACTATTTTATTTTATGCAATATGCAATTTTATGCAATTTTTTCAATGCTCACCAAAACCGACAAATTATTTTATTATATAAATTTATTTTATTTTATTTTATTTTATTTTATTTTATTTTATTTTATTTTATTTTATTTTATTAAATTAAGGTTTAATGCAATGTTTTGTTTTGTTTTTTATTTTATTAATTTTATTTTATTAAGATTTAATATGCACTGTTTTATAAGGCTCACCAAAACTGAACAAGAATTATTTTATTTTATTTTATGCAATGTTTTTCAAGGCTCACCAAAAGTGAACAAATTATTTTATTTCATAAATTAATATTATAATTTTTTTTTATTTTATTTTATTTATATGTTTTTATTTTATTTTATTTTAAGGCTCCCCAAAAGTGAACAAGAATTGTTTCATTTAATTTAATTTTATTAAGATTTAATATGAATTGGGAAACATCTCCCTAATACAGCAGTCACTGTATGAGACGTCGGAGCATCTAAAGAGGATTTCAGTCTGCAGGTGGTTTGACCTTTTAAATTATTCACACACATCAACAATTCCACTGACACAGACTCTCTTGTCCGTCTCTCAAACTAATGTGTGTTTGCTCCTGAAAATCCTTATATTCCTCACACATCCTCAAGAAAAGTGACGTACAGCATCCACAAACCCAGAAGCTCTTTATCTCTCTCTCTCTCTGTGTGTGTGTGTGTGTGTGTGTTTGACCTCTTTGGACACTTGTGAGTCTCACTGTCCTCTGCTGGTCAGTGTGTGTCATTACAGTCAAGACACTGCTGCATTAAATGCATTTGTGCTCATTTTAATATGAGGAGTACATGTGCATTCAGAAAAGCACTTGTAAAATGTGTTTTTGTGTTTGTTTGACTCTAAATAAGTCACCTGCATGCTGAAGAATAAGAGCGTTTGTTTGTGAGCGCAGTGCATGCTGTCTAATGTGTTTTTGTGTGTTTAATGCAGGTGCTCTGAGGGGTGATGCCCCGAACGGCCAGATCATCAGTGTGTTAGACGGAGCGGCTCGTGTGCGTGTGTGTGTGTGTGTGTGTCAGCATGGCTCTGACCGACAAACACAAAGTCAAGAGACAACGACTCGACAAAATCTGTGAAGGTGAGACTCATTTATTTTGCCCATGATCTCTTGGCATTATTTTGACACATACAATGTATTTCTGGCTAATGCCAAAATTCTGACTTTTTTCTGACTTTTTTTCTCAGAATTGTGAGATATAAACTCACAACTCTGTGAACATATCAGTCTGTTTTTCTCCTCACAACTGGACTTTATAATTAGCAGGTGCGAGAAAAAAAGTCAGAATTGCGAGATACAAAGTTGCAATTTTGAGAAAAAAAGAATAGCAAGATAAAAAGTTGCAATTGTGAGGAAAAAAGTCAGAAATGCAAGAAAAAAAATGCGAGATACAAAGTTGCAGTTGTGAGAAAAAAAGTCAGAATTGCGAGATACAAAGTTGCAATTTTGAGAAAGAATTTCAAGATACAAAGTTGCAATTGCAAGAAAAAGTCTGAATTGCAAGAAAAAAAATGCGAGAGACAAACTTGCAATTTTGAGAAAAAAAGAATAGCAAGATGAAAAGATTTTTTTGTGAGAAAAAGTCAGAATTGCAAGAAAAAAATTGCAAGTTACAAAGTTGCATTTGTGAAAAAAAAAAAAGAATTTCAAGATACAAAGCTGCATTTGTGAGGAAAAAAGTCAGAATTGTGAGAAAAAAAGAATTGTGAGAGACAAATTGCAATTGTGCATTTATATTTCACAGTTATTAGAAAAAATGTCAGAATTGCAAGATAAAGTTGCAATTGCAAGGGGAAAAAAGTCTTTATTGTAAATAAACTGAACTCATTTCTCGCTATTGTGAGTTTATACCCCACAATTTGTAGAAAAAAAGTCAGAATTGCGAGATACAAAGTTGCAATTTTGAGAAAAAAAGAATTTCAAGATACAAAGTTGCAACTGCAAGAAAAAGTCTGAATTGCAAGAAAAAAATATGCGAGAGACAAACGTGCAATTTTGGGAAAAAAAGAATAGCAAGATGAAAAGTTGCATTTGTGAGAAAAAAGTCAGAATTGCAAGAAAAAAAATTGCGAGATACAAAGTTGCATTTGTGAAAAAAAAAAAAGAATTTCAAGATACAAAGCTGCATTTGTGAGGAAAAAAGTCAGAACTGCGAGAAAAAAAGAATTATGAGAGACAAATTGCAATTGTGCATTTATATTTCACAGTTATTAGAAAAAATGTCAGAATTGCAAGATAAAGTTGCAATTGCAAGGGGGAAAAAAGTCTTTATTGTAAATAAACTGAACTCATTTCTCGCTATTGTGAGTTTATACCCCACAATTTGTAGAAAAAAAGTCAGAATTGCAAGATACAAAGTTGCAATTTTGAGAAAAAAAGAATTTCAAGATACAAAGTTGCAACTGCAAGAAAAAGTCTGAATTGCAAGAAAAAAATATGCGAGAGACAAACTTGCATTTGTGAAAAAAAAAAGAATTTCAAGATACAAAGCTGCATTTGTGAGGAAAAAAGTCAGAATTGCAAGAAAAAAAGAATTGTGAGAGACAAATTGCAATTGTGCATTTATATTTCACAGTTATTAGAAAAAATGTCAGAATTGCAAGGGGAAAAAAGTCTTTATTGTAAATAAAGTGAATTAATTTCTCGCTATTGTGAGTTTATACCCCACAATTTATAGAAAAAAAAGTCAGAATTGCAAGAAAAAAGAATTGCAACCTCAATGGAAAGCTTATTTATTCAGCTTTCAGATTATATATGTCTCAATTTAATGAAATGGAAAAACATTGATCTTGAAAATGACTTGCTTGAACCTTTCGGCCGGTTAATTTTTTGATTAGTAGTAATATGCATTGCTAAAAACTTCATTTGGACAACTTTAAAGGCGATTTTCTCAATATTTAGATTTTTTTCCACTCTCAGATTCTAGATTTTCAAATATTTTCGCGACCAAACATTGTCCTATTCTAACAAATGTTAGAACCATTATGACTGATTTTGTGAACCAGGGTCACACATAGTCAGGATTCAGGAAGGAAGTCTGCAAACTCGTGTTTATCTCCGTTTCCATTCTGATACAAGATCTAGTCCTGTTGGATAACATCAGTGTATTACATGAAACATGGCGTGTCATTTAGCAAATCAGCACAAACAAAAATGAGATCCGGCGGCGTCTGTGTAAAGCCTTGGGCTGGATGACAATCGTGATTATTCCATGGTAATGCAATGTCTGATTTTAAAATGGTTTTCAAAAGGTTGAATTTTGAGATTTTAAGTTTTCAAGTGATAATTTCTTATGATTAAGGAAAAAGGAAAGTATCTATGAAGTAGGTTTTTTGAGGTGCACTCTTGTCATAAATTAATCTAGTACTTTTCCTACATAATTTGTAACACAAATAGCTGTTTAAGAGTCTTAGACCTTTCCAACGATATATAGTTTGTCATGATTAAATTAGGATTTATCTGTAATATGGTGAAGTAGATTTAGGCGTCCCGCTGATGGGATAGTTTTTATTAATATTTTAAATTGGATTTTAGCATTTTGTATTTTAACTTTAAAATAGATTTTAAAGTTTGTATTATTTTAAATATAGACGTTTTTTTTTATTTAAAAAAACTTTTAGAATTTTTTTAATACATTTTTATCTAATTTATATTTCAAATAGCTGTATCTCGCCCAAAAATCGTCCTATCCTAAGAAAACAACCTCAATAGAAAGCTTATTTATTCAGCTGTATTATATATGTCTCAATTTAATGAAATGTTAACATTAACTTTGTTGTCCAAAAGGAAAACGTTGATCTTGAAAATGACTTGCTTGTACCTTTCGGCCGGTTAATTTTTGATTAGTAATATGCATCGCTAAAAACTTCATTTGGACAACTTTAAAGGCGATTTTCTCAATATTTAGTTTACAATCCTAGATAAAGTCACAATTGTGAGGAAAAAAAATCAGATTTGCAAAATAAAGTCGCAATTACGAGGAAAAAAGTATTTTATTGTATAAAAGTCTTTATTGTAAATAAAGTGGCTTTATTTCTCACAATTGTGAGTCTACATCTATCAATTCTGTCTTTATAACTTGCAATTGTGCATTTATATCTCACAGTTCTTAGAAAAAAAAGTCAGAAATGCAAGATATAAAGTTGCAATTGTGAGAAAAAAAGTCTGAATAGTGAGAAAAAAAAATTGCGAGACACTTGCAATTGTGAGAAAAAAATCTGAATTGCAAGATAAAGTCGCAAAAAGTATTTTATTGTATAAAAGTCTTTATTGTAAATAAAGTGACTTCATTTCTCACAATTGTGAGTTTATATCCCACTATTCTGACTTTATAACTTGCAATTGTGTTTATATCTCACAGTTCTATTTTTTATTTATAAAAAAAAAAGTTTATAATTTTTAAATACATTATCTAATAATGTTAGTTAATAATAATGCAAATAATGTAAATAAAAAATGTTATTTTAATATTTAAGTTAAAATAAACTAAATAATACTATTAGGTGAAATACTATAAGTTTAAGGTTTATATATATATATATATATATATATATATATATATATATAATATTATTATTATTATTATTATTTTATATGTTTTTTAATGGCATTAGTTAACTATAATAACCCTGATGCATATTTCATATCCATATTTCAAATAGCTGTATCTCGCCCAAAAATTGTCCTATCCTAAGAAAACAACCTCAATGGAAAGCTTATTTATTCAGCTTTATTATATATGTCTCAATTTAATGAATGTTAACATTAACTTTGTTATCCAAAGGAAAACAAATACATTTTTGATTAGTAATATGCTAAAAACTTCATTTGGACAACTTTAAAGGCGATTTTCTCAATATTTAGTTTACAATCCTAGATAAAGTCACAATTGTGAGGAAAAAAAATCAGATTTGCAAAATAAAGTCGCAATTACGAGGAAAAAAGTATTTTATTGTATAAAAGTCTTTATTGTAAATGAAGTGACTTAATTTCTCGCAATTATGAGTTTATATCCCACTATTCTGACTTTATATCTCACAGTTCTATTTATTATTTATAAAAAAATATATATAATTTTTAAATACATTTTACATTTTTATCTAATAATGTTAGTTAATAAAGTTTGTTATTTTATTATTTAAGTTAAAATAAACTAAATAATACTATTAGGTGAAATACTATAAGTTTAAGGTTTATATATATATATATATATATATATATATATAATATTATTATTATTATATTATATATTTTTGACTTTGTTTTCCAAAGGAAAACACTGAACATGAAAATTACTTGTTTGAACCTTTGGCAGGTTATTTTTTAATTTATGCATTGCTAAGAACTTCATTTGGACAAATTTAAAGGCAATTTTCTCAATATTTAGTTTACAATCCTAGATAAAGTCACAATTGTGAGGAAAAAAAAGTCAGATTTGCAAAATAAAGTCGCAATTACGAGGAAAAAAGTATTTTATTGTATAAAAGTCTTTATTGTAAATAAAGTGGCTTTATTTCTCGCAATTATGAGTTTATATCCCACTATTCTGACTTTATAACTTGCAATTGTGCGTTTATACCTCACAGTTCTATTTTTTATTTATAAAAAAAAAAATTATAATTTTTAAATACATTTTACATTTTTATCTAATAATGTTAGTTAAAAAAGTTTGTTATTTTATTATTTAAGTTAAAATAAACTAAATAATTCTATTAGGTGAAATACTATAAGTTTAAGGTTTATATATATATATATATAATATTATTATTATTATTATTATATTATATATTTTTGACTTTGTTGTCCAAAGGAAAACACTGAACATGAAAATTACTTGTTTGAACCTTTTGGCAGGTTAATTTTTAATTTATGCATTGCTAAGAACTTCATTTGGACAATTTTAAAGGCGATTTTCTCAATATTTAGATTTTTTGCACCCTCAGATTCCAGGTTTTCAAATAGTAGTTTCTCCACCAAATATTGTCCTATCATATCAAACCATACTTCAAAGGGAAACTTATTTATTCAGCAAAAAGTGTACCATTATGACATTATGGGTCACACATAATTAGAACGGAAGTCGCTTTTCCACAATCCACTTCAAACTCGCGTTCATCTCCGTTTCCGTTCTGATACAAGAATAGTCCTGTTGGATAACATCAGTGTATTACATGAAACATGGCGTGTCATTTAGCAAATCAGCACAAACAAAAATGAGATCCGGCGGCGTCTGTGTAAAGCCTCGGGCTGGATGACACTCGTGATTAAATCATTGCACTGGTTGAGATGTGTTTTGCATAATCCAGCCTGGAGATGGAGCACAGATAGTTTAATCAGAGGAGCGACGGGAAAACGCCGATCTGGCACATCCGTTGGGTTTTGGAGAGAGAACCTCAGCGTGGCCCCGTTATTGCAGGCCTGAGGGGTCTAGATGAAGCGCGGTTCTCGGGTGTCTTTGCCGGTCCCGTCTGTTGCTCCATCTGGCTCGAGCTCGGGCTGCTTATGGCGGGTTGCCTGCGAGGAGGAGGAGGAGGAGGAGGAGGAGGGATCAAGCGGCAGGCGACGAGGACAGAAGAGCGCCATCGCATGCAGGAGGCGTTGGGCTCGTCGGCAGATGTTCCTCTGCAGCTGTCGATTACTAACATGTGTTTTCCTCTCCAGGCTCTTGTTAGACATTAAAACGCTCAGCGGCGGTTTAAACTTTAATGTATACACCGCTGCAACAGGAATCACTCTGAAGACCCTTATGAAATTGAGGTTTATTATTTATATAAATAATATGTGACCCTGGAGCTGGGGTATATTTGTAGCAATAACCAAAAATACATTGTATGGGTCAGAATTATTGATTCTTCTTTTGTCAAAAATCACTAGGATATTAAATAAAGATCTTGTTCCATTAAGATATTTTGTACATTTCCTAGTGTAAATATATCAAAACTTAATTTTTAAAAGGTAATATGTATTGCTAAGAACTTAATTTGGACAACTTCAAAGGCGATTTTCTATTTTTTATTTTTTTTTGCACCCTCTATCTATCTATCTATCTATCTATCTATCTATCTATCTATCCCAGGTAACAAATTTAGGTTACAAAACTTTGAGTGAACATTGTTTTAAAATGTTTTAAAAAATATATTTTGTACATTTCCTACTGTAAATATATCAAAACTTAATTTTTAAAAGGTAATATGTATTGCTAAGAACTTAATTTGGACAAATTTAAAGGCGATTTTCTAATTTTTTTTTTTTTTGCACCCTCTATCTATCTATCTATCTATCTATCTATCTATCTATCTATCTATCTATCTATCTATCCCAGGTAACAAATTTAGGTTACAAAACTTTGAGTGAACATTGTTTTAAAATGTTTTAAAAAATATATTTTGTACATTTCCTACTGTAAATATATCAAAACTTAATTTTTAAAAGGTAATATGTATTGCTAAGAACTTAATTTGGACAAATTTAAAGGCGATTTTCTAATTTTTTTTTTTTTTTTGCACCCTCTATCTATCTATCTATCTATCTATCCCAGGTAACAAATTTAGGTTACAAAACTTTGAGTGAACATTGTTTTAAAATGTTTCTAAAATGTTGAAGTTGTCATGATGTGACCCTGGAGCACAAAACCAGTCTTAAGTCGCTGGGGTTTATTTGTAGCAATAACAAAAAATACATTGTCAAAATTATTGATTCTTCTTTTATGTCAAAAATCATTAGGATATTAAGTAAAGATCTTGTTCCATTAAGATATTTTGTACATTTCCTACTGTAAATATATAAAAACTTAATTTTTAAAAAGTAATATGCATTGCTAAGAACTTCATTTGGACAACTTTAAAGGCGATTTTCTATTTTTTTATTTATTTTTTTTTTTTTTTGCACCCTCTATCTATCCATCTCAGGTAACAAATTTAGGTTACAAAACTTTGAGTAAACATTGTTTTAAAATGTTTTAAAAAAATATATTTTGTACATTTCCTACTGTAAATATATCAAAACTTAATTTTTAAAAGGTAATATGTATTGCTAAGAACTTCATTTGGACAAATTTAAAGGCGATTTTCTAATTTTTTTTTTTTTGCACCCTCTATCTATCTATCTATATATCTATCCCAGGTAACAAATTTAGGTTACAAAACTTTGGGTGAACATTGTTTTAAAATGTTTCTAAAATGTTGAAGTTGTCATGATGTGACCCTGGAGCACAAAACCAGTCTTAAGTCGCTGGGGTTTATTTGTAGCAATAACAAAAAATACATTGTCAAAATTATTGATTCTTCTTTTATGTCAAAAATCATTAGGATATTAAGTAAAGATCTTGTTCCATTAAGATATTTTGTACATTTCCTACCGTAAATATATCAAAACGTAATTTTTAAAAGGTAATATGCATTGCTAAGAACTTCATTTGGACAACTTTAAAGGCAATTTTCTCTTTTTTTTTTTTTTGCACCCTCTATCTATCTATCTGTCTATCTTAGATATTGCTTGCAATTGCAAGGAAAAAAGTCTTTATTATAAATAAAGTGATTTAATTTCTCGCTATTGTGAGTTTATACCCCACAATTCTTAGAAAAAAGTGAGAATTGCTAGATATAAAGTGGCTATTGCAAGAAAAAAAGAATGGCAAGATACAAAGCTGCATTTGTGAGAAAAAAAGTCTGAATTGTGAGAGACAAACTTGCAATTGCGAGAAAAGTCTTTTATTGTATAAAAGTATTGTTTATTGTATAAAAGTCTTTTTTGTAAAAAAGTGACACTTTTGTTGCAATTGTGAGTTTATATCTCACAGTTCTAAGAAAAAAGTCAAAATTGCAAGATACAAAGTTGAAAAAAGAACAGCGGGATACAAAGTTGCATTTGTGAGGAAAAAAGTCAGAATTGCGAGAAAAAAAGAATTGTGAGAGACAAATTGCAATTGTGCATTTATATTTCACAGTTATTAGAAAAAATGTCAGAATTGCAAGATAAAGTTGCAATTGCAAGGGGAAAAAAAGTCTTTACTGTAAATAAAGTGAATTCATTTCTCGCTATTGTGAGTTTATACCCCACAATTTGTAGAAAAAAAGTCAGAATTGCGAGGAAAAAAGAATTGCGAGATACAAAGTTGCAATTTTGAGAAAAAAAGAATAGCAAGATGAAAAGTTGCATTTGTGAGGAAAAAAGTCAGAATTGCAAGAAAAAAATTTTCAATTTTTTTTTTTTGCACCCTCTATCTATCTATCTATCTATCTATCTATCTATCTATCTATCTATCCCAGGTAACAAATTTAGGTTACAAAACTTTGGGTGAACATTGTTTTAACATGTTTCTAAAATGTTGAAGTTGTCATGATGTGACCCTGGAGCACAAAACCAGTCATAAGGGTCCATTTTTTTAACTGAGATTTATACATTATCTGAAAGCTGAATAAAGAGCTAAGCTTTTCATTGATGTATGGTATGTTAGGATAGGACAATATTTGGCCGAGACACAACTAAAATCTAGAATCTGAGGGTGCAAAAAATCTAAATATTGAGAAAATCGCCTTTAAAGTTGTGATTACTAAGAACGTCATTTGGACAAATTTAAATGCAATTTTCTCAATATTTAGGGTTTTTTGCACCCTCAGATTGCAGATTTTCACATAATTGTATCTAGCCTAAATGTTGTCCTATGTTGTCTAATATCCATATTATTTTAGGATATAGGAGTGAATTTGACCAGATCAAAATAAAAAAATGCACAAAAAATAAATATTTTTGTTTTCTAAAGATGCTATTTTAGGCCAAAGTTGTTGTGTAGATGTAATTTATATTTGTCTCCAAACTCATATTATTATTATTTTTTATTTATTATTTTTTTTTTTGCCTTTGCATCAACGTTTATTAATCTTGTCAAAATTATCGATTTTTCTTTTATGCCAAAAATCATTGGGATATTAAGTAAAGATTTCCATGATGTTCCATGAAGATATTTTGTAAACTTTCTACCTTAAATATATCAAAACTTAATTTTTGATTAGTAATATGCATTGCTAAGAACTTCATTTGGACAACTTTAAAGGCAATTTTCTCAATATTTGTATTTTTTTGCACCCTCAGATTGCAGATTTTCAAATAGTTGTATCTCAGCCAAATATTGTCCTATACATCAATGGAAAGCTTATTTATTAAACTTTCATCTCAATTTTGAAAAATTGACACTTATGACTGGTTTTGTGGTCCAGCGTCACATATAAATATTGTTACTCCTGTCTTAAGTGTCATGATCCTTCAGAAATCATTCTAATATACTGATTTGTTATTAGGATTATCAATGTTGGAAACAAATGTTTTTTTGCAACCTTTCGGGATTCTTTGATGAATAACAAGTTAAAAAGAAGTGTGCTATTAGTATACTTCTTTTCAAATAAATAATAAGAAAGTGCACTTTTTATGTACTTCTCAGAAATGTACAGTGGCCTAGAGAGAAAAAACATCTGCAAATTAGGAAAACATCTTCATCAGTTTTATAGCACAAATACTCAACGCAACTAAACACAGAAATGCACTTCAAAAACAGAAACAGGCCGCAAATCATATGATTCCTTAGCTTTTATTATATCATTAGTCTAAATAAGCTGACAAAATTTAAAATTACTCATATATATACCAGTCAAAAGTTTGGACACCTCTCATTTAATGTTTTTTAAAGAATTCTGCTCATCAAGGCTGCATGTATTTTAATCAAAAATGCAGAAAACAAACAGTAATATTGCAAAATGTTATTACTATATAAAATAATGGTTTTCATTTGAATATACTTTACAGTATAATTTATTCCTGTGATGCAAAGCTGAATTTTCATCAGCTGTTACTCCAGTCTTAAGTGATCCTTCAGAAATCATTCTAATATACTGATTTATTATTAGAATGATCAGTGTTGGAAACAAATGTTTTTTTGCAACCTTTCAGGATTTTTTGATGAGTAACAAGTTAAAAAGAACAGCATTTATTCAAAATATAAATCTTTTCTAACAATGTAAATCTATGCTTTCACTTTTTATTCATTTAACACATCCTTGGTGAATAAAAGTATTAATATCTTTCAAAAAAAGAAAGAATAAAAATTTACTGACCGTAAACCTTTGAACAGTAGTGTGTATTGTTAGAAAACCTTTCTATTAAAATAAATGCTGTTCGTTTTTTTTTTAACCTTTTATTTTTTAACCTTTTTTTTTAACCTTTTTTTTTCACTAAAGACTGGAGTAATGATGCTGAAAATTCAACTTTAATTACAGATATAAATTAAATTTTAACGTATATTAATATAGAAAAACATTAATTTTCATCGTAATAATATTTCACATTATTAAAAAAAATCTGTATTTTTGATCAAGTGAAAACAGCCTTGATAAACATAAGAAACTTCTTTAAAAAACATTAAATGAGAGGGTGTGTCCAAACTTTTGACTGGTAGTGTATATAATATAAAAAAAAATTCCATAAAATGTAACTAAGTAACATAATTAGTTACTTTTTTTTCATTTTCTATTGTAATGCATTACTTTTAAAAGTAACTTTCCCCAACACTATATATATATATATATATATATATATATACACACACACACACGCACACCTATATTGACCTTCTATGATCTAATTCAACCATACTAATAAGCAAAAAATACTCAATATAAATATAAACTAACATTTGTTCTTCTTTCTTTTTATTGCTAAAGA
>CM065136.1:1295000-1305000 GCA_033026305.1 Cirrhinus molitorella
TACATAGAAGATATATAGACCAAATAGCTCAAACTGTCCACTTTGGACACCATTTGTGATCCTGAAGCACAGGTATAATTGCAGCAATAGCCAAAAAGACATTGTATGGGTCAAAATTATTGATTTTATGCAAAAAAAATCATTAGGATATTACGTAAAGATCATTGTACGTTTCCTACCATAAATGTATCAAAATGTAATTTTTGATTAGTAATATGCATTGTTAAGAACTTAATTTGGACAAATTTTAAGGCGATTTTCTCAATATTTAGATTTTTTTGAAAATCTGGAACCCAAGGGTGCAAAAAAACAAAAATCACCTTTAAAGTTGTCCACATGAAGTTCTTAGCAATACATATTATTAATCAATAATTACGTTTGATATATTTACAGTATAGAAAATGTACAAAATATCTTCATGGAACATGATCTTTACTTAATATCCTAATGATTTTTGGCATAAAAGAACATTTTTATGTATTTTTGGCTATTGCTGCAAATATACCTGTGCTACTTAAGACTGGTTTTGTGCTCCAGGGTCACATATAATTAATTAGTTCCTATAGTTTACATTTGGCATTTCATACAGAATACAGTTTATCACATGTTTTTGGAGCTTAAATGTGGCTCTTCCAACAATAATCTTGTAGATAAAGGGCTAGTCTATCTCAAGTATTTGTGAATTTGGTTGCTTTGTCATTTAAAATGTAATGTTTCCGTCTGTATAAACCAAACAAAGATGAGTTACAGTAAAATAAAACTACTTGTGGTTTTGCGATACCAATAGAGGTAAACATTAAAAAATGGAGAAAATAAAAATGCAATGTGAAGCAACCTACATTGTATCACTTGAAATGTATTAACCCTATACTAACAAAATGAATAGCTATACAGAAGATATATAGACCAAATAGCTCAAACTGTCCACTTTGGACATCATTTGTGACCCTGGAGTACAAAGTAGTCTTAAGTAGCAAAGGTATATTTGTAGCAATAGCCAAAAATACATTGTATGGGTCAAAATTATCGATTTTATGCCAAAAATCATTGGGATATTAAGTAAAGATCTTGTTCCTTGAAGATATTTTGTACATTTTCTACTGTAAATATATCAAAACTTAAGTTTTGATTAGTAATATGCATTATTAAGCACTTCATTTGGATAACTTTAAAGGTGATTTTCTCAGTATTTCGATTTTTTTTTTAAAAAAATCTGGAATCCGAGGGTGCAAAAAAAACAAAATATTAAGAAAATCACCTTTAAAGTCCGGGGTCAAATACAGTTAATTAGTTACTATAGTTTACATTTGTAATTTGGCATTTCATACAGAATACAGTTTATCACATGTTTTTGGAGCTTAAATGTGGCTCTTCCTCCAATAATCTTTAAGATAAAGGGTTAGTTTATATTAAGTGGTGCAATATTTGTACATTTGGTTGCTTTGTCATTTAAAATTCAGTGTTTTCTGAAAACACCTGTATAAACCAAACAAACATGAGTTATAGTAAAATAAAACTATATAGGATATTAAATGAAGATCATGTTCCATGAAGATATTTTGTAAATTTTCTACTGTAAATATTTCAAAATTAAATTTTTGGTTAGTAATATAAATTATTAAGAACTTGTTTTTATTAAGAACTCATTTGGACAACTTTAAAGGCGATTTTCTTGCATCCTCAGATTTTCAAATAGTTTTTCAAAAGTTCAAATAGTTGCATCTCAGCCAAATATTGTACTAACAAACCATACATCAATGGAAAGCTTATTTATTCAGCTTTCAGGTCAAAAAAATTGACCCTTATGACTGGTTTTGTGGTCCAGGGTCACATTTGTAGGTGAAGCATCCAGCATTAATGCGTTCTGCCCAGATCTGCAAGGATTAACACCAGTTCACTGCATCCTAACACTAAGACAATGAACTAAGTATGGTGTCCAGCTGCCCATTCGTGCCATAGAGTAGTATTGCTATCTTTATATTGCCATCATTAGAGAGAATTTATTTATTTATTTAATGTTTTATTGCTAGGGACAGATACAATAAACATGTGCAACTGAAGTAACAGTCATCCCATGCATGTATCATACTGCATTTATAATACAAGTACATTAAACATGACTACAAGTTTGTTGCTGTGTCAACCAAGATGTCATGGCTTTTTTAATATAATTATAATTTGCAATAGATTTTAAATAGCAATGAATTCCAAATTGTACAGCTTTCACTGAGAGAACAGTCTGAGCAAATGATGTTTTACAAAGTATAACTTCACAGTTTCCACTAGAAGCTGCTCTGGTGGATACTGCTCCCTTGCAATCTCTCAAAAAATGTACACAAGGCCAAAGACCATTTAAACATTCAAACACAAACCGGTTCTTCAGTGTGTTAAATGCACATGAGGACAGTTTGTGAAGGTTGTTGGTGTTCAGTGACACATGGCCAGCCTTCAGTGTTGAAAAATGTTTGAAATAATCTTAGCTGAGTCAGTGTTGAAAAAGTTTTAAAACCATGTTAAAATGCACAAATCGAGAATGAAATGTTAATAAGATGTAAAAGATGTTATAGTAAGATGTGCAATATCATCAAATTCAGTGGGTTTTATAAGAGGAATAATACTTGTTTTCACTATGATTTATTCTTCCCTCACATTCCTTTGATCCTTCCTTCCTCCCTGTATCTGTAATTTTCTGTCTTCTTTCTTGTTTCTTCCTTTGTTTCTTTCTTTCTTTCTTTCTTTCTTTCTTTCTTTCCTGATCCTTCCTTCCTCTCTGTATCTGTAATTTTCTGTCCTTTTTCTTTCTTTTAGTCTCTTCTTCATTTTTTCTCTCTTTTCTTCTTTTCTTTTTCTTTCTTTCTTTCTTTCTTTCTTTCTTTCTTTCTTTCTTTCTTTCTTTCTTTCTTTCCTGATTTTTCATTCCTCCCTGTATCTGTAATTTTCTGTCCTTTCTTCCTTATTATTTCTCTTTCTTTCTTCCTTTGTTTTTTTGTTTCTTTCTTTCTTAGTTTCTTTCTTTGTTTTTTCTTACTTTCCTGATTTTTCCTTCCTCCTTGTATCTTTCTTTCTTTCTTTCTTTCTTTCTTTCTTTCTTTCTTTCTTTCTTTCTTTCTTTCTTTTTCCTTTGTTTGTTTGTTTGTTTCTTTCTTTCTTTCTTTCTTTCTTTCTTGATCCTTCCTCCCTGTATCTGTAATTTTCTGTCCTCTTTCTTTCTTATTGTTTCTCTTTCTTTCTTCTTTTGTTTGTTTGTTTGTTTGTTTCTTTCTTTCTTTCTTTCTTTCTTTCTTTCTTTCTTTCTTTCTTTCTTTTTCCTTTGTTTGTTTGTTTCTTTTTCTTTCTTTCTTTTTCCTTTGTTTGTTTGTTTATTTATTTGTTTCTTTCTTTCTTTCTTTCTTTCTTTCTTTCTTTCTTTCTTTCTTTCTTTCTTTCTTTCTTTCTTTCTTTTTCCTTTGTTTGTTTGTTTCTTTTTCTTTCTTTCTTTTTCCTTTGTTTGTTTGTTTATTTATGTTTCTTTCTTTCTTTCTTTCTTTCTTTCTTTCTTTCTTTCTTTCTTTCTTTCTTTCTTTCTTTTCCTTTGTTTGTTTTTCTTGCTTTCTGTCTTTCTTTCTTTTTCCTTTGTTTGTTTGTTTGTTTCTTGCATTCATTCTTTCTTTCTTTCTTTTTCCTTTGTTTGTTTATTTGTTTCTTTCTTTCTTTCTTTCTTTCTTTCTTTCTTTCTCATAATGAAAAAAGACTCATGTTCTTCAAATAACGAGACACCGCATGAGACGGCACTTTGAGTGTTTATCACAGCGGACAGCGGCATTAAGTTGTTTTCATTTGGACTAATCTCTCGTTCCTATTGTGGGGCCGGTAGTCAAGGATAAACCCCTCTGGATTAGCATGAGCCCTTCACCAAAATGTCGTCCTTCTGTTTTCTCTCTTTTCCACATCTCTCCCAAACCTGGTTGGTTCAGTGTGTCACTGAGCTCTTGTGTTGTCCTATTCTTCCCCTGTCTGACTCGCGTATGTTTCCAAGTCTAAATAATTCAGCGCCTACCCGCCAGTCACACGATAGCGTGACCTCAAGTAATGCAAAAAAGAAATGTCGACTAGAGATCAAATGAAACGCTACCTCCCTCGCACACCTTCGCCCGGGAAACGTGAGAAGTGAAACCAAACACTTGCTTTTGTCCTTTTTTTTTTGTTCCCCTCACAACTGCGCTCTCCTCTTTCCTCGGCCGTTCACTAACCGGCTCTCAGTCTGCGTTTGCACACTCGCCTCGGCTTCTAATGGGTCGCTCGCACTGAAAACTAACGGCGACCTCCGCGGGATCTTCATGGCTGTCCGTGGCACCGTTCCTCCCCCGGATTACTACCCGTTTGACATCGCTCTCTCGGCCCAGCCGCCTGAAGACCTGCAAGGCTTCTATAAAGGAAACCAGCACATGCTGAGCAGATCAGGCTCGCATTATGGCCTGGCCGCGGGAGGGCTCAGGACCGCTTGGGATCAAGGGCAAGCTAGAGCGGCTACCCCTGGTCCGACGCCCGGGCCTCCTCCTCCTCCTCCACCCCCTCCTCCTCCACCTCCTCCTCCCCCGCCCTCGGCTCACGAGATCAGCCGCTTGTACAGGGATTCTCTGGCTGTCAAGATGATCCCAGACAGTCAGCGTATTCGCAGTAGAGCCGCTTCGCCCGCTTGCTTCGGCATCGACTCGGTGTACGCCGACGTGAACGGCCTTCCCCTGGAGCACTGTCAGTCGGCATCCACCTGCATAGTGGTGGACCCCACGGCTTCAGTCATGGACGGCACTCTTCCCCGTGCGAACCCTGCTTACGGCCCCGTGGCGACTCCGAGGATGCCTTATGATCCTGCTTACGACCCGGGTGCCGGCCATCACCCTTCGGTGGATCCCAAAAGGACCGTGGATCCGGGCTTTCTCGCCGTTCTGCGCTCCGAGGGTCTGTCGGAAAGCACCATAACGCTCCTCCTGCAGCAAGGGTTTGACTCCACCTCAATGCTTGCCATGATGGAAGACCACGACGTCCGGTCCGTCGCTCCGAATTTAGGGCAAGCGCGCGTGCTGTCGAGGGTCGTCCTGAATTGCAAGACCGGAGCAACCGGTGGAGTCATGCGGGGGCGCTCTAACAGCTTCACCCACCGAAATGACCTCTACATGCAGCCGCAGGCGCTCGGCGTGGACGGGAATGTCATGCAACAGCCTTCCGGTGCCCTGCAATCCGTCTCGCCTAGAATGGGGGAGTTCCTCGGCCGGCGTCCCAGCAGCGCTCCGTCGCAGCATCTCCTCGAAACCGCGGCGTACCCCGGGGTTCGCGGGATCGCCGGTCTCCCGGTCAGCCCTGGCGGATACACCTCTGCTATACCTCAAACGCGGCCGCTGTACAACGCTCACACCGGCCTGGCCATGTCCGCCTTGCCGGCTCACGCTCAACAAGCTCCGACGACCCCGGGAGTGGCGCCCAAGACCTACTCCAGTACGTACTCCCCTATGGAGCTGATGAAGCGCCCTCCGAACCTTCCTCCTCTCTCTCCTGCTCATAGTCCTCACCACAGTCCTCAGTTACTGCGCAAGGGAGCGGCGCCTGCGGAGACTGCCGTCCTTCCGGCATCTTCTGCCCTTCAGCCTCAGGGCATTAACCCTAACAATAAGCAAACCCGCCGAACGGGACCTCCGGTCATCGTGTCCACCATGGCCTCGCCTGACACAAGTAACAACCTAGCTTCTGTCTTTTCCACCTGTCGCTATATTCCTACCTTCATGTGAGGGATTTCAGTTTGTGCTGTTTTTATAGATGGTAAATGCAAAATATACTTCTAAAACATAGTTTAACTCGTCCTAACAGCAGACTTTGATATCGGACGTGCAAAGGAGATTTAGCTAAGTGCTCTGTTTTTAGATTAGGAGACTATATATATCACCTCTAGTGGGATTCAGCGTTTGTGATCCCGGCTGAACTTCCTGAATTACTCGAATAGACTCCGCTTTATAAACATGTGAACGTGTTAGAAACTCTTGAACCAGAGCTTGAACCCTCTGGTGTTGTTTATTTGGGAGTCACACAAGTGAACGAACTTCTGAAATTTAACTTTTTTTTTTTTTAGTAGAATCGATGTAATTTTGTTCCATAATATTTTTTCTTTTTTGTTTTGTATTTTGAGAGAATTTCATGGTATGAATTAGTATTTATGCAATAATTACGGTCAATTTTTTCCCATTGAATTTTTTATTTTTTATTTTATTACTTTTTAATTAGGGCATTAATTCATGTTAAAATAGAGACAATGCTTTCTCTCTTTCTTCTTTTCTTTCTTTCCTGATCCTTCCTTCCTCCCTGTATCTGTAATTTTTGTTCAGTCCTTTCTTCTTTTCTTTCTTTCTTTTAGTCTTTTCTTCCTTTTTTTGTCAGATTAGTGTCATCTAAAACAAATTAAAACATCTGCAAATTCCGTGGTTTAGCCACCAGATACCTATATAGCTCTATATAAATGATTATTATATTATTTTTTTTCTTTTTTGTTTTGTATTTTGAGAGAATTTCATGGTACAAATTAATATTTATGTGATAATTATGATACATTTTTTCCCATTGAAAATAATACTCCCCCAAAAAAGATGAGATTTTTTTTTTATTACTCTCAATTATTGCAGTAATTCATGTTTAAATAGAGATAATGCTTGCTTTCTTCTTAAACCTTCCTTCCTCCCTGTATCTGTAATTTTCATTCAGTCCTTTCTTCTTTTCTTTCTTTCTTTTAGTCTTCCAGATTCCTATATAGCTCTATATAAATTATCATTATATTATTTTTTTCTTTTTTGTTTTGTATTTTGAGAGAATTTCATGGTATGAATTAATATTTATGCAATAATTACGGTCAATTTTTTCCCATTGAAAATAATACCCCCCCCAAAAAATTTCATTTTTTTAATTACTTTTTTAATAATGGCAGCAATTCATGTTAAAATAGATATAATGCTTTCTTTCTTCATAAACCTTCCTTCCTCCCTGTATCTGTAATTTTCATTCAGTCCTTTTCTTTCTTTCTTTTTGTCTTTTCTTCCTTTTTTCGTCAGATTAGTGCCATCTGGTCAAAACAAACAAAAACATCCATGGTTTAGCCACCAGATTCCTATAAATGAATATGATATTATTTTTTCTTTTTTGTTTTGTATTTTGAGAGAATTTCATGGTACAAATAAATATTTATGCAACAATTATGATCAATTTTTTCCCATTGAAAATAATAGCCCCAATTTTTTTTATTTTATTACTTTTTAATTGTGGCAGTAATTCATGTTAAAATAGAGGTGATGCTTTCTTTCTTCTTTTTTTCCTGATCCTTCCTTCCTCCCTGTATCTGTAATTTTCATTCAGTCCTTTCTTCTTTTCTTTCTTTCTTTTAGTCTTTTCTTCCTTTTTTTAGTTAGAATAGTGCCATCTGGTCAGAGTAACACAAATAAAAACATGCAAAATTCAACATCTGCAAATTCCATGGTTTAGCCACCAGAATCTTATATAGCTCTACATAAATTTTTATACTATTTTTTCTTTTTTGTTTTGTATTTTGAGAGAATTTCATGGTACAAATTAATATTTATGCAATATTTATGATACATTTTTTTCCCATTGAAAATAATCCTAGTTTTCTGCTTGAAATAAGATTATTTTTCTTTTCTTTTTTTTTTTTATTCTTTTCTTCCTTTTTTGAATTAGATTAGTGCCATCTGGTCAGAGTAAAACAAATAAAAACATCTGCAAATTCCATGGTTTAGCCACCAGATTCCTATATAGCTCTATATAAATTATTATATTATTTTTTCTTTTTTGTTTTGTATTTTGAGAGAATTTCATGGTACAAATTAATATTTATGCAATAATTATGATACATTTTTTCCCATTGAAAATAATCCTAGTTTTCTGCTTGAAATAAGATAATTTTTCTTACCCCATTGCAGATTATTTTGTTTGTTTTAAGCAAAAACTTGATTTTGATTTCTTTTTTCTGAAAACAAGACAACAATTTTTACTCGTCTAGAAAATCCTTCTTTTTAGACTTCTTTTTAGATATGTTGCCTGGAAACAAAAATCTAAGTAAGAAAAGCACTTTTTTGCAGTGTATAAAAGGCTTAGTGGATTAGTTCTCTAGTTGATCTTAGACATAGTGACTTATTTTTATTCTGTTGTGGGTTTGGATATACATTTAGACATTCTCAAAGATGACTTTTTGTGTAGGTTTAGGTTGTTTTTGTTTGAAATGTCAGTTTTTGCATTCATTTTACTAGTCAAACCTGAACACGAGAGATTTTGTTACACTTAACATCAAAATTCAACGAATATGTAACAGAAATAAACAGAAAGGCTTTATCAGATTAGATTTCAACTTCTTATTTGTGTCTTCTGTTACAGCCACACGAGTTTTTACAGCATTTTTGGCTGATTTATTGATTTTATTTCATGCATTTGCAAAAACATGCTTTGTGTTTTTGTAGTACATAGTCACTGCTGTAAATGTCATTGAGTTTCAATGAAGTAGCGATTCTTACAAATTTAAAACTTTTTCTGGTCTAAAATGACCAAATAATACCAGAGGGTTAAAAAAATATAGAAGTTTTTAATTGACATTGAACATAAGTGTGTTGGTGCATGAATGAGCAGTTGACTCTGTTTGTGTGTTTTGCTGTTTTTATGAACAACATGAGAATGGCGTTCTCTCTTAGTCATTAGGCTGACATTCAGCCTTTTTTGCATCTCTGATTAGGCGTTTACAGTGTTAACAGTGTGTTTGTGTTGTACAGTTTGAGCTGAGCACTGTACCTCACTGCAGGCCTAATCACGGTCTTAGAGCCTAAATCTCATTAGGGTTAATAGGATATGCAGAGACAGGCTCCTCTGAGAGCATGTTAGAGTCTCTCCACTGGAGACACGCACTGAGAGTCTTGACTTGACACTTTAGGTTTTTGGCAAGAATTAAGAAATGAAGTTGTGGAGGCTGTTCAGGCTAGTTAGCAGCCGCTGGTAAACTCTGATGATTCATGACGCTGGTTCTTCAGTGTTAAAGGCACATGAGGACAGTTTGTGAGGCTGAAGGTTGTTGGTGTTCAGCGACACGTGGCCAGCCTTCGGTGTTGAAAAAGTTTTGAAACCATGTTCCAAACCAAATTCTGTTATTTTCTAAGAGGAATAATACTTGCTTTCACTATGATGTATTCTTCCCTCACGTTCCTTTGATGCTTTCTTTCTTTCTTTCCTGATCCTTCCTTCCTTCCTTGTATCTGTAATTTTCTGTCCTCCTTCTTTCTATTTCTTTTCATTTGTTTCTTCTTTCTTCCTTTGTTTGCTTTGTTGGTTTCTTTCTTTCTTTCCTTTTTCAGTATTTTCTTTTTTCTTTCTTTCTTTCTTTCTATTTTTCTTTCCTTTAGTCTTTTCTTTATTTTTTCTTTCTCTTTTCTTCCTTTTTATTTTTCTTTATTTCTTTTTCTTCCTTTCTTTTCTTTCTTTTCTTCATTTTTTTCTTTCTTTCTTTTTTCCTTTTTATTTTTCTTTCGTTTTCTTTATTTATTTTTCTTTTTTCTTCCTTTTTATTTTTATTTCTCTTTCTTTTTCTTTGTTTCTTTTTCATTCTTTTGTTTTGTTTGTTTTTCTTTTTCTTTCTTTCTTTTTTCCTTTTTCTTTTTCTTTATTTCTTCTTTCTTCCTTTGTTTCTTTGTTTCTTTATTTTGTTATTTTTTCTTTCTTTCTTTCTTTCTTTCTTTCTTTCTTTCTTTCTTTCTTTCTTTTCTTTTGTTTCTTGTTTCTTCCTTTTGTTTCTTTGTTTCTTTCTTTTGGTCTTTTAATTTCTTTCTTTCTTTCTTATTTCTCTTTCTTCCTTTGTTTTTTGTTTGTTTCTTTGTTTATTTTGATTTTTATTTCTCTTTCTTTTCCTTTGTTTCGTAGTTTCTTTATTTAATTATTTTTTCTTTCTTTCTTTTTTCCCTTTTCTTTTTCTTTCTTTCTTTCTTTCTTT
>CM065136.1:1310000-1335000 GCA_033026305.1 Cirrhinus molitorella
AATTGAGTTGACTAAACTCAAAAATTGTTTGTTAAACTTAACAGCTGTGTTTGTTACTTGACTGCCTTCACATTTTAAGTTGAATCAACTCAAATATCTAAGTTGTCATATCTAAGTTGCAACATTTCAAGTTAACTAAAGTTTTTTTAAGTTGACTCAACAAATTGTGCTTTACAGTGTATTTTACAGCATACTTGGCTCTGAAGGTAAAAATCCTATTCATATCATCCATACAGTTGATAAATAATGTATAAATCTTATGTATAGACCAAACGTGAGCTCTGGGTGTGATGTGATGATGATTATATTATGATTATTAACTGACTTAGAAAACTTAAAAAAGTGCTCACAAGTGCTAATCATGCCTGAAACACACTAGTAACTTGTTAATTATGCTATCAACATGCTAGTAACTTGTTAATTATGCTAGCAACATGCTAGTAACTTGTTAATTATGCTAGAAAAATGCTAGTGACATGCTAATCATGCCTGAAACACACTAGTAACTTGTTAATCATGCTATCAACATGCTAGTAACTTGTTAATTATGCTAGAAAAATGCTAGTGACATGCTAATCATGCCTGAAACACACTAGTAACTTGTTAATCATGCTAGTAACTTGTTAATCATGCTAGTAACTTGATAATCATACTAGCAACATGCTAGTAACTTGTTAATAATGCTAGTAACTTGATAATCATGCTAGCAACATGCTAGTAACTTGTTAATTATGCTAGAAAAATGCTAGTGACATGCTAATCATGCCTGAAACACACTAGTAACTTGTTAATCATGCTAGTAACTTGTTAATCATGCTAGTAACTTGATAATCATACTAGCAACATGCTAGTAACTTGTTAATAATGCTAGTAACTTGATAATCATGCTAGCAACATGCTAGTAACTTGTTAATTATGCTAGAAAAATGCTAGTGACATGCTAATCATGCCTGAAACACACTAGTAACTTGTTAATCATGCTAGTAACTTGTTAATCATGCTAGTAACTTGATAATCATGCTAGCAACATGCTAGTAACTTGTTAATCATGCTAGTAACTTGATAATCATACTAGCAACATGCTAGTAACTTGTTAATAATGCTAGTAACTTGATAATCATGCTAGCAACATGCTAGTAACTTGTTAATTATGCTAGAAAAATGCTAGTGACATGCTAATCATGCCTGAAATATGCTAGGAACTTGTTAATCATGCTATCAACATGCTAGTAACTTGTTAATCATGTTAGCAACATGCTAGTAACTTGTTAATTATGTTAGAATAATGCTAGTGACATGCTAATCAAGACTGAAACACACTAGTAACTTGTTAATCATGCTATCAACATGCTAGTAACTTGTTAATCATGCTAGTAACTTGTTAATCATGCTATCAACATGCTAGTAACTTGTTAATCATGCTAGTAACTTGATAATCATGCTAGCAACATGCTAGTAACTTGTTAATAATGCTAGTAACTTGATAATCATGCTAGCAACATGCTAGTAACTTGTTAATTATGCTAGAAAAATGCTAGTGACATGCTAATCATACCTGAAATACGCTAGTAACTTGTTAATCATGCTATCAACATGCTAGTAACTTGTTAATCATGCTAGCAACATGCTAGTAACTTGTTAATAATGCTAGTAACTTGATAATCATGCTAGCAACATGCTAGTAACTTGTTAATTATGCTAGAAAAATGCTAGTGACATGCTAATCATACCTGAAATACGCTAGGAACTTGTTAATCATGCTATCAACATGCTAGTAACTTATTAATCATGCTATCAACATGCTAGTAACTTGTTAATCATGCTATCAAAATGCTAGTAACTTGTTAATCATGCTAGTAACTTGATAATCATGCTAGCAACATGCTAGTAACTTGTTAATTATGCTAGAAAAATGCTAGTGACATGCTAATCATGCCTGAAACATGCTAGGAACTTGTTAATAATGCTATCAACATGCTAGTAACTTGTTAATCATGCTAGCAACATGCTAGTGACATGCTAATCATGCTAGCAACATGCTAGTAACTTGCTAATCTTGCCATCAGCATACTAGTAACTTGATAATCATGCTAGCAACATGTTAGTAACTTGCTAATCATGCTAGCAACATGGAAATCATGCCAGTAACTCGCTAACAACATGCTAGTAACATGCTAATCACGCTAAAAACATGCTAACATCTATATCTTCACACTATTTCAGACTGAAAACTCAAACTTTTAAAACTATTACAACTTGTAAAACTTTTCAAACCTTTTCAACGTTCTGGTCAGGCTTTCTCGAACCAACTTAAAGTACACAGTGTTGTGATTGACAGCAGGTGCTGAAAATGTGAAAACCGCTTTTGCTCTATTAGTAGTCTTATTTATTTAGGGTGATGCAGAAATATGCCAAGTACAGTTTTCCAAACAGACAGATCGACAGCATACTGGCACACTACTTGTACTGTTTCTGCTCTATCTATATATCGCAGGAACACTATTCTATATTAAATTCCACTTCTGATTGGCTCGTTCTCCCTCGTCTTAATCTGAACTTCCTGAATGATGTCACTGGGTTGAAATAAGATGCTTTGAAATCTCCTTAAGTGCTTTTGGAGGATGAGATATATCTGTGTGCACAGTTTCTTTTTTTAAAAAAATGGACATTATACACTTATAAAACTTAGAATGTTTAATTTTTGCCATAAAACATGAAATGTGTTATATTATGCAGTTACTGTATTAGTGAGGACTGAATGTCTGTTTTGTGTGTGTTTGTAGGTATCAGGCCTCAGATCGTGAACGGCCCGATGCATCCTCGTCCTCTGGTGGCTCTGCTGGATGGTCGGGATTGTACAGTGGAGATGCCCATCCTCAAAGATCTGGCCACTGTGGCCTTCTGTGATGCTCAGTCCACACAGGAGATCCACGAGAAGGTGAACTCACACACAGACATGATTTATTACGATCACTGCACATTCATTCGGGTCTGACACTCAAACTCACCTGAAAACAGCAGCATTCACACAGACTCGGGTTTACATTAAAAAAAAAATGCTTTAAAAACGATTTTAAAAATCTTGTTTCCTCCAAAAAATTATTTGAGGCCTATGTTAGTTCAGTACTATTATTAGTTTATTTTTTTTATTTTAGGGTTAGGGTAATTTTTTATTTCCATTTTAATTTTAATTGGTTTTAGTTTTAGTTTGTCATTATTATTAGCTTTTTTGAATATCTATAGTATTTATAGTAATACAGTATTTTATAAATGGTTTTTACTTTTTATATTTTGTTTTCAGTTTTAATATTTTTTTTATAGTTTTTAGTTTTCATGTTTTTTATTTCAGTAAATATAGTTTTTTTAATGTCTATAGTTTTTATTTAAGGTTTAGTTTTAATAATTTTGTTGTTTGTGTTTGTCATTGTATGTGTTTTTTAATGTCTATAGTTTTTATTTTAGTTAAGTTTTAGCGATATTTTGTGTAGTTGTCATTATTATTATTAGTTTTTAAAATATCTATAGTGTTTTTTACAGTTATCATATTTTTTTATTTCAGTAAATTTTTTTTTTTATATCTATATAGTTTTTATTTCACTTTTAGTTTCAATAATTGTTTGCATTTGTCATTTTATGAGGTTTTTTAATGTCTATACAATTTTCATATAAAAATGATCACATTTTTTGTGTATTTGTCAATATTAGTTTTTTAAATATATTGTTTTATAGTAGTACAGTATTTTATGTTTTTTATTTTAGTTTTAATTTTGTTTTTAGCTATTTTCAGTTTATTTCAGTAATTTTGTGTGTTTTTATGTTTTTTTAATGTCTATACAGTTTTTATTTTATTTTAGTTTTAGTATTTTTTTGTGTTTTTGTCATTATTATTAGTTTTTTATGTCTGCTTTCTATATGTTTTTTTTTTATTATTATTATTATTATTTTTTATCTCGGTTTTAGTCATTTTAGTACTTTAGTTACCTTTAGTAAACTTAAATGTATATAAAAAAACACTTATTTTCAGTTAGTTGCCAATGCAACATTTCTAGTTCTCTTGTAGTTTATTTTGGCATTTATTTTAAGTATTTTATTTAGAAAAATATTCAAGTCAGTGTTTTGGGATAAGTAGGAATGGAATCATTAGTAGGACAAAAAGAAATTACTACTTTCAACCACCCAATCAGAGCATAATTTACAGCCAAATGAGTGTCATGTGAAGCATCATGCATGAGTCCACCTGAGCCGTGTTTGTGTTTCAGGTGTTGAACGAGGCGATCGGCGCTCTGATGTATCACACCATCACACTGACGCGAGAAGATCTGGAGAAGTTTAAAGCACTCAGGATCATCATCCGCATCGGCAGCGGATACGACAACATCGACATTAAAGCAGCTGGAGAGCTGGGTAATGAACACCAACATTAACTACTCCAGAAATAACAATTAAGTTGATATTGATTTGTGACCCTGGACCACAAAACCAGTCATAAGGGTCAACTTTTTGAAACTTTTTGAAAATTTGAGATTTATACATCATCTGAAAGCTCAATAAATAAGCTTTCCATTGATGTATAGTTTGTTACAATATTACAACTATTTGAAAATATGCAATCTGAGGGTGCAAAAAAATCTAAATATTTTATATCTTTAAAGTTGTCCAGATGAAGTTCTTAGCAATGCATATTACTAATCAAAAATTACGTTTTGATATATTTATGGTAGGAAATTTACAAAATATCTTCATAAAACAATGATTTTTGGCTTTTTTTTTTTTTTTTTCAGTTTTCATATTTTTTATTTTAGTAACTTTGCGTTATTTTAATGTCTATATAGTTTATTTCACTTTTAGTTTTTAAAATATCTATAGTGTTTATAGTAGTACAGTATTTATATATCGTTTTTATTTATTTTAGTTTTAATTTTGTTTTCAGTCATAATTTTTTTTTATAGTTTTCATAATTTCGTGTTTTTTAATGTCTATATAATTTTTTTATTTCAGTTTTAGATTGAATCATTTTGTTGTTTGTATTTGTAATTTCATGAGTTTTTAATGTCTATAGTTTTTATTTTAGTTTAGTTTTAGAATTTTTTGTGTGTTTTTGTCATTATTATTAGTTTTTTAAATGTCTATAGTGTTTATAGTAGTACAGTATTTTATAAATAGTTGTTATTTTTTATTGAAGTTTTAATTTTGCTTTCAGTTTTAATATTTTTTTAAAGTTTTCATGTGTATTTTAGTAACTAAATAGTAAGTAAATATTTGTTTGTATTTGTAATTTCATGAGTTTTTAATGTCTATAGCTTTTATTTTATTTTAGTTTTAGTATTTTTTGAAAATATAATTAGTTTTTTAAATAGCTATAGTGTTTATAGCAGTACAGTATTTATATATAGGTTTTATTTTTTATTTTAGCTTTTAATTTTGTTTTCAATTTTAATATTTTTATACTTTTTTATATATATATTTTTTTATTTCAGCAATTTTGTGCTTTTTAATGTCTATATAGTTTTTGTTATTTCAGTTTTAGTTTTAATAATTTTGTTGTTTGTATTTGTCATTTTTATGGGGTTTTTGACATATGTGACCCTGGACCACAAAACCATTCATAAGGGTCAATTTTTATTGAATTTACATTCATACACAATCCGAAAGCTGAGAAATATGCTTTTTTGTTAGGATGGGACAATATTTGGCTGAGATACAGCTATTTGAAAATCTGTAATCTGAGGGTGCAAAAAAATCTAAATATTGAGAAAATCATATTTATTTATTTATTTTATTTTATTTTTTTTATTTTTTTTTTTTTTTGTATAATTTTGACACATACAATGTATTTTTGGCTATTGCTACAAATATACCCATGCTACTTAAGACTGGTTTTGTATAGTTTTTAAAATATCTATGGTGTTTATAGTAGTACAGTATTTTATAAATTGTTTTTATTTTTATTGTAGTTTTAATTTTGTTTTCAGTTGTAATATTTTTAAAGTTTTTAGGTTTCATATTTTTTTATTTTAGTAACTTTGTGTTTTTTTTATTGTCTATATATTTTTTGTTATTTTACTTTGTTTTTATTTTTTTTATAGTTTTCATAATTTCATGTTTTTAATATCTATATAGTTTTTGTTATTTTAGTTTTAATAATTTTGTTGTTTGTATTTGTAATTTCATAAGTTTTTTTAACATCTAAAGTTTTTATTTTATTTAAGTTGTAGTAATTTTTGTGTATTTGTCATTATTATTAAATATCTATAGTGTTTATATAGTTTTTATAGTTATTTCAGTTTTAGTTTTAATAATTTTGTTGTTTATATTTGTAATTTTTATGGGTTTTTTAACATATGCGACCCTGGACCACAAAACCATTCATAAGGGTCAATTCTACTGAATACGTAATACACATATACACAACATACATTAAAAAAAGTACTGAAAAATATGTTTTTTTTGTTAGGATGGGACAATATTTGGCTGAGATACAACTATTTGAAAATCTGCAATCTGAGGGTGCAAAAATATCTAAATATTGAGAAAATCTCCTTTAAGTTGTTCACATGAAGTTCTTGGCAATGCATATTACTAATCAAAAATTAGCTTTTGATATATTTACGGTAGGAAATTCACAAAATATCTTCATGGAACATGATCTTTACTTAATATTCTAATGATTTCTGGCATAATTTTGACCCATATCAGTGCACTACTTAAGACTGATTTTGTGCTCTAAGGTCACATATTATCAGAGATATAGATCATTTCATATCAGTGTTTCTGAGTGGTTTCATATGTGTGTGTTTGCAGGTATCGCGGTGTGTAACATCCCGTCTGCGGCGGTGGAGGAGACGGCGGACTCGACGCTGTGTCACGTGTTGAATCTGTATCGCAGAAACACGTGGCTTTATCAAGCGTTGAGGGAAGGCACTCGTGTTCAGAGCGTGGAGCAGATCCGTGAGGTGGCATCAGGAGCCGCGCGAATCCGCGGAGAAACGCTCGGACTCATCGGCTTCGGTGAGAGACGCACAAACGACAGTCTCGTGATTTTAGCCAAAACCAGTCGTTTATTATAATAAATCAGATTCAAAAGAGTTGACATTGATTACTTTATTCAAGTAAATAGTAAAGTAATGCATTGCTTTTAAATTTACAAGAAAGTATTTGAGTTTTTTAAATAACTTATAACCAGTTACTTTGTTTTTTCCATTTATTGACCAGCGTTGGGGAAAGTTACTTTTAAAAGTAATGCGTTACAATATTGCGTTACTCCCTAAAAAAGTAACTAATTACTTTACTTAGTTACTTTTTATGGAAAGTAGTGCGTTACATTACTTTTGCATTACTTTTTAAATCTGGGCAGGGCTTGCTTGTTTGTTTTTAATATAAAAACATTCAATTCTTAGCAAATGTAAAAGCCCTTTCACACCAAAATGAAATGAAGTGAATAAACCTAAGGCTGAAGGAAAATTAAATTGACGTCTGTACAGTAGAACTGTAGGAAAAAAAAAATTCAACACTCTTCAGCAATGAGAAAAAAACACAAATGTTAGTTAATATAAAGTAAGTTTTGTTTATTAGTACACTGCCAAAAATGCTTTTCTTACTTAGATTTTCTGTTTTGTTTCCAGCAAAAATATATAAAAATTTTTAAATCAAGAAGGATTTTTTAGACAAGTAAAAATTATTGTCTTGTTCTTTTCTGAAAACAAGTCAAAAATATGTGTTTTTGCTTGAAACAAGCAAAATAATCTCCCAATGGGGTAAACAAATATACTCTTGTTTTCTGTTTGAAATAGTATTTTTTTTCTTACCCCATTGGCAGATTATTTTGCTTGTTCTAAGCAAAAACTCACTTAATTTTGACTTGTCTTTTCTGAAAACAAGAAAATAATGATTTACTTGTCTAGAAAATCCTCCTTGATTTAAGATTTTTTTTTTATATTTTAGCTGGAAATAAGACAAAAAATCTAAGTCAGAAAAGTATTTTTGCAGGGTACGGTTGAACTGGATTAACGAAGGTCAGCAGCAAAGTCTTTGGTTAATAAAATTGGATTAAATATTTAAAGGAAACAAAAAGAAACTCAGATATTTTCTTGTAAATGAAAAAGTAATGCATTACTTTACTAGTTACTTGAAAAAAGTAACCTGATTACGTAAGTTGCATTACTTATAATGTGTTACTTCCAACACTGATTTTTAAAATTACTTTTAAAAGTAATGCGTAACAATATTGCGTTGCTCCCTAAAAAAAGCAACTAATTACGTTACTTAGTTACTTTTTAAATCTGGGCAGGGCTTGTTTGTTTTTATATATAAAAACGTTTGATTCTTAGCAAATGTAAAAGCCCTTTCACACCAAAATGAAGTGATGTGAATAAGGCTAAGGCTAAAGGAAAATTAAATTGACATCTGTACAGTAGAACTGTAGGAAAAGAAAGTTCAACACTCTTCAGCAATGAGAAAAAAAGCACAAATGTTAGTTCATCTAAAGTATGTTTTGCTTATTAGTATGGTTGAATTGGATCAACAAAGCTCAGCAGAAAAGAAATTGGTTAATAAAATGGGATTAAATACATAAAGGAAACAGAAAGTAACTGGCGTTAGTTTTTAGAAAAAATTTTACAAGATGTTTTCTTGTAAATCAAAAAGTAATGTGTTACTTTATTAGTTATTTGAAAAAGTAATCTGATTACATAACTCGCTTTACTTGTAAGTTACTAAAAGTAATGCGTTACAATGTTGCGTTACTCCCTAAAAAAGTAACTAATTACAGTTGTTACTTTATATGGAATGCAATGCGTTATTTTACTTTGCATTACTTTCACATTAAATCTGACCACTGCTTGCTTGTTTGTTTTTAATATAAAAAGTTCTATTTTTAGCAAACGTAAAAGTCCTTTCACACCAAAAACATTTGTGCTTAATTTTTTTTTTACATACTAAAACAGCATTTTCATAACTTAATGGGAACATTTGCAAAACGCTCTTAGAACATATTTTTGTTAGCTGAGTTGCTTCTCAGCTGTTTCTCCTGAGAAAAAAACAGCAGTGATCTCACACAGTTTCAGCATTTGCTGAGATGAAATGATTTTCTAGCTCTGCACACTTGTATATCAATAATTAAGCCGAAAATTGACCAAAATGTCGATGCCGATACCAATTAGTAGAGATTAAGTAAACCGATAACCGATATTTTCAACCGATATACTGTATATGTCTGTTGTAAAAATTTTAATTAATGTCAAAATTAAGAATAACAAGGGCTCTGACAAAAAAAAAACTTTCTTTAAATGCTTTTAAATGATTGTATCTGCAAATCGGTTTGAAAATGGCCGATACCGATAACTATAAAAAAAATTTAACATCGGCACCGATAATCAACCCAGCCTACAATCAGTCAACCCCAACTTAGAAGATAAATTTAGGAGATAAATTTACTTGATCTGACCCTTTAAATGATTTGTCTATGTCTCAATAACTGGTAAAATGTAAGTTTTGTAAGGAAATGCCCATGCCTTCATGAAACCGTTTTAAGCAAATCAAAAATATAGTTTATAGTCTAACAGTATTTTTTACATAGAACTGTTAAAAAATCATCAAAAACATTTCTATAATGTTTGCAAAATAAATGGAATGTTTCCTTACGTTTTTAAAACATTTGAAATGCTGAAGAGTGCTGAACTTCCTCCTCCTACAGTTCTACTGCACAGACGTCAATTGACTTTTCCTTCAGCCTTAGGCTTATTCATTTCGCTTTTTGGTCTGAAAGGGCTTTTACATTATAAAAATTGAACTTGTTATATTAAAAACAAACAAGCAAGCCCTGCCCAGATTTAAAAAGTAACGCAAAAGTAATGTAACGCATTACTTTCCATAAAAAGCATCTAAGTAACGTAATCAGTTACTTTATAGGGAGTAACGCACTATTAGAATGCATTACATTTAAGTAACTGCAGAGGTATCATTATTGAGATGTGTGTGTGTTTTTCAGGTCGTTCAGGGCAGGCTGTCGCCGTCAGGGCCAAAGTGTTCGGCTTCAGTGTGATCTTCTACGACCCGTACCTGCAGGACGGTCTGGAGCGCTCGCTGGGCGTTCAGCGTGTTTACACTCTGCAGGATCTGCTGTATCAGAGCGACTGCGTATCGCTGCACTGCAACCTGAACGAACACAACCATCACCTCATCAACGACTTCACCATCAAACAGGTCATTATCACAACACACAGCTGCTTTAGAACAACGACATGTATTTATCTGGGCCAATGACAATCATGAATATTACAGATCAAGTAGACCAATAACCGATATTTTGAACCGATATATACACTGCCGCTCAAAAGTTTGCATCAGTAAGATTTTTAATGGATTTTAAATGTTTCTTATGCTCATCAGGGTTGCATTTATTTGATCAAAAATACAGAAAAAAATGTATATTGTGAAATATTATTTCATTGTTTTCTCTAAAAATATATATTCAAATGTAATTTATTCCTGTGATTAAAGCAGATTTTTCAACATCATTACTCCAGTATTCAGTGTTACACGATCCTTCAGAAATGTTTTCATCCGATATACTGTATATGTCTGATGTAAAAATGAAAATTATTGTGAAAATTAAGAATAACAAGGGCTCTGACAAAAAACTTTCTTTAAATGCTTTTAAATGATTTTATTTGCAAATCGGTTTTGAAAATGGCCGATACCGATAACTACAAAATAATTAATATTTGTGGTGCCGATAATTGACTAGGCTGATAATCTGGCAAACCCTATTTAGGGCTCTGACAAAAAAAAAAAAAAATATTTTAGTGGCAAATTGATAGCGATAACTATAAAAATCCTTAACATCGATGCCGATAATCGGCCCAGCCGACAATCAGTCAATCCCAACTTAGAAGATAAATTTAAGAGAAAAATGTACTTGATCTGACCCTTTAAATGATTTGCCCATTTCTCAACAGCTGTTAAAATTTAAGTTTTGTAAGGAAATGCTCATGCTGTCATTAAATGGTTTTAAGCAAGTCAAAAATATTTAATATTATTATAATACTGTTGTCTAACAGTAATATTTTTACATAGAACTGCTTAAAAAGTCAAAAGTAACATTTCTATTATGTATACAAAATAAATGGAATGTTTCCTTGGATTTTTAAAACATTTGAAATCATTTTGAAACTGGACATTCTAAAACAGCATTTTCATAACTTAATGGGAACATTTGCAAAATGCTCTTCTAAGAATATTTTTGTTAGCTGAGTTGCTTCTCAAATGTTTCTGAGATTAAATAATTTTCTAGCTCTGCACTCTTACTATATATCAATAATTAAGCCAAAAATAGTTGACCGATAACTAGGGATGTAACGATAACCGGTTTGACGATAAATCATGATAAAATTCTCCACGGTTAGTATTACCGTTTCATCTTTTAATTATCATTAAAACCGTATTTGATTACCACGATTTGAACAACTTATGATAAATATATACTGTACAGCGTAAAGCAAAGTTTAAATAACAGTCTCATGTGCGCAGAGCACGCAGAGTAACAGTTTCGCTTTGAATGAAAGCATGACGGAAAGATGGGAGGGTTTAAAAGGTTGCTGAGGGAATATACAAATGAATATAGAAATGAATGAATTATATGAATGTACCTCTGATGGTTCTGACTGTCTTCAGAAAAGATTCGATGGCATTGTGTTTTGATCTTCATTCCATGTAATACCTAATAAAGCAGTGTTCTTAATCGCAATGCTGCATTGTCCACAGAGTTTACGGAAACCGCTGTAACTTTGCTCTTCCATAAGCGCCGCCTAGTGGCAGAGAGTGGATTTACATTGACTTACAATTACGTTCAGCCTGTTTGCAGTTTTTGTCTAGCTAAACCGGACCGAAGTTTCATGCACTGCTGTCATCTAAACTAAAAAAGACTAAAAACAAGGATTCTATAAATTTAAACAATTCACATAATACATCTAGAATTATTTTGATAAAATAGGCTACATATAACATTTATTGATTTGACTTAACCATTTTCTTTATTTAAAGGCTGAAAAGTGAGGTTTACCATTTTATAAAACCTTTTCAAAGCTTTATTTGAACATTTCGAACATGTTATTAGGTAATGTTACTGTTTTAGTGTTTGTAAAAACAGAAGTCATTTTATATGTTGTTTGTTGATTTTAAATATAAAACTTTGAGAAACAATTTATGTGTTAGTACTTCTTAAAAACATCCAGCATATTTTAAGAATACCGTGATAATATTGATAACCGTGATCATTTTTGTCACTATAATTGTGATAAGAAAATTTCATACCGTTACATCCCTACCGATAACCAATATTTTCAACCGATATACTGTATGTCTGTTTGTAAAACTGAAAATGATTGTCAAAATTAAGAATAACAAGGGTTATTCGGTTTTGAAAATGGCCGATACCGATAACTATAAAAATCCTTAACATCGGTGCCGATAATCGGCCCAGCCAACAATCAGTCAACCACAACTTAGAAGATAAATTTACTTGATCTGACCCTTTAAATGATTTGTCCATGTCTCAACAGCTGTTAAAAAAAAGTGTTGTAAGGAAATGCTCATGCTCTTCTTAAATGGTTTTAAGCAAGTCAAAAATATAGTTTATAGTCTAACAGTATTTTTTTTAAAATGTAACATTTGTAACGTTTCTATAATGTTTGCAAAATAAATGGTTTCCTTGCATTTTTAAAACATTTGAAATCATTTCTAAAACAGCATTTTCATAACTTAATGGAAACGTTTTTAAAATGCTCTTAGAACATATTTTTGTTAGCTGAGTTGCTTCTCAGATGTTTCTCCTGAGAAGAAAAACAGGAGTGATCTCACACAGTTTCAGCATTTGCTCAGACAACATAATTTTCTAGTTCTGCACTCTTGTATATCAATAATTAAGCCGAAAATTGACCAAAATGTTGATGCCGATACCGATTATTATAGATCAAGTAAACCGAAAACCAGTATTTTCAACCGATATACTGTATATGTCTGTTGTAAAAATTAAAATTAATGTCAAAATTAAGAATAACAAGGGCTCTGTCAAAAAAGCTTTCTTTAAATGCTTTTAAATTATTTTATCTGCAAATCGATACGATAACTATAAAAATCCTTAACATTGGCACCGATAATCGGCCCAGCCAACAATCAGACAACCCCAACTTAGAAGATAAATTTAGGAGATAAATTTACTTGATCTGAAATATAGTTTATAGTCTAACAGTATTTTTTTTACATAGAACTGCTTAAAAATAATCAAAAACGTTTCTATAATGTTTGCAAAATAAATGGAATGTTTCCTTACGTTTTTAAAACATTTGAAATGATTTTCTAGCTCTGCACTCTTGTATATCAATAATTCATCCGAAAGTTGACCAAAATGTTGATGCCGATATCGATTATTATAATCTATATATACTGTATATACTGTATATGTCTGTTGTAAAAATTAAAATTAATGTCAAAATTAAAAATAACAAGGGCTCTGACAAAATGCTTTTAAATGATTTTATCTGCAAATCGGTTTTGAAAATGGCAGATACTGATAACTACAAAAATCTTTAATATCGGTGCCGATAATTGACTCAGCCGATAATCTGTCAACCCCTATTTAGAACCTCATTTTGTTGTAGTTGCACTGGTTTGCAATAATATTTTTTATGTTTTAGAAAGAAGACTACATTTATATGATCAGAAATACAGTAAAAATGCTGAAATATTATTACGATCTAAAACAGGTGTTTTCTATATGAATATCTGTTAAACTCTAATTTATTTCTGCAATCAAAGCTGAATTTTCAGCATCATTGCTCCAGTCTTTAGTGTCACATGATCCTTCAGAAATCGTTTAAATATGCTGATTAGGTTTTTAAGTTTATACTTTTTTTCATCTAGTACATTTTCATCTTTTATTTTATTTTATTTTCAGTTAGTTACCAAGACAACATTTCTCATTTTTATTAAAGTTTATTTTATTTTTTTCTATTTGTTTGCCAAGGCCACATTTCCAGTTCCAATTCCTAAGCTTTTAAGTTTTCATCTAATATTTTTTTAATTGTATTATATTTTATTTTTAGTTGCCAAGTTTACTTTTTTTTTTCTTGTTAGTTGCCAGATAGTTTTCATCTCATCTAATATTTTATTTTATTTCATTTTTAGTAGGACACTTCATTAATTTCAGACATTTTCAGACAAGTTAAATTTTTTCTCTTTTTTTTTCTAGTTTGTTGCCAAGGCCACATTTCGAGTTCAAGTAAAAAAGACATAAAAAAAACTTAATTATTCCACACTTTTGACCTGCAGTGTACATAATCTACCAGCAGAGACTAACAGAGTCATGCTGAAGCTCTCAGAAACAAATGATCCTATATAGTGAATAGGGATGTTGCAGTAATACTGCCTCCCTCTGGAGAAACAGCATCATCACACCCATCTGTGTGTGTGTGTGTGTGTGTGTGTGTGTGTGTGTGTGTAGATGCGTCAGGGCGCGTTCCTGGTGAACACGGCTCGAGGAGGTCTGGTGGATGAGAAGGCTCTGGCTCAGGCGCTGAAGGAGGGCCGGATACGAGGAGCGGCTCTCGACGTCCACGAGACAGAACCCTTCAGGTGACTTACACACATTAAAGACATTTTTCTGAGACATGCTGGTCAACACATTCAGTCTTTTCAACTTGAGAAGTTCCAAAAGAAATTAAAAACTAATTCTGTACAAAAATGTCTTATTTGAACATCTAAATTGTGACCCTGGAGCTCAAAATCAGTCTTAAGTAGCACAGGTATATTTGTGGTGATAGCCAACAGTACATTGTATGGGTCAAAATGATTGCTTTTTCTTTTATGCCAAAAAGCATTAGGATTTTATGATCATGTTCCATGAAGATATTTTATAAATATATCAAAACTTAATTTTTTATAAGTAATATGGATTGATACAACTTTATTTGGACAACTTTAAATGTGATTTTCGCAATATTATTTTTATTATATATATATATATATATATATATATACATTTTTTTTTTCTTTTGCACCCTCAGATTCCAGATTTTGAAATAGCTGTATCTTGGCTAAATGTTGTCTTATCATAACAAACCATAAATTAATGGACAGCGTATATATTCAACTTTCAGATGTATAAATCTCAATTTCCAAAAATGGATCCTTATCACTTTTTTTTAGTTGTCTAGGGTCAAAGTTGTCCTTTTGAGGTGGAAATTTTTATTTATTTTTTTTATTTTTTTTACATTTTTCAAATATTTATATTTTATTTCAATTTTAACAATTTTAGCACTTTACTTTAAACGTTTTTTTGTTTTTTTTTTGGTTAGTTTCCAAGATATCATTTCTAATTTTCAAGTTTTTTTTAAGTTTCATATTTTAATTTAATATTTATATGAATTCATTTTAGTTTAAGTTTAACATTTGGTGCTTGTGTTATATTTATTAGATAAAAAACTCTATTTTAGATATTTAGTTTTAATAGATTTTTATTTCAGTATTAGTCATTTTAGTACTTACAGCCTCGGCTGCAATGTTTCTGTTTGAAATTATTTCATTTTCATTTCAATTTTTAAAGTTTAAGTTTTGTTTTTTTCTAATATTTTATTTAATTTTATACATTTTATTTGTTTTTTTCAACAACGGTGCAAAAAAACAGATAAAAAAGTGACAGTAAAGACATTTATAATGTTCCTGAAAAATAAAATGTATGACGTTTTCCACAAAAATATTGGTCAGCACAAGTGTTTCCAACATTGATAATAAAAGTAATAAATCAGTATATTACAATGATTTCTAAAGGATTATGTGACACTGAAGACATTCAGTTTGACACTAATTTTTGTAGTTGTCTGTATTAGCCATTTTCAAAACCAATACATAAAATCATTTAAAAGCATGTAAAGAAAGTTTTTTGTCAGAGCCCTTATTATTCTTAATTTTGACAATAATTTATTTTTACGACAGACATATACAGTATATCAGTTGAAAACATTTCCGAAGGATCATGTAACACTGAATACTGGAGTAATGATGATAAAAAAATGCAGTTTTAATCACAGAAATAAATTACATTTTAACAGATGTTCACATGAAGGACATCTGTTTTACTTTCTAATAATATTTCACAATTTTACTGTATTTTTGATCTAATAAATTCAGCCTTGGTGAGCAGAAGAGACTTCTTTCAGAATTGTTTCTTTGATGATTTCTGTGATATCAACACTCTGTTGTGTGTTTTTTGTGATGTAGTTTTGCACAGGGTCCTTTGAAAGACGCTCCTAACCTGATCTGTACTCCGCACACGGCCTGGTACAGCGAGCAGGCGTCTCTAGAGATGAGAGAAGCGGCCGCTACAGAGATTCGCAGAGCCATCACAGGTACACATATAGGAAAGGAATATATATACATATATAGAAAGCAGCTTCAAAGGGCTCTAAACGATCCCAGACGAGGAAGAAAGGTCTTATCTAGCAAAACGATAGGATATTTTTAAATAAAAAATTGCAATTTAGATACTTTTTTTTGTTTTTTATAAGTTAATTGCCAAGGCCACATTTCTAATTTTTTCAATTAAGGTTTTAAGTTTATACTTTTTTCATCTAGTACATTTTCATCTTTACATTTTCATCTTTTATTTTATTTTATTTTCAGTTAGCTACCAAGACAACATTTCTCATTTTTATTAAAGTTTAAAAGTTTTAATTTTTTATATATATATTTTTTTTTCTATTTGTTTGCCAAGGCCACATTTCCAGTTCCAATTTTTAAACCTTTAAGTTTTCATCTAATATTTTTTTTAATTGTATTATATTATATTTTATTTTTTATTTTTTGTAATTGTTTTTTTTTTTAGTTAGTTGCCAAGACAAGTTTTTAAGTTTAATTTTTTTTTTCTAGTTAAATGCCAGTTCGCTTTTAAGTTTCCGTCTAATATTGTTATTTTATTTTATTTTATTATATTTATTTTATTATATATATATTTTTTTTTTGTTTTTAAGTTTAACATTTTTATTTATTTATTTTTATTTTTTTCATTTTATTTTATTTAAGACCATTTCAGACATTTCTCATTTCAGACATTTTTCAGTCACAAATCACATTTCCAGTTACAAATCCTTAGCTTTAAGTTTTCATCTAATATATATAACATTTTTTTTTTCTAGTTAGTTGCCAGTTAGTTTTCATCTCATCTCATATTTTATTTTATTGTATTTTTAGTAGGACACTTCATTCATTTCAGACATTTTTATTCAAGTTTCATTTTTTTCAATTTTTTTTTTCTAGTTTGTTGCCAAGGCCACATTTCAAGTTCCTATTATTACTGTTTTTAAGTTTTCATCTAATACATATATATATATTTAGATATATTTATATTTTTAGATAGTTGCCAAGACAAGTTTTTAAGTTTAACTTTTTTTTCTAGTTAATTGCCAGTTTAAGTTTCCATCCAATTTTATTTTATTTTATTTTATTTTATTTTATTTATTTTTTCTAGTTTGTTGCCAAGGCCACATTTCCAGTTACAAATCCTAAGTTTTAAGTTTTCATCTAATATATATATATATATATATATATATATATATATTATTATTATTATTATTATTATTATTATTATTTTATATATTGTTTTTTATTATATATATATAATTTTTTTTTTTAGTTAGTTAGTTGCCAAGACAAGTTTTTAAGTTTAAGTTTTAAATTTTTTTTTTTTTCTAGTTTGATGCCAAAACCACATTTCCAGTTACAATTCCTAAGTTTTTAAGTTTTCATTTTTTTTATTATTAGATTTTAGTTTTAGTTTTTAGTAATTTGCAAAGACGTTTTTAAGTTTAAGTTTTCATTTATTTTAATTTTATTTTCAGTAAGACATTTCATTCAGTTTCAGACATTTCTCATTTTCTTTCAAGTTTTTAAGTTTTTCATATTTTATTTTATTTTAATATTTATCGGCTATTTTCTAAAAATTGCAATTTTGACCCTTCTCAGGCCGTATTCCTGACAGTCTGAGGAACTGTGTGAATAAGGAGTTCTTCGTCTCGTCGGGTTCCTGGGGCCTGATGGAGCAGCAGGTTCATCCTGAGCTCAACGGCGCCGCCTACAGGTACAGCCCCAATCACATTCACCGCTCATCACTCATTCATTATCCTTTGATTTTCATTTGTTTCACCACGATCCCAGTAACATGAATAACTAGCGCTTAAAAGCCCGTAAGCTCCACCCCCAATGGAGTCACATGACATGAGTTTAACGCTGAGCCCCGCCCACATCTGCTTCTCTCACGCAGCCAAGTCAACCAATCACTGCAGGCCATCACCACCGGCTCCGCCCCCCAAGACAAAATCATTGCCTAAAGTGAGAGCAGGTAAAACAACGGTCTCTGCTGCTTTTCCCTCAGCGTTTAGCTGAACAGATTACCTTAGTGTTTCTGCTCTCAATAAACTCTGTTTCACTAAACCTTCCTCTACTTCTTTACTGACATTAGGTCCAGAAACATACACCGATTGCTATCAGCAAGCATCCTTTTTTTGTTGTTGTTGTTATTAAAAGCCATTTTTGTTCATTTAAAGTTGAAATAATATAATGTTCGATGAAAAAACTCAAATTAAAATAAGTTTGTTGAAGTACTCAAATTACTAAAATGAAAATAAATGAATCATTAGTAAATAGAAATATAAAATATAAAATTTTATTTTTTATTTGTTTTTATTGTACTTTAAATACTTATTTTTGTTTTAGTAATATTAGTACTTCAACTTATTTTATTTCATTTGGTTGCTAAGATATCGTTTTTAATTTTCTTTAAAATTGTCCAATTCTTTCTTTCTTTCTTTCTTTCTTTCTTTCTTTCTTTCTTTCCTAGTTAGTTGCCAAAGCCACATTTCCAATTCCAATTCCAGTCCAAGTTTTTGTTTTTCATCTATTTTATTTTATTTATTTATTTTTTATTTTATTTTATTTACAGTTAGTTGGCAAGAAATTTCAAATTTTCATGCGTTTTTAAGTTTACGTTTTTATTTATTTATTTTATTTTAATTATTTATTTATTTATTTTAGTTAGTTCCCAAGCCCATTTCTGATTTTCATTTATGTTTTTAAGATTTTCATCTAATATTATATTTTATTTAACTGCCAAGTCAACATTTCTAATTTGTTTTATTCAAGTATTTGTTTAACTTTTTCATATTTCATTTTTTTCTAGTTAGTTGCCAAAACCACATTTCCAGTTCCAGTCCAAGATTTTAAGTTTTTCATATTTTATTTTATTTTATTTTATTTACAGTTAGTTGCCAAGACATTTCTAATTAAGTTTTTAAGTTTTTCATGTTTTATTTTAATTATGTTTTTTATGTGTTTTTTTAATTATTTATTTATTTTAGTCATTTGCCAAGGCCATTTCTGATTTTTGAAGTTTTTCATCTAATTTTATTTAGTGGCTATTTTATTTGATTTTATTTTATATTTAGTTACTTACTTTAGTTAGTTGCCAAGACCATTTCTGATTTTCATTTATGTTTTTAAGATTTGCATCTAATTTTATTTAGAGCCCAAATCTATTTTATTTTATTTTATTTTATTTTATTTTATTTTATTTTATTTTATTTTATTTTATTTTATTTTGTTTTGTTTTGTTTTTTGTTTACTTACTTTAGCTAGTTGCCAAGACTATTTCTCATTTTCATTTATGTTTTTAAGATTTTCATCTAATTTTGTTTAGAGCCCAAATCTATTTTATTTTATTTTATTTTATTTTATTTTATTTTATTTTATTTTGTTTTGTTTTGTTTTTTGTTTACTTACTTTAGCTAGTTGCCAAGACTATTTCTCATTTTCATTTATGTTGTTACAATTTTCATCTAATTTTGTTTAGTGGCCAAATCTATTTTATTTTATTTTATTTTTATTTACTTACTTTAGTTAGTTGCCAAGACCATTTCTGATTTTCGTTTATGTTTTTAAGATTTGCATCTAATTTTATTTAGAGCCCAAATCTATTTTATTTTATTTTATTTTATTTTATTTTATTTTATTTTATTTTATTTTATTTTATTTTATTTTATTTTGTTTTGTTTTGTTTTTTGTTTACTTACTTTAGTTAGTTGCCAAGACTATTTCTCATTTTCATTTATGTTTTTAAGATTTTCATCTAATTTTGTTTAGAGCCCAAATCTATTTTATTTTATTTTATTTTATTTTATTTTATTTTATTTACTTACTTTAGTTAGTTGCCAAGACCATTTCTGATTTTCGTTTATGTTTTTAAGATTTTCATCTAATTTTATTTAGTGGCCAAATCAATTTTATTTTATTTTATTGTATTTACAGTTAGTTGCCAAGACATTTCTAATTAAGCTTTTAATTTTTTCATTTATTTTATTTTATTCTTATTTATTTATTTACTTACTTTAGTTCTCATTTTCATTTCAGACATTTATATTTTTAAGTTTTTCATGTAGTATTATATTTTATTTAGTTTCCAAGTCAACATTTCTCAGTTTAATTGAAATTTTTCATTTAATATCTGCTAGTTTTTAACAGTTTAAGGTGGTCTCCCGCAGGTTCCCATCAGCTCTGTCCGGAGCGGCAGCGTTGGGTCTGGAGGGTCTGGTCCCAGGCGGGTTACCGCTGACCCACTCGCTCCCCGCTGGAAACCACCCGTCCCAGACGCCGTCCCCGAACCAGCCCTCGAAACACGGAGAGAGCAGAGAACAGCTGAGCGAGCAATAGCATCAGCATCATCATCATCATCACACACTGACCTTCCTTCTTTGACCGTTTTGGAGGAAATGGATGCTTCTCATCCGCAGAACTGGAGTTTATTGGTTTGACGTGTTTCTCTGTTCCTCATGTCTCCTGTGTGAATAACTGTAACAAACAAATCAGGCAATAGGATGAAAGTGATGCCTCGAAGCCACGCCCACTCACCCGTCCGTCACCATGATTGACAGCTCAGCGCTCTGCTCTGATTGGCCAGGGCTCTCAGACTGCAGCCAAGGAGCGAAACACCAAACGAAATGGTTTCCTCGTGTGTTTTGTTTGCATCTGTTCATCAAAACGGTGATCTCTACTAACGAATACGGTTGCGTTTCTTTCTCGTACCAGCAGATGACGTTTAGATGAAGGGCGTTCCGTCTTTTACATTTGCTTTGGGCTTCATTAAATGACTCAGGAAAATCTCACCTTCAGCGTCTCCTTTTCTCCAGCGATCTCCGATCTTGTCCAAATTGTTGCATATGAACCCATTTGGCTCATGTTAGTGTTTTTATACAGCGACGGACAAATGGAGCTAGGTTTCTGTCGTTTAGATGATCGTTAACGTTAATGTTCCTCATAGTCGCGTGTGATTTTTGGTTTGTTTTGTCGGAAAGCGAGATCTGATTCAGTCGTTTGTTTTATTGTGATTATTTGTATTTGTTTCTTGTATACGGTGAACATTTAGCATCAGTGCAGAGCAAATAAAACATGCAGGTTCTGAACTGGGTTTCTGTCTGTGATTCTGACCTCTTATCTTTCAATGCTTCTCATTCATTTTGCATTCATTTGCTTCGTATTGTTAGATTTTAATTTAAAAGTTGTCAAACAAAATTACAAATCATAATTAAAACAAGCAAGGGAGAAAATATAAATGTTGTTGGTTGAAGTTTATTTAATGTTTCATATATATATATATATTTTTTTTTTTTTTTTCTTATTTTGTCCTCTAATGCAGCAAAAAATATTAATAAATGATAGAAATTCTATTTAAATATATTTTAAATATATAATTTTTATATAATTATAAATTATAATACATTTTTATTATAATTATAATAATTAGAATTTTTAAATATATAATTTTTGTATATGCAGATAGATAGATAGATAGACAACATTTCTATTTTCTATTTTTTATTCAATTCAAGTTTAGCTTTTAATTTTTTTTCTCTAGTTAATTGCCAAGACGACATTTCTAGTTTCAATTCCAATCCAAGTTTTTCATCTAATATTTTTTTTATTTGATTTTTTATAAAGTCACCAAAACATTTCTAATTTTTATTGAAGTTTTTAAGTTTAACTTTTCCATTTCATTGTATTTTTTAAGTTAGTTGCCAAGGCCACATTTCTAGTTCCATTTCCAATCCAAGGTTTTAAGTTTTAATCATTCATTTTGCATTTGATTCAGTTGCATTAATTTTCTTCGTATTGTTAGATTTTAATTTTTAAAATTTGTCAAACAAAATTACAAATCATAATTAAAACAAGCAAGGGAGAAAATATAAAATGTTGCTGTTGTTGGTTGAAGTTTATTTAATGTCTCATTATTTATTTATTTATTTTTTGGTCATCTAATGCAGCAAAAATTATTAATAAATTATAGAAATTCTATTTAAATATATTTTAAATATATCATTTTGTATACTGTAGGTGTATATGCAGATAGATGGATATATAGACAACATATCTATTTTTATTAAATTTTTTAAGTTTAGCTTTTAATTTTTTTTCTCTAGTTAATTGCCAAGACGACATTTCTAGTTTCAATTCCAATCCAAGTTTTTCATCTAATATTTTTATATATATATATATATATATAATATATTTGATTTTTTATAAAGTCACCAAGACATTTCTAAAGTTTAACTTTTCCATTTTATTTTATTTTTAAGTTAGTTGCCAAGGCCACATTTCTAGTTCCATTTCCAAGGTTTTAAGTTTTAATCATTCATTTTGCATTTGATTCAGTTGCATTCATTTGCTTCGGTATTGTTAGATTGTTTTGGTAATCATTTTGTGCTTTATGTTTAATTTTTAAAAGTCGTCAAACAAAATTACAAATCATAATCATAAACAAAACAAGTTTATTTAATATCTCATATTATTTCGTTTTTTTAGTTTTTTGTCCTCTAGTGCTGCAAAAATGATTAATAAATAATATGTTATAATATATAATTTTATATATATATATATATATATATATATATATATATATACCAGGACAGCATTTCTATTTTTATTAAATTTTTTAATGATCTTTTTTTTTCTCTAGTTAATTGCCAAGGCCACATTTCTAGTTCAAACTCTAATCCAAGTTTTCATCTTATATTTTTTTATTTTATTTTTTATAAAGTCAACAAGTTTTTGTTTAACTTTTTCATATTTTATTTTTTCTTCTAATTAATTCCAGTTCCAATTCAAGTTTGTTTTTCCACCTAATATTTTTGTTATTTTATTTAATATTTTTATTTTATTTTCAGTGAGTCACCAAGACAACATTTCTAATTTTCATTTAAGTTTTTAAGTTTAACTTTTCCATTTTATTTTTATTTTTAAGTTGATTGCCAAGGCCACATTTCTAGTTCCAATTCTAATCAAAGTTTTTACGTTTTTAATTTAATATTTTATTTTATTTATCACTAAGACAACATTTCTAATTTTCATTCGTTTTTAAGTTTAACTTTTTTTTTCTAGTTAGTTGCCAAAGCCACATTTCTAGTTATAGAATTTTTACATTTCTAATATTTTTTTATTAATTTTTTTTATTTTATTTTCAGGGAGTCACCAAGACAACATTTCTAATTTTCATTTAGGTTTTAAAGTTTTGAGTTTTTAATATTTTATTTTATTTAGCATGCTTCTGATTAATTTTGCATTTGATTCAATTAAAGTTATTTGCTTCAGTATTGTCAGATTGTATTAATGTTTTATTGACAATAATTTTCAGCGTTATTTTTAGCAAACTTTTTTTTTTAAAGTCATCAAACAAACCTACAAATCATAATCAAACTCAAACCAAGCAAGGGAAATATTTATTTTTGTCTGGTACAATGGTACCCTCTATTGCTGCAAAAAATATTATTAAATTATAGAAAGTATAATTAAATACATGTTTTTATTTTGTTTGTTTTTTGTTATATTACAGGTAGATAAAGATAGATACAGTATATGTAAATATATTATAAAATTCTTTATATTATATTATATATATACACTGCCCGGCCAGAAAAAAAGTCGCCACCTGGATTTAACTAAGCAAATAGGTACGAGCCTCCTATTGGATAATTACTGCATGGGCGATTATCTTTCAGCTGGCAACAAGTTATTTAACCCCAACTGGTGCAATGAGTTGCTTCTCATTTCCTAAACAACCATGTCGAAAGACACATCAATTTGCTAGGGAGCATAAAGATTGGACTCTGGAGCAATGGAATCCAATGAGTCCAGATTTACCCTGTTCCAGAGTGATGGGCGCATCAGGGTAAGAAGAGAGGCAGATGAAGTGATGCACCCATCATGCCTAGTGCCTACTGTACAAGGCTTGTGGGGGCAGTGCTATGATCTGGGGTTGCTGCAGTTGGTCAGGTCTAGGTTCAGCAACAGTATGTGCTCAAAGAATGAGGTCAGCTGACTACCTGAATATACTGAATGACCAGGTTATTCCATCAATGGATTTTTTCTTCCCTGATGGCACGGGCATATTCCAAGATGACAATGCCAGGATTCATCGGGCTCAAATTGTGAAAGAGTAGTTCAGGGTAGAGACCTGCAGTACCGCGGGAGTACCGCGGGACTCGCGGGACCCGACACTACTGAGTGCGGCGCGGGACAAAACTTGATGGGCGGGTGCGGGTGCGGGCGGGTAGAGACTCGTGTGTGCGGGATGCGGGAAAACAAAATAATTCACAGGACTCCCGCAAAATAGAAATATCTAAACATTAAATATCTAAAAACAAATACATTTTTATTCATCTATTGCACAAAAGCAGCAAGAACAACTAATATAACATAAAAATGATTAGCAAGCGCAAGAATAGGCAGTTTTGATTAAGTTACTGTTACATCTATTAAAATAGTTACATTTTGTATGCAGTGCCAAAATGATTATATTTCGTTTTGTTATTTTAATAAGTTAATTTAGAAAAATGTTTGGAGCATTTATTTTATTCGTTAAATATATGTTTTGTTTTTTAAAGAAACGAACAGCAGCCAGCGGAAGACT